>CM059186.1:127369669-127969669 GCA_030323885.1 Branchipolynoe longqiensis
TACATTGTCATTCACCCGTGTACTACAAGTACCGGGTGAATCTTTTATCTAGGTGTGCCCATGCCCTCTGTCCAACTCACAATGTGTGGTGTCCATGTTCAGTGTTCTCTCTCCACCTGACCAGACCTGTGCAAGCTTCCCCCTCTGTCCACCGCCACCACCACCCCTACCACCACCACCACCCTCACTCCCACCCCCAACCCCCACCCTTGATCCTGCCCACATTGTCTCCTACCTTGCCTCTTATCGGCCACACCCAGCCCCCGTGTGCCCCAGCCCCCCCCCCCCCCCCCCCCCCCCCCGTGTGCCCGCTGACCCGTACACACAGATCAATGTCCACACTGCCTGTGTACACGCCATACGTAGCCATCTGCCCTTCCACTGTCAGTGTCACTATGTCAGCCGTCCCACTCAGGCTCAAGCCCGGGTCACATAGCCGTTAGTGGACGTAGTTGAACGTAGGTGAACGTAGTGGAGGCTAACGCGGGTCTAACGTGGTGTAAGTTTGTAAACTACATTGAAATACGTTAAGGTATGGCAGGTGAGCCACCGAATGATATGGATATATATGTTATGGTACGGATGCCGGTACGTTCAACAACGTTCAACTACGTTCAACTACGCTCAACTACGTTCAACTACGTTCAACTACATTCAACTATGTTAAACTATGTTCAATCACGTTCAATCACGTTCAACTACGTTCAACTACGTTCAACTATGTTCAACTACGTTCAACTAGGTTAGCCTCCACTACGTTCAACTACGTCCACTAACGGCTATGTGACTGGGGCTTCGTACTGACCGCCTTCCACACACTCCACACACCCAGACGCGCCGGCTTTGTATTTGTCAGGTGTCTGGGCAACTGGTAGGGGGCGCTGCGATCCGGTATGAGGGTGGATGAGGATGGGGATGAGTGTGGGTGAGTGTGGGGGGAGAGTGAATATGTAGGTGAATATGTAGGGTTTGTGGTGTGTGCGTGAGGGTGTGGGTGGGTGCGTGTGTGGGTGAAGGTGAGAGGGTCTCGTATGTAGTTTGTGGTGGGTGGTTGTGGGCATAGGTCAAGGCTATTGGTTGGTTGTTGGAGTTTTAGTTCCTTGCAACATCTAAGGTCATATTAGGATGGGTATTGACTTGTGATAGTGCACACTCATGGCAACTTGATAGTGCTGCCCCACTGGGAAATCAGTCCACTGGCGCCAGACCCGATATCCAACGCAGTCAAATTATCCTGACACTGAGCTAAACCAGTCCTTGCCCTATTCTATTACTGCCGAGGGCCAGACTAGGAAGTGACCAGTATCAATTTTATAAGTCATTAGTTTGACTCAACTGGGAACCAAACCCCCCGATCTCCCGCACACGAGGCCCCCGCTGTGAGAGTGAGGGTGTGAGTGGGTGCGGGTGTGGGTGATGGTGACAGGGTGACATGGGTGAATAAGTAGTTTGTGGTGTGTGATTGTGGGTATAACTCAAAGTGAGGGTGTGGGTGAGTGTGGATGTGGTTGTAGATGATGGTGAGAGGGTGGGGGAGAGAAAATTTGTAGGTGAGTCTGGCTTGTGGTGTGTGAGTATGTATGTGTGTATGTGTGTATGTGTGTATGTGTGTATGTGTGTATGTGTGTATGTGTGCATGTGTGCATGTGTGCATGTGTGTATGGTACGCCTCTAGACAAGTACATTGTCTAGAGGCGTACCATTCAGGTGGTTTCAATCATAGGTATCTTGGAATGCATTGAAAGAAAACCATCCACACCCTCACCCTCACCCTCAAAGTGAGGGGGAGGGTGTGGATGGGTGTAGATCTGAGTGTGTGCGCGATGATGACTGTGAGACTGTGGGTGTGGGTGTGGGAGTAGGGATAGGTGTGGGTGTGTTTGTGGGTGGGTGGGTGAGCTGTGTTTGTGGGTCGGTGTGTGAGCTGTGTTTGTGGGTGGGTGTGTGGGCTGTGTTTGTTGGTGTGTGTGTGTGTGTGGAGCGGACCCAGACACCGCGCTCATTGCAACCTAAGCTATTGAACAGCTTCCTCGCCATTTCGTCGAATTACCCCCAGATGAAGGCCCCCGTTTCCATTTACTTGTGGCTCAGGCAATAACTTAGACCATACAGCAACTATTACTACAACGGGGAAGCAGCAGGTCAGATTATAAAGAACCTTCTCGTGTTAATTAGGTCAATCCTCACATAAATATGCATATGCAATATATATATATATATATACACATATACACAGATGTACATAATAATATTATGTATATATATGTATATAATTATATACACACTCTAGTGCTGACCACTTAGCCCACTTGCATCTTCACTTCTTCTCCTTCCCACTTTGCAATTTGCTAAGGTTGCCTTTCCACACACCTCAATACTCAGTCCTTTCCTTCATCATTATCTCTCCTCATTCCCTGTCCTTTGCCCCTCTTGCCACCCTCTCCCCTCCAGGTCCTTCTGTTTCCCTTTCCCCTTTCCCCATCTCCCTTTACTCTATTCCCCCATTCTTCTCCTTCCCCTTCGCCCTTCACCCCCCCCCCCCCTCATCTACATACTGTACCGATATCCTTACTGTGGCGCTGAGAGACCCCCCCCCCCCCCCCCCCCCCCCATCTCCCTTTTACATCGGTAGTGGCGGCGGTGTGGGACAGGCAGCGATGCAGCGCAACCCGGGGAAAGGGGGGGGGGAACTCCCGGCAATTGGGGCGCCCGGTGCCGGCAGGACACAGGACGCGGCCCAAGGAGAACTGGGGAGCCCCTGGCTGTAAGTAACCCCCGCCTGCTGTACTCGCCGCCCCGCCGCCCCGCCGCCCCGCCGCCCCGCCGCCCCGCCGCCCCACCGCCCAGCTGCTCACCGCCCCCCGCCCCGCGGCCCCGCTGTCCCCGCCTCTCGCCGCCGCCCCCTCGCTCCGCTCCGCCGTCCCTCACCGCCTCGCCCCACCCCGCTCCCCCACTCCGCCCCGCCGTACCCGTTGCACACCATACCCGCCGCCCTCGACCCCCTACCCCCTCGCCTCCCTCGCCGCCTCTCACCCCGTCCCGTCCCACCCCACGCCACACCACTGCACGCGCGTCCGAATCACAAGCAAGTGCTTAAGCGGAGCGGGGCAGCTGCATTGGTGAAGCTGCAGCGTGATAGTGATAGTGATAGTGGTGGTGGCGCCACCATCAGGGTGTTTAGGTAAACAGCAGCGGCGGCGACGGCAACAGCAGCAGAAGAAGCAGCAGCAGCCAGACCCTGGAGGACCTGGCCGCCGCCTCCTGCTCCTCCCCCAGTCAGTGAGTGAAAGGACACGCGCCCTGCCAGACGTGCCACCGGAGTCTGTGTCCACACCCCGGAGGAGAACACGCGGACGGGCATGCGTGCTGGAGGGCCGGGCGGAGGGCGAACATCGGTCTGCGTGGCCTGCAACACGGGCAGACTAGTGCCCAGTCCACCACCTTCTACCACTACCACTACCACTACCACTACTACTTCTACTACCACTACTACTACTTCTACTACTCATAGGTTGCTATCATCACCACCATCCCCTGTACCATACCCCGCGTCACACACCAACCACTATGACACCACTGTACCGTCAGTGACAATGTGTTCCAGCTGAGTGCCACCACCACCACCACCACCATCCCCACCACACAACAGACAATCCTACTACTGACAGTTTGCCTTCTCTAGAAGAAGATAGCTAGCAGCAATCCCCTACACTCGTTTCATGTGCTATATTAGTCATCCTCTAGGAGGGAGAGGTAGGGTTGTTATAAGTAGTGCCATCTAGCGGGTGTTTCCCATGGATGTTGTTACCGCCTCCAGGAGTGGTTGGACTTACACTGGAGGACTAATATTGACATAACCGCCAAGGCTAATTCTGTGCTCACGTGACCACCCACGTGACCACTTTAAGTACATCCTCATCGAGGCGCCTGATATCACACGGGGTTGAGAACATCTCCCTATTATCGCCCACCAGAACTACTAGACCAACAGACTTCCGGCTTCAGGTGAGGTGTTTTTGGGGGGAGATAATAATGGTAGAGAGATACAAAAGGGTTTAAAGTTTGCTGCTTTGTTTGAACACAAAACATCCGCGCCCCAACAAAAAAGTGTCATTTAGAAAGCTTAAATATCAATAGTTTGATAATGTCCGTAGCTAATTCTAGCAGTGCATTATTGCAATGCATTATGAATCGTTTGTTTGTTGTTGTTTTACGTCCTAGCAACATCGAAGGTCATATCAGGACAGATTATGAATAGTGACACATTTTACACATCACAATTGTATAGATCACTATATGCAATATCCAAACAGTTTTAAGCCATTGTGTTCTATTAAAAATAATTATGGAATTGATATTCCGGAATAAAAGTTATTGAATTGAATTGAAAATAACAATGTTGTATGTCCGATGAAGTTATTCATCAGGTGGTTTCAATCATAGGTATCTTGGAATGCATTGAAAGAAAACTATCTTAGAGATCCTGTCAATTGATATTAGCAATAACACATCAATATTTGTCATGACCCCCCAAAATATTTACGCCCCAGTGAACTCAGCTAGACTAAGCACAAAACTGTTTAGCATAAACATGGGATATCCATTCCAATGCTGAACCAACTATTTCTAGCTAACTCAGCTAGACTAAGCACACAACTGTTAAGCATAAACATGGGCTACCCATTCCAATGTTGAACCAACTATCTGTATCTAACTAAGGTAGATTAAGCGCAAAACTGTTAAACATAAACATGGGATATCCATTCCAATGTTGAACCAACTATCTGTATCTAACTCAGCTAGACTAAGCACAAAACTGTTAAACATAAACATGGGATATCTATTCCAATGCTGAACAAACTATTTCTATCTAACTCAGCTAGACTAAGCACAACACTGTTAAACATAAACATGGGCTACCCATTCCAATACTGAACTAACTATCTGTATCTAACTCAGCTAGACTAAGCACAAAACTGTTAAACATAAACATGGGATATCCATTCCAATGCTGAACCAACTATTTCTATCTAACTCAGCTAGACTAAGCACAAAACTGTTAAACATAAACATGGGATATCTATTCCAATGCTGAACAAACTATTTCTATCTAACTCAGCTAGACTAAGCACAAAACTGTTAAACATAAACATGGGATATCCATTCCAATGCTGAACCAACTATCTGTATCTAACTCAGCTAGACTAAGCACAAAACTGTTAAACATAAACATGGGATACCCATTCCAATGCTGAACCAAATGAGTTAGAGCGTCCGTCTTCCGTGTTGGTAGACCATGGGATCATGGGTTCGAACCCTGTTTGAGTCAAACCAATGACTTAAAAATTGACACTTGTTGCTTCCTAGCCAGGCGCTCGGCAATATTAGGATAGGGCAAGGAGTGGTTGGCTCAGTGTTAGGAAAATGTGACTGAGTGGGTTATCAGGTCATGGTTCTGGCGGCTTGGTATCCCAGTGGGGCAGCACTATAAAGTCTCCATGAGTGCGCACTGTCACAAGTCGGTACCCGTCCTGATATGACCTTAGATTTTGCTAGGACGTAAACCAATAACAAACAAACAAACTATCTCTATCTGATTTTCTGGAAGTCAAATATATCCCAATTCTGTAAAGACATGAAGGTGTCTAAATAAATGGAATCATATATGGTGGAGATGCATAATTTTTCACAGAGTTCCTGAGGTACTTTTCTTAATGGTTTGATGTTATTTCTGCAGTATTTCTGAAGGGTGTTTTTTTTCTATAATCCTTCTCTATAATTAGTGACCTCGGGCCTCGCCGGTCCTATTTCCTAAAGAAACTGTGTCAATTTGTCCTCTACATCAGTGTTCTATATCGTTTCAGTGGGGAGCTTCATTAGTCACAACTTGATCTCACGAAGTCCCTATCCTGGATAATGCTCTATAATGTTTCATTCTTTCATATACTCAATAAGATGGACATGTATCTATATATCTAATTTGTCGAGACAACTTGATAGCTGGTCCGAAATAGACCCAGCGTTTATCTTTCATCAAAGTTAAAATTTTGGTTTGAACAGTGGGTGGTCATCCATCTCACACTCCTGTGCAAGCCCCTCAAATTGGCATTCGCTTGAATGTGTGCAAACATAGTGAATCCCAGGCCACTTGAGCTTACCATCATGCACAATATTCGCCAGCTAAATATGCCCCTGGGAATATTTTGACCACTAAATCAACCAAAGGACATTTCTTGGTCAAAATAGAGTTCAGATTTGGAATCCTCGAGTTCAAAAACATATAAAAAGAGCCTTCAACTCACTATGCTATGACTTTCAGTATGAAGTTATGACAAAATCAAATAGTGACTGCCAGCCATCATGGATTAGGTAATATGGCGGCCCCAATGAGCACTGGCTCTGGCACCCTCGAAAAATCAATTTAGTATGTTCTGGTCTATAACTGTGCCAAATTTAATTCTTGTAGACAAATCTGCACAAAATCACCCTATAGGCTCCCTAAAGGCATGGACTACATCCTAGTTCAGTAATACTACTAGTGATCACTTTACACAGGGGATAGCGCAGAATAACTACATCACAAATGATATACGCATAATAGTAAATTATACCGAACAATCACTACTCAACAACAGTTAGTTTGATAGCATCCTAACTACAATAGCCATATTCCACCTTGATATATCTGAATGGGTGAAGTTGTCTTGGTTAGGTTAGTGCACTTTTAATATACGCCCACCCATAACCACGGTAACATCCTTAAAGAAGGAATGCTATGATCTCAGTGTCATATTAAGATTAACCTACTCACACCGCCACCTAGCAGTTCAATACTGCATTAATGCGCCACTTATGTCCGCGCCCTCATCTAGAGGGCGCCACAACGTGATTTTATAGGTTCCCATAGGAACACCACAAACATTCTTATATGAATGTGGCTTTAATAAAAGGAAACTTTCTATTGCTCTCTTATGCTAAGCTTAATGACAATTGTATTAATAATTAAAAAAAACATGCATCTCTTGTTAAATGGGCATTTTGCCTATATATCTGACGGAGCATTCTTCGTGGAAGTTGGGGCTGGAGGCTAAGGCATTGCAGATGAGGATTGAAGGCGAGGATTGCCGAAGGATTGGAGGCTACGATAGAAGTTAGGATAAAGGGGCAACGAATAGAGCTAGGGTTGAAGGTTAGGATTAGGGATCCAAGATAAGGGACTAGGGATGTGAGGTAGGATTGTGGACTAGGATTGTAGGACAGGGTTGGGTTAGCTAGGTTTGGAGGTGGCTTGTGATTGGGTGGGCTAAGATTGGGTGGGCTAAGGTTGGGTGTGTTAAGTTCGGGTTGGCTAGGTTTTAATGGGTTAGGTTAGGGTGAGTTAGGTTAGGGTGAGTTATGTTTGGGTGGGCTATGATTGGGTGGGCTAACTTTGGGTACACTAGGTTTTGGTCGGCTAGGTACTGGTGGACTGGGTTCTGGTGGGCTAAGTTTGTGTTGGCTAGGTTTGAATGGGCTAAGTTTGGGTGAGCTAGGTTTGGGTGGGCTAGATTCGGGTAGGCTAAGTATGGGTGGGCTAAGTGCCCTAACCCGACTAACAGTTGAAGACAAGGCGGCTTGCCTCTCATGATAAGGATATGTTGTGAGGACGGTGAAGACGAATTGAAAACCTATTTTCGGGGACAGGCCGATCTCTAGGGTGAAGAAGATGTCAAACACGGCCCACTGCAACTCTCAGGGTTGGGGACAATATGAAGGGGCCAGGGTTCGGAAGTTGATGACTTGGACAAGTTGAAAGATTAAGGCATTGAGCGACTTGACAGCTTGTTGAGAAGGTGGAGAGTATGTGTGTGGGGGTGGCGTCAGGGAGGAGTAGGGGGTCTCTTTGCTGTGGAAGCTGAAACATTGAAGCTGTAAATGCTGGGGAAGTCGGAGCTGGGAGACGGGCGGGGAGGGGGAAGCCTTGCAGGACCAGAGTTCATGGGGTTGGCACCTGCATACCTTGGGTATGCAGGTATTGCAATACCTCAGGGAGTTTGATGCCCCTGTCCTGCAGAGTTGTAAACCACTGCCTTGTGGTACAGGTTCTTGACAGAATTGAAGGCTAAGGGAGCAAACCCTAAACAGAAAACCATGTCACTGTGGCAGCATCAAGGGCAGTTGATGTATGGAACTCCCAACATTTTCCGACCAGCCACTGCAGTGACAAATAGTTTTGCGCCTGTCTGGACATGTTCTTGCCGGTGTGAGACCTCTATTTGCTCCCCATGAGAGTGCTGCTGGTAACATGCAAAAGCCAGCAGCACTTCAACACTTTTGCAGTCAGCTTTCATGAAATGTACAACCACACATGGAGAGTGACAGTCAAGTAATGAGAGCAGTCTTTGTCACATTGCGACCGACAGCATGATGATGATGATGATGATGAGAGGTTGGCAGATTGAAAGAGACTGGGTGATGGGTCAAAGAGGCACGGCGAAGTGGGGGTGGGGGTTGGTCTTGTTGCTGATTGACGTTGTAAATGGAATGAAGACCAGGCTGTCGACATACGCGTCGTAAGAAGGTCACTGTTTGTTACGTGTTTGTGATTAAAACTACGGAGTGACTATTGTCACAGTACGGTGTCCCGAGCGCGAGGTTCTGTAGTCACAGTACCATGATGACAGTTCATTATTCTACAATCATGGTTCCGCTCAGCATAGAGGATTAGGGTTAGGGTTAGAGTTAACGTTAGATATTTTGGGTAGGCATTGACTGTAGACTTCGGCTCTAAAAGAACAGTACCGTGATGCTAGACTGCCGATCTATGTCAACAGTATCATGATGCTAGACTGCCGCACTGCTGTCATGGTACCATGGTTTTAGATTATCCTTCTGTCGCCACGGTATGAGACAATAGAGGTGTCCTTAAAAATATGGGTACATCGTTTGATTCGGGAAAGAAAAACACAACAATGAGAGTGCAAGTAGCAACAGTTTATTTCCTGATGGGTAAAAGTGGCCCGAGCTCAACCTTTAAGGAAAACTCACATTGCAGGGTAATTGGGTGGAAAAGAAAACATGGTAGAGCAGTAGTGAAAGTGTGCATGTCGCCCCCTCGCCGATAAGTGAAGCGACAGCAGAAAGCTGGCGATGGCAGGGAAAAAGGTGTGAAAGTCCACTGGCCAATCGGGTGGATGGATGGTGGACTCATCCGTCCGCCCGGAGTTGAGTCCAAAGCTCAGTTGGCGGGGGTGGTGGGGTGGAAAGGAAGCTTGTCATTCCCACGGTCAGACGCAATGCTGACATTGCGACTAATGGTGTTTTGCTAAAAAGATTTTTTTATTAATGAAATTATATGTCTATACATAAATCACATCTATTGGTAATTAGAAAAAATGATGGAAATGAGGCTGTAAAGATGATTTTAAAATGGACGAGATTTAATTTTACTCCATAATAGTGTGTTGGAGCTTACATATTTTGTTATCGATGTTATCAAATTTAGACTTTTTGTTTCTAATTGTAGTTATTTAAAATTGGCAGGCTAATTTAGAAGCTCAAGAATAATGTGAAACAAAATGACTTAAGAGTTCATACTTGTGGCTCTTGGCATTATTAGGATATGGCAAAGGGCAGTGAAGACAAATTGATTGACATTTCTCCTGCTTCATCAATGAATGTAATGCAAGAAACAAAAACCAATTACAAACCATTTATGCTGCAGTCACACTACGATGCTTCTCGCCGGTGCGCCGCCAACGCGCAAAATAAGTTGTACGCGTCGAGACACATCCAACTTTTCGGTGTCACCTCAGCGTGTTAGTAGCGCGTGGCCAACGTGTCTCGGCGCATGTGAAAAAAAAGAAAAAAAGTTTGGCGTGACATCTTCATATGACCTCAGATGTTGCTAGGGCATAAAACAACAATGCCCCAGTTTGGCGCAACGTGTGCGAATGACCCTCCCATGCGCGCGGCGTCTGCCTACCATTCACATAATGTTATTCCAGCGATGTCGACGTGCTTCTGACATCGCCATAATATTGGAACCCGCGCGTCAACATCGGTCATCGAAAGTTTTATGCTTGCACAAAACTTTGGATGCCCCACGACGCGCTCCGGCATTCATCGCCGAGCGTCGACCTCCATGAAAATGTACCGACGTGTACCAATGCACGCATAATGCTTCCTGACGTCTCGCCAAAAAGTGACACACGTCAACGCACGTTGGAGAGAAGCGTCGTAGTGTGACTGTAGCATTAGAAACCATAAGGTTTCTTCTACCCTCCAACCTTTGGTTTGATTGCATGATAACATGAGTGAAAGGCACATCAAACTTAGTAGTAACATTTCAATTTGTTCACCCTCCAAACAGGTGGACATAAGCAGTGGGAACCTGACCGGTTAACCCACAGAAGGCTAAACACACAGCACGTCAGATCTCGCGAGACGTCACGAGACCTCGCGAGACCCATGAGGTAGAGGCAGAGAACCGAAGCGGCTGTGATTTCGGATTATGTGCCAGTTGCTGCTGACAGGATTGGATACCTCCATTTAGAATATTCTGGATCAGCCTTTAAGGGGAATCCCGATCTATTGTCACACCCCTAACCCCGTCGACCCCCCCCCCCCCCCCCCACCCCCCCCCAATCCCTCCCTCCTTTCCTCCCTACCCCCCCCCCCCCCCCTCCCCCCGGCCCCTCACCCCCCCCCCCCCCCCCCCCCCCATGTCACCACCTTCACCATCACCATCACCGTCACCAACAGTTTAGAGACCAGAACTCCATAGCATCCCTCACTACCTAACAACTACCCTCACCTCCCCCCTCCTCACACACCTACACTGGTCCCCATTCATAACCCCCCGGGGGTGCTAGGCTCCTACTCCGCCAATTGGGCGCGCTGAGGGAGGAGCGGGCAGAGTATTGAGGGCGCTTTGTAGTTGGGCCCCGGAACACACGTAGGAGGAAGGAGGGAGGGGGAGGAGGGGGAGGAGGGGGATGGGGGCGTCCGCCTCCTGTCTCCGCCCGGAGATAGATCTTCGCACAGCGCGTGCCTGCGTCGCGCGCACACATCAAAGGTAGAGGAGCGTTTCCGGTTCCTTCTGTCACTCCCACCACTACCTCACCGCCACCCCACCACCACCCCACCACCACTACTACTACCACTACCACCACCACTACCACCACCACAACCCGTTTGCCACTCCACCACCACCATTACCACCAAAACCCCACCACAACCACTCCACCACCACCACTCCATCACCACAACCCCAGCACTACCACCACCACTCCAACACCACCATTACCACCACAACCCCACCACCACTACAACCACCACTCCACCACCACCACCACTCCTCCAACACAACCCCACCACCACAACCCCACCACCAGCCCATAACTCCACCACCACAACCCCACCACGTCACCACCACAACCACACCACCACTACCACTAACTAGTCACCCCACACTACTACAATACCACCACTACCACCACCCCGGTACCACAACCCCACCCCCACCTCTCCCACCACCACCACACCACCATCACCACCATCCCGCCAACCCCACTGCCACTACCCATACCACTACCTCCCCGCCACCACAGAACTTACCCTCACTACGACTCCCACCACCACACCACCACAACCTCACCCCCGCGTCCACACCTACCACAACCACTCACCCGAGGTATCACAACCACTATTCACAGCCACCATCACCCTTATCCCACTATCTCCGCGCGGAACTATAATCATCCCACTTCCACGACCCCCACTCCATATTGGTACTACCATCCCCCCATCACCAACACTCCAACCCCACAACCACCACTATCTCACTCTACACCACTCCACACCACTATACACCACTACACACCACTATACACCACTACACACCACTACACACCACATCACCGCACCAATCCACCACCACTCCACCACACCACACCACGTAACCACGCCAAGAACTCCCTCCCACTCCCCACACTCCCCCTCCCTCCTACATCCAAACACACGGGCGCACATCACATGCACCAGAGAAGGATATTCTTAGACTGCGCGACGAGGAGGGACCTTCTTAGATCACGCCCCAAACTGATCCTTAATCTATATACCTCAAGCTAAGCCGCCCATAGCCTCCTCCTCCACGTAACCCCTCCCCGGACTTTAGCCATCCACCAACCCACCACTCCACCCCACCCCCACCCCACTCCCACCCCCACTACACCCCACCCCCACCATACCCCCCACAGCACCTGCTCATCACAAAGAACCAAACCCGCGTCCAACCCCTTGCAGTAATCCTCCAGCTTCTCCTACCATATCCAGCATCAACCCTGACCCAACTAAGCCACCACCACCACTCACCCTCCTCCGTCTAATCACCGCCACCACTCACCCTCCTCCGTCTAATCACCACCGACACACTCAGTCTAATCACCGCCGCCACCGTCTTCAGTCTAGCCGTCACCACCAGGGGATATCTTCCCCTAAAGGTCCGTACCCCCTTTATCGCCCTCAGTCCATCGCACCAATCATCTCACATTCTACCAATAACCTCACCCTTTCGATATCTACCCATTATCACCAGCTCTTCCCACCACTCTCCCCCCCCCCTCCCCTTGCCCGCCACAGTTGGACTCCATCACACACCGCTCATCACAACCACTCATCCCGCCTCTCCACACCATCACCTACCACACCCACCCTATCCACTCTTGCCAAAATTCCTGCCCATTTCTCCCCACCCCACTCCACCTCACCGCATCACCACCCCCACCCCACCACCCCTACCCCACTCCACCACCACCCCACTCCACCCCACCTCATCACCCCACCACCCCACCTCTCCACCACCAGTACCCCACTCGACCACCACCTCACCACCTCATCACCACCACACCACCACTCCACCCCACCACCTCACCACCCCTACCCCACTCCAGCACCACCCACTGCCCCACCACTCCACCACCACACCACCACACCACAACCCTACCCCACTCCACCCCACCTCATCACCGACCCCACCACCACCACCACCCCTACCCCTCCCCCACCACTCCACCACTCCACCACTCCCCCCCCCCCCCCCCTACAACCCCACCACCCCACCACCTCTACCCCACTCCACCTCACCTCATCACCACACCCACCACACCACACCTCCCCACCACCACCACCCCACCCCTACCCCACCACCCGACCACCCGACCACCCACACCTCCCCACCACACCCCACCCACCGCACTAGCACCCAGTCTAACACCCCTCACTCTAGCAACCTCCCCCCCCCCCCCTCCCCACGTCCTGCACCCAACTCTCAGTGCTCAAAGCCGTGCTCACAGGCCACCTCCCCCCTTCCCCCTTCCCCTTCCCACCCTCCCCCTCAGTTAGGGACAACAGCGCCCCCTACCCGGGCGGACGGCCAGTACCCAGAGGTGCTCCAGTACACTAAGGATGGAGCTGTCCTCCAGTAGGCGCGCCCTCAGGCCTTCCTCCACGGTCTCGCAGCTGCTTCTCCTCTACCTGCTGCTCCAGTGTCGACGCCACCTGGCGGCGGGCGACAACACCAAGCCTCACCAGTACGCCGAGCCGGCCGAGCTGCCCATTAAAATGTAAGTAACTCCCGTTAATTATGGCTGTATGTCTGAGTACACATGGTTGATTATAGCTGTGTGTCAGAGTACACAGTGTTACTAATAGCCGTGTGACTGATTACACAGTGTTGGTTATAGCTATGTGACTGAGGACTCACTGTTGGTTGTACCTGTGTGTCTGAGTAACCATTGTTACTAATAGCCGTGTGACTTAGTACTCACAGTTGGTTATAGCTGTGTGTTTGAGCACACAGTGTTGGTTATAGCTGTGTGTCTGAGTACACATTGTTGGTTATAACTGTGTATTTGAGTACACAGTGTTGGTTATAGCTGTGTATTTGAGTACACAGTGTAGATTATAGCTGTGTGTCTGAGTACACAGTGTTGGTTATAGCTGTGTTTCTGAGTACACAGTGTTGGTTATAGCTATGTGTCTGAGTACACATTGTTGGTTATAGCTGTGTGTCTGAGTAACCATTATTACTAATAGCCGTGTGACTGCATACTCACTGTTACTAATAGCTATGTGACAGAGTACACAGTGTTGATTATAGCTGTGTGACTGAGTACACACTGTTAATTATAGCTATGAGACTGAATACACATAAATAATTATAGCTCTGCGACTAAGTACACAGTGTTAAGCAAAGCGCCTTGACTGAGTGCACATGGTTAACAATAGCTATGTGACAGTGTTAATTAGAGCTATGTGACTAAGAACACAATCTGTGACTGAGTACATATTGTTAATTATAGCCATGTGACTGAGAACCCAGTTAATTATAGCCGTCGACCAAGTGTACACATTTAATTACAGGTATGTGATAGAATATGCAGTGGTAATTATAGATATATGACTGAATACACAATGTTAGCTATAACTGGATGGCAGAGTACACACAGATAGTCATAGGTTAATGAGTACACACTATTATTTATAGCTGACTGAGTATGCACAGTTAATTATAGCTGACTGAATACTGACAGTTAATCATAGCTGACAGAGTAGATGTTTCCTATTATCGCTACTCTGTGACTGAGTACATACTGTTAATTTTAGCTATGTGACTGAGAACCCAGTTAATTATAGCTAATTTTTCCCTAACAAGATTATTATCGAAAGGCATGAGCCTAGCTAAGTGTTGCCATATTTTATAGTTCCATTCTGTGGGCGGAGTGATATCAATTGAGCTCAAATTGAAGGCTGATGCCCATTTATAATCACTCCGCATCCCCCTCATACACACCCATGATCAAAATAAGTACAGTAATGTAACAGGTTTCATTCACTCACATGGGGGATACTCAGGGACTTCAGTTATTGTGGTCGAAGGCCTGCATTTGGATGGCAGAACTCTGGGTCAAGTCTCTCTCGGGGACTGGAGTTTCACATGTTTTCAAAACCCCCTAAATCTGTGACCAGGAGGCTGGCTTTATGTGTTCGATGGACTCGTCTTGCATATTTAAAGACAAATAGCATTAGTTGATTAAGCAAGTCAAGCTTCAATCGCTGACAATTGGTCTTCCTCATTCCACTGCTCCTTGCCCTATCCTAGTAATCCCGATGCCAGGCTAGGTAGCGACAAGCATACATTTTTAAGTCATTGGTTTGAGCCAACCCTACGACCTGCAACATGGGAAGCGGGTGCTCAACTCATTCGGTTACCCATATTTGATATGTGTAAGTTCACTGCTTATATACTTGCAATCGTAAGCATTTAGCCGACTTGTGGACAGGGTGACAATATTAGTCGAGTGTCTGCCTCCCGTTTGGTATGTCATGGGATTTGAACCCCTGGTTTCGAATCCTGATGGAGTCAAACTGATGACTTCAACTTGTCGCTACAGGAAAAGAAATAATGTTTATGAGCGAAATTACCTTCTGTACTGAAATAACTTCAAAGCTTATGTGCTGACCTTAGATGTTGCTAGGACGTAAAAGAATAACAAACAACGACATCTATATATGGAGGGTGGGGAGAGAGAGGTAGGCGGTTAGTTGTCATGGTGAACGAGAGCTGTAGCGAATCAGCGCTAAACGAGATAGCGCTAAGTGGGTTACACTTACCTTTATGTTATATTTGGTAATTGGACCACAAATGTTTAGTTCTAAACCACAACCTGCTTCAGGGGAAGCGGGCTCTATGCTGAGAGGCCACATTAGGTCTGGGTGAACAATGGGTGTAATGTATAGGCGTTTTGGAAGGTCATGTGCGTGTTGTGGAGAGACCTTTAAAAAAAAGAGTTTGTTTTATTTAACGACGCTTCTGGAGCACATTGATTTTTATCATCGGCTATTGGACGTCGAACATATGGTCACTCTGACGTATTTCTTTGAAGGAAACCCACTGCTGCCACATAGGCTACTCTTTCCGATAAGCAGCGAGGGGTCTTTTAGATGCACTTTCCCACAGACAGGACAACACATACCACAGCCTTTGATAAACCAGTTGTGGACCACTAGTTGGAACAGAAAATAGCCCAAAACTGCAAATGTGTCCACTGAGCAGGATCGATCGGATGACCCACACCTTTGCAGGTGGACACTCTACCACCTGAGCTACGGCCCGCTCCGGTTGGGGAGACCTTAATGAAGACCTACCTACCCATACAATCTTTGCGTATTTTGTACACAGTTTTAAGCTGGCGTATGCCAATGTGCAAAATTAAAATGTTGTATGCCCCACCAAAAAATTGGAAAGTACAGCATTTTATTTTGATTAAAAATGATGTTTAGCTGTCCTCCAGTAGGCGCGCCCTCAGGCCTTCCAGTTGTTATTGAAAATACACAATTTTGTTGTTGAAAGTCCACAATCTTTCTTCAGTGAAATACCCAGATACGAATATTAGGCCAGGCAGGACATGTCTACCCATACAATTGTTGCGTATTTTGTACAATGTTTTAAGCCGGAGTAAGCCAATATACACAATTAAAATGTGCACAAACACAAAATAATTGTTTTCACTAGAGTATCGAAATAGGAAATTTAGGGCAGGCAGGTCTGTTAATGTCTTAAGCTAAGATTCCATATACGCAGTATGCGGAATGCGAATGCGAATGCGGCAAAAAATCGAAAAGCATGTAAAGGCATAGTAGTGCTTCCATACGTCCGAATGTGAATGTGAATGCGAATGCGAATGCGACAAATGGATCGACCCATGGACCGATCGGTGCGAATGCAAATGCGAATGCTGCTGCATTTGGCATAGAAAACAATAGTAACTTTGACTTTCCGTCAAAAATTTGGAGCAAAAAACTCTAAAAATCGGATGGGTATTTTTTGTTTGTTTGTTTGTTTGGTTAGCAACCCCAAAACACAAAAAGAAGACATCGACTATTGGAGGTTGGTGTGGTTATCTATGGCGCATACCACATTCGCATTCGCATGCCGCTTACCACATACTGCATATATGGAATCTTAGCTTTAGACCATCTTCAAAACTTATCGGTTTGCACAGTGGCTCCAATTGCGTAATTTATTCTGAGTAGCAGAAGACCCGACAGTACTGCGTAAACCTCTTTAAGGGCCTTTCATCAGAGAAGGAGAATGGATGCTGGTGGGAGCCCCAACAATGAAAACAAAAAAGATAAATGCACACCGCTGCACCTTATTTGCATAATCACCAACGGCGTTCCGTACCCTTCAAATAGACCTTTTACATGTGTCATGCTGGGTGAGCTGATACTAGTTTTTCCTGTAGCCAGCAGAGGGCGGGTTGGTGACGGAAATCCTCTGTAACACGCTTTCAACAGAGCATGCTGTACAGTGAGCTGATATCCACAACATTAACCATTCCACTATCATCATATGGGAAATTGGTGGTGAGAATTCCTGTATGATATATTTGTTGAAAGAGCATGGCGCAGGGTGAACTTCTAGCTACATCAGTTTTGTTCACTGTCACCAGAGGGTGTGTTGGTGATGGAAATCTGCACAGTGAGCTGCCATCTGCAACACTAGTTCTGGCTACTGCCAGCAGAGGGTGTGGTGGTGGTGGAAATCCTCTATGAGACATTTTCCACAGAATAGGCGAATCACATTGGACACTTGTCAGAGTAACAACTAGAAAATCCAGTGTCCCCTGGTGGCATAGCTTAGAACCACAATACAGGTCGAAGAGACACCCTACGAAGGCCCGGATCAAAATAATGAACCGACATAGGCGAAATGCGTTGCATCGGGTTCTGTCCTGAGACCATACTTGGAACCCGATCCAACGCAATCCAGATGAATCACGGAGCATTCCATTTGCAAGTGGCGTCGTAGTGGCAAAGGAAGGAACTAAACCACTAGCGCAATGGTAGATGTATATTAGGTGATGTGTATAGGTCAGACGACATTCTATCTGCGTTTATATTCCCATAACTTCTTTATAAAGATCATATGGAAAGGCCGAATGAGTTGTTCCCAAACCTCCCATTTTTGTGGATGGTGGGATTCAAATTCCCAAGATCAAATAACACTGGGCTAGTCAAACCAATGACTTAAAAATGTATACTTGTCACTACCTAGCCTGGTGTTCGGCATTACTAGGATAGGGCAAGGAGGAGTGGAATGAGGAAGACCAATCGTCCGCGATTGAAATTTCCCCTGCTTAAACAACTAATGTACACCATATTTGTGGAATATAGGAATTAAGCAAATACAAAGTTAGCCATTTATAATAGAATTTGCATCAAACTAAAGTAAGGTAGATAATAGCGATCAACTTAACATATTTAAGTTAGATAAACTGCAGAAATTCAGCAGCAGACTATGCAACTATAAGTAACTTTACGTACGTTAACAAGTAAATCGATCAAATGAACCATCAATCTTCCAAGTCGGAGAAACCGATCATGAAAGATCAGGTTGAGATTTACCCTGCTCTAAATAAATGGATGCTCAATAATACTTCATTTACATTTTTTTCTATTTAATGGCACGCAAAGAAAGACAAAGGTCACATGAACAAACAATCATGGCGATAGGGAGTCACGTCAACCATCACCATAGAAACCTAGCTCCCATTGTTAACTGAGAAATAGATCATTTCCACCACCAACCGACCATTCTACCTTAGCGGAATGACCAATGTTGTGGGTAACACAAACAGCGACTCACTCTGCGGCATGCTCTGTTGAAAAGGTTTTACAGAGGATTTCCACCATCAACCCACCCCCTTACATCAGCAGAATAACTCTGACTGTGGGTAACAGCGACTCACTCTGCGGCATGCTCCGTTGAATAGGTTTTACAGAGGATTTCCACCATCAACCCAGCCTCTTACATCAGCGGAATAACTCCTACTGTGGGTAACAGCAACTCACTCTGCGGCAAGCTCTGTTGAATAGGTCTTACAGAGGATTTTCACCATCAACCCACCCTCTTACATCAGCGGAATAACTCCTACTGTGGGTAACAGCGATTCACTCTGCAGCAAGCTCTGTTGAATAGGTCTTACATAGGATTTCCCACCATCAACCCACCCTCTTACATCAGCGGAATAACTCCTACTGTAGGTAACAGCAACTCACTCTGCGGCAAGCTCTGTTGAATAGGTCTTACATAGGATTTCCCACCATCAACCCACCCCCTTACATCAGCGGAATAACTCTGACTGTGGGTAACAGCGACTCACTCTGCGGCATGCTCTGTTGAATAGGTCTTACAGAGGATTTCCACCATCAACCCAGCCTCTTACATCAGCGGAATAACTCCTACTGTGGGTAACAGCGATTCACTCTGCGGCAAGCTCTGTTGAATAGGTCTTACATAGGATTTCCCACCATCAACCCACCCTCTTACATCAGCGGAATAACTCCTACGTAACAGCAACTCACTCTGCGGCAAGCTCTGTTGAATAGGTCTTACATAGGATTTCCCACCATCAACCCACCCCCTTACATCAGCGGAATAACTCTGACTGTGGGTAACAGCGACTCACTCTGCGGCATGCTCTGTTGAATAGGTTTTACAGAGGATTTCCACCATCAACCCAGCCTCTTACATCAGCGGAATAACTCCTACTGTGGGTAACAGCAACTCACTCTGCGGCAAGCTCTGTTGAATAGGTCTTGCAGAGGATTTTCACCATCAACCCACCCTCTTACATCAGCGGAATAACTCCTACTGTGGGTAACAGCGATTCACTCTGCAGCAAGCTCTGTTGAATAGGTCTTACATAGGATTTCCCACCATCAACCCACCCTCTTACATCAGCGGAATAACTCCTACTGTAGGTAACAGCAACTCACTCTGCGGCAAGCTCTGTTGAATAGGTCTTACATAGGATTTCCCACCATCAACCCACCCCCTTACATCAGCGGAATAACTCTGACTGTGGGTAACAGCGACTCACTCTGCGGCATGCTCTGTTGAATAGGTCTTACAGAGGATTTCCACCATCAACCCAGCCTCTTACATCAGCGGAATAACTCCTACTGTGGGTAACAGCGATTCACTCTGCGGCAAGCTCTGTTGAATAGGTCTTACATAGGATTTCCCACCATCAACCCACCCTCTTACATCAGCGGAATAACTCCGACTGTAGGTAACAGCAACTCACTCTGCGGCAAGCTCTGTTGAATAGGTCTCACATAGGATTTCCCACCATCAACCCACCCCCTTACATCAGCAGAATAACTCTGACTGTGGGTAACATCGACTCACTCTGCGGCATGCTCTGTTGAATAGGTCTTACATAGGATTTCCCACCATCAACCCACCCCCTTACATCAGCGGAATAACTCTGACTGTGGGTAACAGCGATTCACTCTGAGGCATGCTCTGTTGAATAGGTCTTACAGAGGATTTCCACCATCAACCCACCCTCTTACATCAGCGGAATAATTCCTACTGTGTGTAACAGCAACTCACTCTGCGGCAAGCTCTGTTGAATAGGTCTTACAGAGGATTTCCACCATCAACCCACCCTCTTACATCAGCGGAATAACTCCTACTGTGGGTAACAGTGACTCACTCTGCTGCATGCTCTGTTGAATATGTCTTACATAGGATTTCCCACCATTAACAAACCCACCCTCTGGCAGCAGTGGCAAGAATCAGAATGTTGTCGGTGGTGGCTCAGCATGCATGCTGCGTGGTAAAGGTCTACGCGGTGCACACCTTACGAGGTTAGCTCTACATGGGCTGACTCATAGGGAGTGCCCCCTGGCGGAGCAGCTGGCGGCGCCGTGCGCTACATTATAAGTGATCTACTGCACTGGGCCACACTATAAATGATATACAGAAGCATTGTGGCGCGTAACTGCTCTCCAGTATACCGGAAGTGATGTACTGGACTGATTGAGGTGGCGTCTGGGAACTACAGCCACATCCGCTTCCGTATAGCCAAGTGCGCTGATACAGACACGGTCCGGGACTTTTTTATATTTTAATTTTTTTTCTCTCTCTTTTTTTTTTTCCTCTTTTTTTTCCTTTTTTCCCCTTTGCTTTGTTTTCTTTGGCAAATATATTTATTCATTGGAACAGGCCTTTTGTCAGCGCCTAAGCACTGGTCTTCGGGGAATTAGCGTGTGCGTGCTTATTTACATAATCTTATGGAGACACAGCTAGATGTGGGTAGGGTTATTCCATTTAAGCTACTCATGGCAACCTGCATGCTGTGATCAGTGACTACTACTGGTAACCACTAACTGTTAACTGCTAACTACCAACTGCTAACTACTAAATACTTACTACCATCACCTACTAATTACTAATTGTTGACTAGTAGCTATTAACTGATAGCTACTAACTACCATCACCTATCAACTAGTAACTACCAACTGCTAACTACTAAACATGAAGTGCCTTCACCTACTAATTATTAACTGTTGACTACCAACTGATAGCTACTAACTACCATCCCCTATCAATTAGTAACTACCAACTGCTAACTACTAAATACTACTGCAATCACCTACTAATTATCAACTGTTGACTACTAATTACTAACTGATAGCTACTAACTACCATCACCTATCAACTAGTAACTACCAACTGCTAACTACTAAATACTAAGTGCCATCACCTACCAATTATTAACTGTAGACTACTAGCTGATAGCTACTAATTACCATCACCTATCAATTAGTAACTACCAACTGCTAACTACTAAATACTAACTGCCATCACCTACTAATGATTACCTGTTGTCTACCAACTGATAGCTACTAACTACCATCACCTATCAACTAGTAACTACCAATTGCTAACTACTAAATACTAAGTGCCATCACCTACTAATTATTAACTGTATACTACTAACTGATAGCTACTAACTACCATCACCTAGCAACTAGTAACTACCAACTGCTAACCACTAAATACTAACTGCCATTATCCAACTAATTATCAACTGTAGACTACCAACTGAAAGCTACTAACTACCATCACCTATCAACTAGTAACTACCAATTGCTAACTACTAAATACTAAGTGCCATCACCTACTAATTATTAACTGTAGACTACTAACTGATAGCTACTCACCGATCAATTAGTAACTACCAACTGCTAACTACTAAATACTAACTGCCATCACCTACTAATGATTACCTGTTGAGTACCAACTGATAGCTACTAACTAACAACACCTAGCAACTAGTAACTACCAACTGCTAACCACTAAATATTATCTGATATCACCTACTAAGTAACTACTAACTATCAGCTACTAACTACACACTGTTATTACTTGCTATTTACCAACTGCCTAACTACTGACAACTAACTACCATCTGCTAACTCCCAACAACTAGCTACTAACTACTATCACCTATCAACTTATTCACTACTAATTGTTAACTACTAAATACTTCCACTAAAGCCCCAGTAACACCTACCCGGATCAGGGGCCGGACGAGCCCCGGACTATCATCCGGCGTGGTCCGTGGCGATCCGGGGTGATCCGTGGCTCATCTGTGGCTGGTCCTTGGTGATCGGGCGTGATCCGGCGTGATCCGTGGCTGGTCCGTCCTCGTCCGGGGTCCGCCCCAGATGTCTTAAAATGTTTAAAACATCTGGGGCGGTTCGGGGCATTTTTGCGATCCGGGTTCGATCTGGCATGGTCCGGGGTGGTCCAGTAGTGGTCCGGGTAGTCCGGGGGTGGACCGGGAGTAGTCCGTGCCGCGTACGGCCCAGTCCGGGGGAGTCTGGGGCTGCTTTGCCCCGGATGAGCCACGGTTCACCCACGGTTTAACCTGGACCAACCCCGGACTTGCCCGGACTAGTGCCAACATAGCCATAGACCACTCCTGGACTGCCCGGATAAGACCCGGACACGCCGGATGACCACGGATCGCCAGGGATAGCTCGGTTTACCACGGATCAGTCCAGGATGAGCCCCGTTTTTGTATATATATAGCAGGAGCAAGTCCACTTCCAGTCCGGGACTGATCCGTGACTACTCCGTGGATACACCGGGTAGTCCGGGGGTGGTCTGGCTAGACCGGGGGCTAGACCGGGGGCTAGACTGTGTAGGTGTGACTGCGAAGCCAAAACCGACCAAAATAGTGATTTTATCCGGGGCTGTCCGGGACAGTCCAGGCGACTGGTCCGGGGGTGGTCTGGCTAAAAATCCGGGGCTTGTCCGGGTAGGCGTGACTGGGGCTTTACCAACTACCAACTAGTGTCAGAAGCATTGTGGCGCGTAACTGCTCTCCAGTATACCGGAAGTGATGTACTGGACTGATTGAGGTGGCGTCTGGGAACTACAGCCACATCCGCTTCCGAATAGCCAAGTGCGCTGATACAGACACGGTCCGGGACTTTTTTATATTTTAATTTTTTTTCTCTCTTTTTTCTTTTTTCCTCTTTTTTTTTTCTTTTTTTCCCTTTGCTTTGTTTTCTTTGGCAAATATATTTATTCATTGGAACAGGCCTTTTGTCAGCGCCTAAGTGTAGAGTGTCTGACCTTTTTCTAGTGACTCCTAATCTGAAGGTCGGTGGTTCGATTCCTTGTGCTCCCACCTCTGCCAATTTGGATTTCCACCACTGTGTATAACTTACAGCATCATCAAAGGCTAATTGCTCTCATACCATGTCTATGTGGTGTGGGAAGTTAAAACTTCCTTGGGTGGGTAAATGTGTAGGCTTGGGCTTTCTAGCGACAAACTGTCTAATGGTGAAAACAAGTCTATTCATACTTATCCACGATAGGCAGTATGAATCTTAAAGAAAAAACCAAACTACCTAACTTCTATCAACTAACTACCAACTAACCACGATCTTCTAACTAACAACTACTAACTACTAACTACTATCACTATCAACTAGTAACTACCAATTGTTACCTATATATTAAGTGTTAACTACTAAATGCTTTCATTTACGAACTACTACCAACTAACTGCTAATTACCTTCCTATCCTAGTAATTCTGATCACCAGGTAAGGCAGCAATAAAAATAGATTTTTAATTCATTGGTTTGACCTGTCGTATGGGAAGTGGGTGCTGAACTGAAAAGAGAGGTAAACGCACTGATAGACTAATGACAACAACAAATAAAATGAATTAAAAAAGAAAAATATAGATAAATAAATAAATAGAAAATACACCGATAATTCAAGCAAAGTTTTAGAGGGTATAGATGCTAGGTATGATACATACAAAGGGTAAACTTTAAACTTAAAATCAAAACCTAATGACCACTAACACAGCAAGGTGAAGCCATTCAGAGAAATTAACTATTGGTAACCAAACAATTATCTGATTGTAGAACGAACAAACTCACAGAGGTTTGATGGATGTGGGAGAATGCTTACAAACAGAGAAAGAATGCATGCAGTAGTTAGCTACACAATAATTAAAAGTGATAAAAAGAAGGGGAGTTACAAGACTATTACTGTCTCGCGGCGAAAACAAGTCATTAGACTTAACCGTTATGGGCAGCATCAATACACCCATCACAAAAAAAAACACTCTCTCAGCCATCTCGTCTGGTGTTTTTTTTTAGCAGATGGGATGGCTGAATCAGTAAGAGCACCGGCTGACTTCCCATGTGGGAGCTCACAGGTTAAAGCCCCGACTGAGTTAAGCCAATGATTCACCAAAATGATACTTGTCGGTATCTAGCCTGGCGCTCTTCATTAATAGGATAGGGCAAGGATTGGTTTGCACAGTACCAGATATAATGTGATTAAGTGGGATATCAGGTGATTGTCCCAGCCCAGTCTCCCAGGGAGGAGAACTATGAGGCTGCCATTAGTGTGCACTGCCGCAAGTTGATATGATCTTAGATGTTGCTAGGACATAACGCCCCAACAAACAACGGAGGGAAAATTGACAATGGACTGCTTTTCGATGTCTGCACAGGTTGCTAGGCACTATTTATAATAGGCATTAACAAGCAAAGTATGTCAGAACACCATTTAGTACACATTTACTGCATCGTGATATATAAAGAGGACCCATCAGCTCAGCGCGTGCTATATTGTGAAGTAGTTCACGTGGAGGGAGTTAAACAGAGCCTGTCATTGGTGGAGGAGCGAGGGGAGGGGGAGGGGGAGGGGGAAGGGAGAGGGGGAGGGCGGAGGGGGAGGGAGAGGGAGAAGGAAAGCGGGGAGGGCCAAGGGAGGGGGAGGGGGAGGGGAGGGGGAAGGGGAGAGGTAAGGGGAGGGGGAGGTGCAGGGGAAGGGCAGGCAGAGGGGAGTGGGGAGGGGGAGGATGAGTGGGAGGGGAAGGGGGACTAGGGGGAGGGGGACTAGGGGGAGGGGGAAAGGGGGGTTGGGGTGGCGAGGACCCGCTGCTATTCTGATACCATATGGATAGATTTATCATCATGCACGAGTTATCGTCTGCTGTTCCTGTGTGGGTTTGTGGGTGTGTGTGTGTGGGGGGTGTTACTTTATATGGCGGTGTGTCAGTGTTCCTGTGTATCAGGAGGAGTGGAGTGGGGTGTGGTGGTGGCGGGAGTGTTTGTTTACCTGTGTGCGGCTGGGGAGGGTGGGTGCATTGGAGTTGTTTCGACGTGTTCTTATTCTTGTGTGTAATGATGGTAGTGGGGGGGGGGGTGACCTGGAGATGGAACAGCATGTGGGTAAGGGTGAGGTGGATCGGAACATGAGTGTGTGAGTGTGTGAGTGTGTGAGTGTGTGAGTGTGTGAGTGTGTGAGTGTGTGAGTGTGTGAGTGTGTGAGTGTGTGAGTGTGTGAGTGTGTGAGTGTGTGAGTGTGTGAGTGTGTGAGTGTGTGAGTGTGTGAGTGTGTGAGTGTGTGAGTGTGTGAGTGTGTGAGTGTGTGAGTGTGTGAGTATGTGAGTGTGTGAGTGTGTGAGTGTGTGAGTGTATGAGTGGGTGAGTGTGTGAGTGTGTGAGTGTGTAAGTGTGTAAGTGTATGACTATGTGACTATGTGACTATATGACTATGTTAGTGTGTGACTATGTGACTATGTGACTATGTGGCTATGTTAGTGTGTGAGTGTGACTATTTGAGTGTGACTATGTGAGTGTGTGCGCGTATGTGAGTGTGTGTATATGAGTATGTGAGTGTGTGAGTGTGACTGTGGGAGTGTGTGACTATGTGAGTGTGTGTCTATGAGGTTGTGTGTCTACGTGAGTGTGTGAGTGTCTGACTATGTGAGTGTGTGACTATCTGAGTGTGTGACTATGTGAGTATGTGAGTGTGTGTCTATGGGTATGTGACTATGTGAGTGTGTGACTATGTGAGTGTGTTACTATGTGAGTGTGTGACTATGTGAGTGTGTGTGTTTATGAGTATGTGACTATGTGAGTGTGCGAGTGTAGAGGCTCTGTACGAAGACTCTATGTGTACAAAGAAGCTTCACGACAATGCTAAGAAGGGAGTGTTTATGGAGCACCCCGCCTGTTCGCAGCAGAATGAAAACAGGCTTTCCGGACCCAGAGGGAGCGACGGGGACCCCGGCACCCCAGACGCCCCCACTCCCTGCAGCCCCCAAGCTAATACCGTCAATAAAACAGGAAGAAAACACTGGCTGCAAGCGTTGCGTTTAGTAGATTATAGGAGGGCCACTTTCTTTATTGTCAGGAGCTCAGTGTTTGTGGACATAATTGCAGTCCTTCCTCCTGGTAACTAATAGTATCTCGACGGTACCTGACTTCAGTGAACCCTGTGATCAGTTGAACCCCTGAGTTGTGTGAACAATCTCTCATTGCACAAACTGCTTTTTGCCTAATTTGAATGTTCCACCGATGACAGGACACCACGCTATGCAGGACTACAATGGTCTAGGTGCGGAATTGTCCTTTGAAGACTGGTTAAATATCATCAGGGTGGTTTGTTTGTTGTTTTACGTCCGAGCAACATCTAAGGACGGGTACCGACTTGTGACAGTGCACACTCATGGCAACTTTATAGTGCTCCCCAACTGGAAGACCAGGCCACCAGCACCATTTTTTTTTTCCCTTTTTATTTTCTTGAAGATTTATACTGCCTATCATGGATAAGCTTGAATAGGCTTGTTTTCACCATTAGACAGTTTGTCGATAGAAAGCCCGAGCCTACACTTTTACCGACCCTAGGGATTTTTAACCTCCCACATCACATAGACATGGTATGAGAGCAACTAGCCTTTGATGACACTGTAAGTTATACACAGCGGTGGAAATCCAAATTGGCAGAGGAGGGGGCACAGGGAATCGAACCACTGACCTTCAGATTAGGAGTCCGACCTAGAAAAAAAGTCAGACACTCTAACCACTCCGCCACAGAGAACACCATGACCTGATATCCCACTCAGTAATATTATCCTGACACTGAGCCAACCAGTCCTTGTCCTATCCTAATAATTTCCCAGCGCCAGGCTAGGAAGTGACAAGTATCAATTTTTAAATCATCGATTTGACTCGACCATGTTCGAACCCACGACCCCACGATCTACCAACATGGGAGACAGACGCTCTAACTCATTCGGCCATCCCGTCTGGTATATCATGAGGTTGGTCAGAAGTGAGGCTTTAGGAAGGACAGTGATGCTTTCGGCCACCGCGTCCGTTAATCGAGAACAGAGTGAGTGCCGGGGTGTAGGGTGTGTGTGTAGGGTGTGTGTGTAGGGTTTGTGTGTAGGGTGTGTGTGTAGGGTGTGTGTGTAGGGTGTGGGGGTGAGGTGTGGGGTAGGGTGGCCAGGTGTCCTGATTTGGGAAGGACAGTCATGCTTTTCTATGGCTTTATAATTCAACACATCATATAACATGTTTGATTTATGTTAAATATCATCAGGCTTAAGTAATTAATTTGTACTACAATTTATAATTTGAAGTATTTGGGTAACTATGAAGTAAAATTACATCTTCATGATGTATGTATCATGTACATAGCAACTGTGTCCTTCTTTTTGGAGATTTGGAAATGGCCTCCTTAGTGGAGGGTTAGTGTATGGAACAATACATATGATGATTGCGAATATACCTTCTTCTGTGAAACATGTACACAATCTGAGTTCTCACCACCCCCATCAGAAATGCAAATCCTCTATTAGATCCTTTTTTTTCCGCAGAGCTTGCTGCACAGTGAACTGTTACTAACATTGTTAGTTCTTGCTACTCCTATCAGAGGGCAGGTTGGTGGTGGAAATTCTCTGTGAGACCTTTTCCCTAGAGGACAATGCACAGTAAGCTGCTTCCCACAACATTAGTTCTTGCCATTGCCATCAGAGGGCAGCTTAGAGGTGGACATCCTGCTTGGTGAGAATTACATTGGCTCGACAGAGGGGCGGGTTTGGTGGTGGTGGAAATCTTCTATTGTTTGAGAACACAATCGACATTCAAAAACGTGTGAACTTTGTTGGGGTGATTCCTACTTTTGTCTTTTTTTTTTTTACCTAGTCGATAGTGGGTGATCGAATACGCAATGAGTTTTTGGTAACTCTTTTCATTCATCTGAACAGATTCTTTGTCAGTGTTGATGCTGTCGTCAGCTCACCATTGCTTCTTGTAGGAAATATACACAATTTTCTAGAGCAGATGCGGTAGCCGAATTGCCAGAACGCGGGCCTCCCGTGCGGTCTTATAAAATTGATACCTGTTGCTTCCTAGCCTGGTGCTTGACATTAATAGGATAGGGCAAGGACTGGTTTGCTCAGTGTCAGGATAATGCACCTGAGTCGCATATTGGGTCATGGTGCCGGCAGCCTGATTTCCTAGTGGGGCAGCACTTTAATGTCGCCATGAGTGTGCACTGTCACAAGTTAGTACCCATCCTGATATGATCTTAGATGTTGCCAGGATACAAAACTCCAAAAAGCAACCAACCTATAATCTGATAGTGTTAATCTGGTAGTTTCTAAGAACTTCTCTCAATATGATATGACCATCGTAATAAAATCTGCTATTTGTTCAAACCTGGTCATATTCAGCTATGAACCGGTAGGTAAGACCTACCCATGCTTTATTATCAATCTGGTAGTGTGAACCTGGTAGTTGCTAAAGCCTGTTCATACTTTGCTCTCAATCTGGTAGTGTGAATCTGGTAGTTACTAAGACCTGCTTATACTCTGCTATCAATCTGGTAAGACCTGCATATACTCTGCTATCAATCTGGTAGTGTTAACCTCGTTTGTTTGTTGTTGTTTTACATCCTAGCAACATCTAAGGTCATATCAGTACGGGGTTAACCTCGTAGTTACTACGACCTGCTCAGGCTCTGCTATGAATCTGGTAGTGATAGCCTGCCAGTTGCTACGACCTGCTTACACTCTGCTATGAATCTGGTAGTGATAACCTGGTAGTTGCTACGACCTGCTTACACTCTTCTATGCATCTGGTACTGGTAGTGATGACCTGGTAGTTGCTAAAACCTTATGCTATGCTAACACATGCTATTTACTATATAATGGAGATCTATGAATCTGGTAGTGTTAACCTGGTAGTTGTTAAGACCTGCTTCTACTCTGCTATTAATCTGCTGGTGATAACCTGGTAGTTGCTAAGACCTGCTTATAATTATAATTCTGCTACCACATGCTATTTGCTCTAACCATGCCGTGCTCCACTAGTCACGTGGTCCTGCCGTCAGTTCAAGTTGGTCCTTGTGTCGAATGGAGTTGGATGGGAGGTAAGGGTGGGGGGATGTGTGTACGGGGATACGCGGAGTAAAGAGAGTGGGTGGGGGTGGGGGTATGGGGGGGGGGGTAAAGGAAGCTGGGACTGTCAGATTCAATCTCCCAGGGGATGTGCTCAGTGCTCATGCCCCACAGCAAACACGTCAACATGGACACGCGTCGCTGTACACTGCGGCGCTTGGTTCCCAACCAGTGCCACTGCGATCCAGAACCACGCGCGGTGTGTCGGTGCACTGCAAACACTGTCCTTGTGTGGCATAGTGAAGGCGCGTACTCAAGCACTGTGACTGTGACGAGCGCGAACTGGTTGGTGGCTATGGTGGGAGAGTGATTGCGGGCGTAGCTGGTTGGTTGTTGGAGTTTTACGTCCTGGCAACATCTAAGGTCATATCAGGATGGGTACCAACTTGTGACAGTGTACACTCATGGCGACTTAATAGAGCTGCCCCACTGAGAGACCAGGCCACCAGTCACATTATCCTGACATGGAACAAACCAGTCCTAGCCCAATCCTAATGCCAAGCGCCTGACTTGGAAGCGACAAGTTTCAATTTTTAAGTTATTGGTTTGACTCGACCAAGGTTCGAACCCCATGGGTTTGATTCCCACGATCTAGCAAAACGGGCGACGGTCGCTGAACTCAATGCGGGCATAAATTAGCGAATATTAACTTACATCGGTTGGAGGGGGGTTAAGACAGTGTGCGCTGATGCCCACTTTATAGTCCTGCCCCATTGACACACCCCATTGCTGGAACCATGACCCAATATCCCCACTCACCTAGTCATGTTATCCTGACACTGAGTCAACCAGTCCATGCCCTATCTTAATGATGCCATGCCCTAGCTCACTTTATAGGGTTGCCCTATTTAGATGCCCCATTGATGGCACCATGCCCCAATATCCCACTCAGCCACATTATCCTGACTCTGAGGCAACCAGTCCATGCCCTATCTTAAGGATGTCATGCGCTATCTCAATTTATAGTGCTGCCCTACTGACATACCCTATTGCTGGTACCATGACCCAATACCCCACCCAGTGATGTTATCCTGACACTGAGCCAACCAGTCCATGCCATGCGCCAGCAAGGCACAATAGCAACACGTACTAATTTTGTTAAGTCTTTGGTTTCGTGTTTGGCCAGCGATTGATCTCATGACGTTCTTGCCGACTCGACCGTCTGGCATGGTTGAAAACTAGCGGAGGCCGTGGGCTGAGTGGTGACAAAGGCCCGATAATACTAAGATGGCTCACTCCCTATCTCTCCCATGGTAATGTAAATTTTGCAGTGCCACCTTGTGGTCGGTTTGATCAGCCCGGCTCTGGTTGGTGTTTCACATGTAAACACATACAATTATATTATACATGAGATAGGTAAGTGTGAATACACATCAATATGAAATTGCTATGAACAAATACACATCATCATCAGCATCATCATCATCATTGCCATCATCACACATCTTTCACATTCATATATACATTTATACATATAATATAGCACCTGTTTAACCAAGAGAACAGCCAGCGCACCAAGTGGTGGGTTTGATCATTTTGATTACACAATACAGGCTGAGTGAGCTGTCTTAGTATAATAGGGTCTTTGGTGGTGAGCGGCACTTGCTTCTCGCAGGATGGTTAGGCGCCACGGTGTGGTGAAAATGTGCTGGGCGTGCTGGCTGTCCCAGTATTGCACATTGCCCCATTCCTGCACCTCGCCCCAGTATCGTACCTTGCCCCATTCGGGCACCTCACTCCATTCTTGCACCTCGTCCCATTCCTGGACCTCGTCCCATTCCTGGACCTCACCCCATTTCTGCACCTCGCCCCATTCCTGCACCTCGCCCCATTCCTACACCTCACCCCATTCCTGCACCTCGCCCCAATATCGCACCTCACCCCATTATCGCACCTCACCCCATTATCGCACATCGCCCCATTATCGCACCTCGCCCCATTCTTGCACCTCACCCCATTCCTGGACCTCGCCCATTCCTGCACCTCGCCCCATTATCGCCCCTCGCCCCATTCTTGCACCTCGCCTTATTCATGGACACTTCCACTGTGGACACTGCATTAAATAAACATGGCGTCCTACTCTGGCTGTGTCTCAGTGCGTCCTAATGGTGTGTGCGCGGACAGCGCACGTGTGTGTATGTGTGTGTGTCTGTGTGGTGTATGTGTGTGTCTGTGTGTGTGTGTGTGTGTGTCTGTGTGTGTCTGTGTGTGTGTGTCTGTGTGTGTCTGTGTGTGTCTGTGTGTGTCTGTGTGTGTCTGTATGTGTCTGTGTGTGGCTGTGTGTGTGATCGGGGATCACTGGTGATAGGGACATCAGGGACTGTTAGTGTTATTAAAGGTCGAAGTCGGTTCCAATAGCTACCAGCGTCCAACTGCTGGTCTCAGACCACCTCTACTCCTATCCCCCAGCAAGGTGGCATACTGGGGCGAGGTGCAGGAATGGTGTGAGGTGCTGCAATTTGGTGACTTGCAGGAATGTGATGAGGTGCAGGAATGGGGCGAGGTGCAAGAATGGGGTGAAGTGCAGGAATAGGGCAAGGTGCAGGAATGGGGCGAGTGGCAGGAATGGGGCGAGGTGCAGGAATGGGATGAGGTGCTGCAATTTGGTGACTTGCAGGAATGGAGCGAGGTGCAGGAATGGGGTGAGGTGCAGGAATGGGGAAATGTACAGGAATGGGGTGAGGTACAGGAATGGGGCGATGTACAGGAATGGGGCGAGGTGCAGGAATGGGGCGAGGTCGATGCTAAAAATGTATAGTCTGGTACTTTTCAGTTTATGTCATTTTCTCAGAAAAGCATATTTAGGTTGGTCATAGTAATCTACCTTCCTTTAGATTGAATTCCCTTTGCTTTAAACTGAAACACTTAGGAGATCTTTGAAGTGCAAACGCACCTTTATTAATTTGAATATGCATAACATCTTGCACAAAATGAATAGACAATAATAATACATAAAATAGACCTTAAGCTGCCATATTTCTAGGTTAATCAGATCTCTTCTTTATTTCATGAACAAAATTCCGACAAATCCTCAATTGATGCAATTGCGTGAATAGTGACCACACAACCATGAATATATATATATATATATATATATTTTATATGTTCGTAAACTGAGAATGCGTTTGGAAACTGATGAACCTTTTGTTTGAAAAATATGTTCATGAACTGATTTGTACAAAAACCGAGTTGTTCAAAAACCGAGCTTTCACTGTACTATATATCTGTGTGTATATAAATATATAAATTAAATCTCAAGCTTGAAAGGATAAGATGACAAGTAAGTAGGTTGAGTCAAGTGTAATCTCTTGCAAGTGGTTAACTGCCTCTTGCCTAAATACATTAAAGTTGCATAGTCTGATGGTTTTGAATTTCTATATTTTTTCTGAGATAAATATATTAGATCGATCAGTAGTGTCTACTTTACATTAGTTCAAAGTTACTTTTATTTTAAATGGTAATCTTTTGAGATATTTTGAGTGCAACAAGGAAACAAGGAAAATTAGTATTGGCTAGCTTGCCAAAACTCTGACACCATAGACTTCTGCAGTAACAGGTTCTGTTAAATTGACTCAGTATTGCCTTCTATGCAGAAACAAATGCTTAATAAGTGCATCAGTGTCTAAGTTAGATATGTAAAATCAAATCTAGATAATTGGTTTGGTGTTGAAAATTTGATATTTCATCGGACTATGCAGCTTTAAGAAAATTGAGTATCAAGTGAGGGAGGAAGTCTTGGCAGTGTAGTGTCGTGTTGGGCCCAAAGGGTGGCGCCACCTGGCATCCCACATATAACTGATAGCTGGTTAAGGGGCTGTCACATTAGGTTTTTTTGCGGGAGCGTACGGCAGCATAGGTGCATTACGTCATATATGTCGGCATACGCTGCCATACGCCGCCATACGCTATGCATACGCTACGCATACGCTACGCATACGCTACGCATACGCTACGCATAGGCTGTCATGTGCCGGCCTATGCCGGCGTATGCCGTTGTACGCTGCCATACGCTTTCTCCCGTCTGTCCGTCCAACTCATACGCCGGTGTATGCTCCTCGTACACCGGTGTACGCTCCTCGTATGGTAGGGGTGCACCGGCGTAGGTTACGCATACGCTCAGCTTGCGTCACCGGCGTATCTCTAGCGTATGTAGCGTATGCATAACCTACGAGTTACGTATGGGAGCGTACTCCTAGCATATGCACAGCGTATGCACAGCATATTCCAAGCGTATGCCATAGGTCTCGACATCGATCTTGACTCATACGCTACTCATATGCTACTCATACGCTCATACGCTACGCATACGCTACGCATATGCTACGCATATGCTACGCATATGCTATGCATACGCTACACATATGCTACGCATACGCTATGCATACGCTACGCATACGCTATGCATACGCTACGCATACGCTATGCATACGCTACGCATAGGTTCCATATGCCAATCAAAACCGTCAAAAAATGTCACAGTATGCTCTCATACGCTCCTCGTACGCTCCTCGTACGCTCCTCATAGGTTACACATACGCTCAAAAACACCCGATAGGTCACCAAAGGTCATAATAGGCCAGCATTCGCAGGACTTACGTAGGTTTTCAATACGCTCCCGCCATACACCGTAATGTGACAGGGCCTTTAGTAATAACTTCCGTGGATTTATTATCGCATAATTCTTATACATCACATAGATTGAGGTTAATGTTGGAAAGAATAAGAGGATAAGTAAGTCGTTTGAGATAATCTTTTTAGTGGTGAGTGAGAGGAAACCTTGGCAGTGTAGTGCGATGGTGAGACCGAGGCGCGGGATGCTTAGTAATAACTTCCGTGAATTTATACTCGCACAATTAAATCTACATATAAATAAGGAACACACAATATGAGTCGGTTGAAGAATGTAATCTCTGCGATTAAAGGTTAACAGCCTCTTGCCTAATAAAACACAATTTCGTGGCAGCGTGATGACACGTGATCTGACAGTGGAGACTGGTGGCGCCACAAGCGGGCCTGAGGTTGTCAGAGCATAGTAGTCGATGAGCAATAACACAAAGAGCCCTTGTAGAACACCGAGGGTGGAGCATAGCAGGACCTGAGGTGGAAAAACATCCGATTAATTATACTCGAATAATTTCCTATACAACACATAATTCATATACATCAAGAGTGTGGATCAAACATACTACATACTATGAATCCAGGGATTTCTATTTCACTGCGTTCTTGGTGAAATATACATCATAGACAATGCACCCGCCAGTACCCACATGGCACCGGAAACAGAATTCATCGTTATTTATCGCCACCAGGAGGCGCGTCGGCCTAAAGCATTACCTCGTTAATTCCTTTGCGTTGCTATAAAAAGGTGCATAAATGCCTTATTGTCTGGCTCTAAGGGCCCTACTGGATGGCTACACGCCCCGCTCCATTTTGTCCGGAGCTGCTTTGTCTTTGTGGAATCTAGTCTTGATTTACAGGCCTAAAGCCAGAGCTGGTTGGATCTGCTCAGCCCCGCGCTGAATCGCCGAGAGCGCTGGTTGGCTTCCCATGTGGACTGTTGGCGGTTGGTTGGTTGTTGGAGATTTACGTCCTAGCAACATCTACGGTCATATCAGGATGGTGGAATGTTGTCAGTTCAAGGTTCAAACCCTGACCGAGTGAAATGAATGATTTACAAAATTGATACTTATCGCCATTTAGGCTGACTGTTGTTTTTACTAGGATAGGACAATGACTGGTTTGCTCAGTGTCAGCATACGACTGAGTGGGATACTGGGTCATGGTGCTAGGGTCCCCAGTTTTCCAGTTGCTAAAGTTGTCACAAATCGTTGCCTATCGTGATGTGACCTAAGGTGTTGCTAGAATATAAAGCCCCAATAAACAATCTTAATACCTGGTGGCTCTTCCATGACCATTTATGCTATTTTTAATTCACAAGGTTCATTCAAACCGAACATTATGTATTACACATCTTTTTTTTTGGTCCATTAGTTGTTTAAGCAGGGGAAATTTCAGTCATAGACGACTGGTCTTCCTCATTCCACTGCTGGTCGATAGAAAGCCCGAGCCTACACTTTTACCGACCCAAGTGATTTTTAACCTCCCACACCACATAGACATGGTATGAGAGCAACCGGCCTTTGATGACGCTGTAAGTTATACACAGCGGTGGAAATCCAAATTGGCAGAGCTGGCGGCATGGGGAATCGAACCGCTGACCCTCAGATTAGGAGTCTGACCTAGAAAAAAGTCAGACACTCTAACCACTCCGCCACAGAGAACGCCACTCTCCAGATCTCGAGTCATCTCTCTCCACCTCCTAGCTTTGACTTCCTTCTCATTTCATTTCTTTCACCTGCTCATTGACCGTAACAACGTATTTCACAGAGAAGGTCGTAGGTTTGATCCTTTGCCGAGTCAGAAGAAAGAAATTGTCAACATTGTCAACATTTTCACTTGTCGGCATTCGGCACCACATGGAAAGGACAACAGCGAGTTTGTTTCCTTAGGGCATTAATAACCCATTGAGATAGTAAATCATGGTTCCAGCAGCATGGCAGCCCAGTTGGGCAGCACTATTAGGCCATCACAAATGCGACTTGGTTGGCTCAGTATCAGAACAATGTGACTTAATAGGATAGTGATTCCCTGTTCTTTGGTCATGGTTTCTCAGTTGGGGCAGCACTATAAAGCTACTATGAGTGTTGGGTCGTTGTTGGAGTTTACGTCCTGGCAACATCTAAGGTCATATTAGGCCTGGGACCGACTTGTGACAGTGCACACTCATGGTGACTTCATAGTGCTGCCACACTGGGAAATCAGGCCACTGGCACCATAACCTGATATCCCACTCAGTCACATTATCTAGACATTGAGCTAACTAGTCCTTGTCCTATCCTATAATTCCGAACACCTGGCTAGGAAGTGACAAGTATCAATTTTATAAGTCATTGGTTTGACTCGAACCGGACTCCCGATCTCCCGCACGGGAGGCCTGCGCTCTACCCATCCGGACAGCCTGCCCGGTCCACTATGAGTGTGCATTGCTACAAGTCGGCAGCCATCCCGATGTGACCTCAGATGTTCGTAGGACAGAAAACCCCAATATCTCGTCGGTTCCCCGACGGCGTGGTCTATCAGATGCCGCTCTGCCGGCCAGCCCTCACGCACGGCCTCCCCTACACACGCCGGTGTTACGGTATACGAGGCAATATCGACTGTAACATTCCCCCTACTGGGAACCTCAAACACAATTGCCCGGTGACCGTGGGAACCAGCGGAGGGACGGGACTGTAACTGCTGCCAGGTGGCGCCAGACGCGGCGAGAGGTGACGAGAGGTGGCGAGAGGTGACACAAGATGTAGCAAGATGTGGCGAGAGATGACATGAGATGTGGAGAGAGATGGTGCGATGTGACGAGAGGTGGTGAGAGGTGACACAAGATGTAGCAAGAGGTGGCGAGAGATGACACAAGATGTGGAGAGAGATGGTGCGATGTGACAAGAGGTGGCGAGAGGTGACCAAAGACAGCGAGAGGCGGCGACAGGTGGCGAGTACTGAAATAAGACGTGGCAAAAGATGGTGTGATGTGGCGAGAGATGACGAGAGGTGGTGAGAGGGTGCATGGCAGCAAGAGACAGCGAGAGGTGGCAAGAGAGGACATGACAGGTGGCAAGAGATGACGCAAGATGTGGAGAGAGTTGGCAGCTGCCGATATGAGACATGGTGCGAAGTGACGAAGAGGTGATGAGAGGTGGCAAAGATGTGTCGAGAGGTGACAAACGATGTGGAAAGAGGTGACGATAGGTGACAAAAGATGTGGCAAGAGGTGTCCAGAGGTGGAGAAAGGCGATACAAACACACGATTCGACGAGAGGCGGTAACAGTTGCGGTTCCCGGAGCCCCGGCCCAAATACACCCTATTGGTGGGTGCCTGGGTTGAGTTGACTGAATGTGTATATAATGACGTCATATCTGCAGCCCGTTCTAGACCGGAAGTCATCTATGATTGAGCGCATACCAACATCCGGGATGCTGTGCATGCATACAATACGTGAATAAGTTAAAGGCAGTCAAATGCATGCCGTCGCCCATTGCAGGGAGGAACAACGATTCAGAACATAAGTCATATCAAGGTGTAAAGTCGACGGCTGGCATCTGTGGTTGTGTAGGCAGGCTATAGGAAATCAATACAGGCAAGAAGAGAAAGGAAGAGTATAAAGAATGAAAGTAGAGTGAGAGCTTGTACCCTCAGGTTTATTATTATATAGTGGTACATGGATCTGGTATGGCATACCACCTGACCATTATCTCCAATCAGCAACAAGCATTTATAGTTCCACCAATGAACAGTAAGCATTCTGGGGTCACCATGGCTACTGTGATCTACCCACCACCACCATGTGGTGTGGCTGCCTGGCCTCCACCTGCCTGAGCTGTGTGTGTGGTGATCCGTGACTAACAGTTGGGGTGGAGGGGGTAGTGAGTAGAGCTATTGAGGCTCCTTACACACTATCACTGGTGCCTCATTCACACTATCTACGTAATACACAATGACTATTGACCATAAGTAAAGAATCACCAGCAACTACATAAATACATTCATGCACCTGGCCCTATATATCATTTACATTAATAGACCATTTGTACTCCATTATAGACCACCTGCATTCCCCACCAATGCGTTTTATCGGAATATTTTACAAAGGCACATCGCAATGCCTCCCCTTCCATCCCTCCCCCCCCCCCCTTCCTCCTCACCCCCTCCCACTCCCCTCCTCCTGCCCTTTCCTATCCCCTCCCTCCCCCTCCCTCTCCCCTCCCCTCCGCTCCCACCCCTATCCCCTTGCCAACCCTACCCTCCACCCCCACCACCCTCTCCTTTCCACCCACCACCCCCACCCTCTCCCCACCTCCCCATACTCCTCCCCTCCCCTCCACTGCCCTCGACCCGCTCCCCATCTCCTGCTCTTCCCCTATCACTTCCTATCCTACCTCCCCATCCCTCTCCTTCGCCCCCTCATCCTCCCTCCAATCATCCGCAACCCTCTGCTTCCTCTCCCTCACACCTTCCCAACCCCACTCCTCCACCCCCACCCTTTCCCCACCTCCCTTTCCTGTTCCTCCCCTATACCCTCCCAGCCTACCTCCTTCTTCCTCTCCCCTACCTCCCCATCCTCCCTACTATCACCCTGCCCCTCCCCTCGCTCTCCTCTCCTCTCCCCTTCCCAATCCCACCCAACCACCTCCCCTGCAGTACCTCCCCCTCATCCCTCGCTACATCCTCACGGTTCCACAACCGTCGCTAGCTGCTGAGACAGGCCGTCCACTTGCCGGCTGTCAGACACAGCGCAGCCCGGTGGTGTCTGGACCAAGACACCGCTCCCTAAATCCCGACTAGTCAACAGGCACCGGTGATAGCTTCCAACCCAGGGGTGGTGGAGGTAGATGGTGGACGGTAGATGATGGGTGGTGGATGGTGGGTGGTGGGTGGTGGGTGGTTGGAGTGGATGGTGTGTGGTGGGTGTTGTGTGGTGGGTGTTGTGTGGTGGGTGGTGGATGGTGGATGGTGGGTGGTGGGTTGTGGGTGGTGGATGGTGGATGGTGGGAGGTGGATGGTGGATGGTGGGTGGTGGATGTCGGGTGGTACATGTGGATGGTGGGTGGTGGATTGCGGATGGTGGATTGCGGATGGTGTGTGGTGGGTGGTGGGTGGTGGATGGTGGGTGGTGGAAGGTGGATTGCGGGTGGTGGGTTGTGGGTGGTGGATGGTGGATGGTGGGTGGTGGATGGTGGGTGGTGGGTGGTGGATTGCGGATGGTGGGTGGTGGGTGGTAGATGGTGGGTGGTGGGTGGTGGATTGCGGATGGTGGGTGGTGGCTGGTGGAGGTTCGAGAGGAGGGGTGAGGAGAATGGACAAGAAGGACGAGGAGGAAGGAAAGAAAAGAGGTGTAAAGAGAGGTGGGATGGAGAGAAAATAGAGGATCGAGAGGAGAAAGGACAGGTGGGGAAAGGGAAGCAGTAGATTAACGGGGCAAGGCGGGGCGGGGCGCGCGGGCGGGGCGGCGGGACGGGCGGGTGGGGCGGGGCGGGCGGGGCGGGGCGGGGCGGGGTGGGGCGCGGTGGGGCGGGGCGGGGCGGGACTGAGCGGGCCGGGCATAGATGTAGGGGATACAAAGAGAGAGAGAGGGAGAGGGAGAGGGAGCGGGAGAGGGAGAAGGAGAGGGAGAGGGAGAGGGAGAGGGAGAGGGAGAGGGAGAGGGAGAAGGAGAGGGAGAGGGAGAGGGAGAGGGGGCGGGAGAGGGAGAGGGAGAGGGAGAGGGAGAGGGAGAGGGAGAGGGAGAGGGAGAGGGAGAGAGAGTGGGCTGTGGGTGGCCGATGGGAGCTGCCAATTCGCCCGGATCCCTTTAACTGTCACTAACTGAGCGTTTCTGGTCTCCCCCACTCCCCCCTCCTCCCATCCCATACCCACTACCCCGCCCCGCATTCCCCAGCCCACCCCGCCTACCGAAGGGCGCAGCACCCCGCCACACACACACACACACACACACTGCCGTTCACTCACACATGAAAAGAATAACCCGCGCTCACTGACGCATATTTGAAATAGCTGCCGGCCCGCTTTCATCTGCCACGTGCGGCTACGGCCGGCGCCAACCAGCGGGACCACCTCTCCAACACTTCGTCGACCTGGCCGACCGGGCCCGTTGCACTAACTGCTCGACCGGCGGGAAGCGCCTGCCGGAGATACTGCGACAAATCCCCGGTAAAGACGCACTTAAACTTGTCGCTACCTTGGTTGGGGTCGCTGGGTTGTGGTTGAATTAGACAAGGACTGGCTTTGGCGCCGGGATAATGCGACTGAGTGGGCATATCAAGTTATATGTTGCACGCGGAAGGGTACCACAATGGGCGTGGGGGCGGGCACCACAAAGTCGCCATGAGTACGCACTGTCACAGGTCGGTGTCCGTACTGATATGACCTTAGGTGTTGCTAGGACGTAAAATGACAAGAAGCAAGTGAAGATTCAAGGTTATGAACTCTCTATGTTTCACTGTCTGTAAGTACAATTGAAGTGGAAAGCAGTAATGGGAAAATTGAATATATATATACAAATGTTTATACATATACCAAAGTCGGTCGATTTAGAGAGGTTTTACTGTATATACATATACTACAAGAAGGATTGCTCCAGATTTACCAATCTGAAAGGGGTGCGACCCTTAACTGGAAGAGCTGGAGGGGCCATCCCCACCCCCAGCCCACCACACCCACATGGGTTGGGTGGGGAGATACAATCACAACTCACTAATGATTACACATGTTAAGGTGGGCTTATATCCATCATATACAGTAAAACCTCTCTATACCGACCCCTCCATAGATCGACCACTCCCCTATATCGATCGCTTTATTTGGGTCCCAACAATACCATTGTAAGGATATTCTAACTCTCTAAACCGACCACCTCCCTAAATGGACCACTTAAACTCGGTCCCATGGTCGGCCGGTTTAGAGAGGTTTTACTATATATATATATATATACCCACGTATATACAACGACTAGTGCCCCTTTCCTATCCCCTCCCACCCTCCCTCCCCCTCACTCTCCCTTCCGCTCCTACCCCCTATCCCCTTGCCAACCCTACCCCTCCACCCCCACCCCACCCTCTCCTTTCCACCCACCACCCCCACCATCTCCCCACCTCCCCATACTCCTCCCCCCTCCCCGTCCCTCCCACCTCCTATCCCCTTGCCAACCATACACCTCCACCCTCACCCCACCCTCTCCTTTCCACCCACCGCCCCCACCCTCTCCCCACCTCCCCATACTCCTCCCCTGCCCTCCCCGTCCCTCTCCCTCGCCTCCTCATCCTCCCTGCAATCACCCGCAACCCTCCGCTTCCTCTCCCTCTCACCTCCCCCCCCACTCCTCCACCCCCCCACCCTTGCAATACTGTGTTGCCGTGCTATTCTTACACATATATATATGTGTGTATTTGTGTGGTGGGTGGTGGGTGGTGGCTCGTGGCTGGTCAAGCATACCGGTACAAGTGCCGAGTTCTAAGGCGCTCTGATTTTGAATTCTTTAAATGGGGTAAGGTGATCTCAGTCCGCAGGTCCAAGACGATCCAGTTTAAAGAGAGAGAGAGCTCTTAATCCCGGTGGCCCACGTACCAAACACTGAGCTGTGCGCGGTATTATGGGTCAAAAAACACTTTCAGCAGGTTAAAGTAGCCCAAGATGCCCCTGCTTTCCAAATTCCTTCTGTTCGCAGGGGCTATAGGCCCTTAGACTATGTTACCCTCCAGGGAACAATAACAGACGCATCCTCCTTCTTGTGCCACTCGCTCCGCAGGGGAGGGTGTACCTTCCTCGCCCTACAAGGGGCCGCCATTGACGAGATTAAGGTGCGCGGCGACTGGTCCTCAGACTGCGTCTATAAATACATTGCTCGACCTCTAGCCGACAGGATCGTTGCGGATATCAAGGTCGCCACAGATCTTTCCGCCTTGCTTTAATTCTTCTCTGTCTGGTGTGTCTCTGACTTTGGCATTTGAGGCCCAGCCAGGTGCATTACTATTTCATACTATTGTCATTTCCTGTAAATAAACGATGTACCCACCAATACTGTGTTACTGTGCTATTCTTACACCCACGTATATACAACGTATATGCAGATGTAACCAAATTGCACAGTGCTGCCACCCAGGAGCTCCTGGGAGGCTCACAGGATAGTACCATGCACACCCACCAGGTGGGTCCAGGACCTCCCTACACCTGTTGTTAGTGCTCGTCTCAGTGTGTCACAGCCACCCAGAGCGTCCACACTGCCTTCAAAACTTTTTTCTTATACTTCAGTTAATTCAGGTAGGGCATTTGAGGCCCAGCCAGGTGCATTACTATTTCATACTATTGTAATTTCCTGTAAATAAACGATGTACCCACCAATACTCTGTTGCCATGCTATTCCTACATATATATATATATATATGTTTGTGTGTATTTGTGTTTGGTATGTAATATTACTTTGTTTTAAATATTTATATTTATATTTAGTATTATTAGAACAACTATTCTATTTTCCATTTTGTTATTTCATTTTCAAATGATCACATCAAAATAGCCTCGACGCGCGCTGAAACAAACCCACAAACAAAACACAAACCAAGGAATTCTTTTCATTTAACAAATAATAATTTCCTTTTTTTTGGTGGGGGGTAGGGGGGGGGGGCAGGGAGGAATAACTAGAGGGAATGAAATCGTAGCGAAACGGGTGGTGGAAAAAACAGTTTTCCGATTAGCAATTAAGATGTTGACATTACTAGATTGAGAGGTGAATTGTTAGAACGACTTCCGGGCATCGCCCACTGAAAGCATACTTAATGCGACGTCCCGGCTGAGAAAAGGGATCGTGCTTTTAGCGTTTCCCTTTGAAGACTGACACCAACCAAAGACGTCGGAATTGTGCGTTTCGTCTGCCCGGAGATGTCTTCCACCAGCCGTCAGTTCCTGCGCTAGTTCCGGTCAGACATCTATTATTCTTTGATGCAGGCCGTGGCTAAACCCACTCCCCCACCCCACCCCACCCCACACCCCAACACACCTACCCCGGTCCCTCCCTTACTCGCCCCCTCCTCTTCCCGCCCACCTCCCACCCAAGGCCCGCTGTGCTTTATTTCGCGGTAATCGCTGGTTGCCGCTGGTGTTGGGCGGGCGCTTAGCTCTCGCAGACACTTGTCTCCTTTCCACGCAGTGTCCGCTGGTTACTTACCGTTTGTCAGTCGGCTTACATGGCTGCTGCTTTATTAGTTGATGGTGGTTGGTGGTGGGTGGTGGATGGTAGGCTGGTGACTGGTGGCTGGTGGCTTGTGGTTGGTGGCTGATGGCTGGTGGCTGGTGGCTGGTGGCTGGTGGCTGGTGGCTGGTGGCTTGTGGTTGGTGGCTTGTGGTTGGTGGCTGGGGTTGGTGGCTGGTGGCTGGTGGCTGGTGGCTGGTGGCTGGTGGCTGGTGGCTGGTGGCTGGTGGTTGGTGCTTGGTGGTTGGTGGCTGGTGGGTGGTGGCCGGTGGCCGGTGGCCGGTGGCTGGGGGTTGGTGGTTGGTGGCTGGTGGCTGGTGGTTGGTGGCTGGTGGCTGGGGGTTGGTGGCTGGTGGCTGGTGGCTGATGTCTTGTGGCTGGTGGTTGGTGGCTGGTGGCCGGTGAGTGGTGGCCGGTGGCCGGTGGCCGGTGAATCACTTTCAAGCCTCCTGTTCTGCTATCCGCAAGTTACAGTTAATCAATGATTTCATCAGCACATATGTTACTCATTAAGTACAGTTTGTTGCTGGTTACTGTCAGTTACGAACCTGTTAGTCTACTGTTACTCGTTAGTTACAGCTAGCTGCTGGTTCCTGTCAGTAACTGACCTGGTAGTCTACTGGTACTCATTAGTTACAATTAGCTGCTGATTTCTATCAGTGCCATCAGTGGCTAACCTTGTAGTCTACTCGCTAGTGACAGTCAATCGATAGTTTCTGTCAGTGAGTGAGTGCATACTGTTATTTGTAATCGCACTTAGTCCCTGGTACTGTTAATCGCTACTCACTGGTGGTTATTGCCCCTGTTAATCGACAGTCACAGTTAATTATTCGTACCTTTAATTGTTGGTCAAAGTTATATTATATATATTATCTATATTATAAGGTATGGCTATGTAAGGAAGGAAAGGGTACAGACGAGTGTTGGGTCGGACACTTTTATTGAGCGTCTTGGCATAGCGCAATAACAGGCATACCGGTAAAAGTTTGAAATCGCGCAGAGAAGTGACTGCCTGGCTGAGCTTGCCGAGGAAGTCGCACGTTGGTGGCGCTAGTAGTAGGCAACGGGGGCATTATTCATATTATATATTATCTATATTATATATATAATATATATAAAGTACTTTGACAATAAGGAAAATGGGCTTCACATAGAGCATCTTACAGACGAGGTTGCAAAGATGAATTACCTGATACAGAACTAACCCATCTACTACCGACTTGGAAGCATAAAAGCCTGCATGAGTATCAATGTGCATTCCGGTAGATAAGAACACACAGAATGCGGTAGCAAATATTAAGACAATTACTGAATATAACTACAATAAGTATTATGTACAAGTAAATTAAGAACACCTTTCGTTAATCGGCGCAAATTTGATGGACTTGCGGCAACAATTTTACAACGGAAATAGCATGCACTGCCTGTTTACAAATGTAAACTGTAATCGAGCCTATAACTCTGGCTGGCCCTTAAGTCCTACCTTTAATTTATTTGAACTAAATCGGTGGCGAAATGGGCCGTTAGTAGGTGGGTGAGGCGCCACCTGGAGGAAAGGAGGGGAATTATGGGAGCTGCTTGGAAGCAGGCCTCATGTTCCCCAGGCCGAACCCCAACCTCCCGTAACCCAAAGAAGCAAGGAAATGTCAAAGGAAGGTTTACAGGAGCAATATCGGAATAAGAACAATAAAAGACAGGAGCATTACATACATAATAATATTTGCACAATTACTTTATAACTCACATAAAGCAAGAAGACATCTGAACCTTCCTGGTAACAGCAGGACTGTGTCACTTCATATAACTTATATAAATATTTCTTTTTACCAATGATGGCATTGACTTTGATCTTGGATTTTACTATTTTACCTTTGTTTTAATGGTGTGAGCTTTTACATTCTCTGCAAGTGTCATTTGACACACATTTTATAATTGATTGTGAGCTTTTAGATTCTGTGTAACAGAGATGGTTAAAAACTACCGTGACGATATCAGCGAAACACTTCTCAATGTGAATATGGCCTTTCTTGTTGACATGGCATAACACCACCACCAATCAATCAACTGTGAAGTAAGGTGGTTTATGTATATTATATATGCAAAATATGACAAATGACGAATTATCGAAGGGGGTGGGGGGGGGGGGGGCGAGGAGCACTGGGGAGGGTGGGGTGGCGCCCTCTTGCGGATAACAGTAGTACAGGACCAAAAGAGCAGCGGCAGTTCTAGCTAAATCGAGAGTGCCCACGCAATTACCAAGCCACATTCAGCACCATTGGTATTAATACAAACATATTAACTTATACATCATATAATTACTGACACATAATTGGTCCCCTATGAACAGTGTAGTACAGATGCATTTACATATTGCTTGTAATTAGGAGAATGAAGAGTGTTTTTTGTGGGGTTTCTTTATGGAGGGGATATGGATGTGTGTGGAGTATTTGGTGAAGAACTGGTAGTCCCGGTGTCTACATGTGTGTGGGTGTGGATGGGTTTGTGTCTGTGAGGTGGTGAGTGTTGTCAAAGACCCTATAATACTAAGACGGCTCACTCAGCGTGTACTGTGTAATCAACATGATCAAACCGACCACTTGGTGCGCTGGCTGTTCTCTTGGGTAAACAGGTGCTATATTATATGTATAAATGTATATATGAATGTGAAAGATGTGTGATGATGGCGATGCTGATGATGATGCTGATGATGATGTGGATTTGTTCATAGCAATTTCATATTGATGTGTATTCATACTTACCTATCTCATGTATAATATAATTGTATGTGTTTACATGTGAAACACCAACCAGCAGCCGGGCTGATCAAACCCACCACAAGGTGGCACTGCAAAATTTACATTACCATGGGAGAGATAGGGAGTGAGCTGTCTTAGTATTATAGGGTCTTTGGTGTTGTTTTGTGCATTTCCGCGTGCATTGATTGTTATGGATCGGTACCATCACTCTGAATGATGTGTCATGAGCAGACCGTCCCTCGCCGCCCAGCCCCGATGTATGTGATGATGATTGCTACTCGCGTCCATTTTACATGCAGTCAGCCAGCCCACTCACTTACTGCGCACCTTCCAGCCACCGAGAACCAGATGCAGTCGCCTCGTGGTACCAGCATCCGCTTCCTGTGCGATTCAATCTTCGAGCCGAGTCAAGCCGAAGAATTTGTGTTAAAAATTGGCACTTGCCACTAACCGCCCTGGCTGGCGCTTGGCGCTAGTAGGATTATAAAGTAACAACTGGTTGGCTGAGTGTCTGGATAAAGCAGCTGAGCGGGATATCACGTCATGGTGACAGTGGGATAATATCTGAAGAGGGCAGCACTACAAAGCTGCAAGGGGTGCACACTATATCGTAAAGTGGTACCCATCCTGATATGACCTTCGATATTGCTCGCGTGTCACTCCGGCCAGCAACCATCTCACACCAGTAGCATATTATCTCACGCAGGGGGCCACTCAGAACACATTCACACAAGGCTGTACCCGGCAAGCATCAGACATGCCATGGCAACATGTGAAATAGGGACCACCCTGCATCTACAGCCCCCAACCAACCCATCCCTTACCCCCCCCCACACACACACACATCCACCTCCCATTAAAGTATGCACTCGTTTATCGACCCCCGACACTACTATCCTAACATATGGTACAGACAAACCCTCACATTGACCAACTCTCTCACCCAAAGAACACCCCATAGACCCCGAAAGTTAAGCTAGAAAGTACCTGAACAGAGTGGTTTCAGATTATGCTGAGAGATTTCACTAGCTTAACTCACATGAAGAGAGTGGGCGGTGAAATTCCAGAAGAATAATACAATATAAGTGTATTTTTTAAAATATATATTACAAGGATAAGAGCTTGATGCCTGTTGCGATATGAATATCTGAAAATAATCAGGCATTTTATACATTCTTTACGAATATATAGCATGTGAAATCACAGGCACTCAGGGAAAGTACCCGAATAGAGTGGTTCCAGATTCTGCCGAGAGATGTCACTAGCTTAACTGGCGGGATATATTAGTTCTAACAATCTTATTCCCTGCGGAGCGAGCATTCTTTCTCCCCTCCTCCTCTACACCATGAACCAACTGTCACTCTTGCTCACTTTCAAAACTATATTCATATATATAACTTAATCCTGAAAAGTGGGTTGAAAAGGTAAACTCTGATTGACAATGATCAGATTACTAAATATACAGCAATCTTCTATTGTTATAATCGGTCTGTTCGCTAAACCTCAAAATGTGGTTGCTATAGCGACATGATTAATGTGACGCCGTGCCATGCAAGTCCGCTACCGGTCGCAGCCTCCACCTTTCACACTTCCCCTTCCCAGTACCCTCCTCACTCCTCCCCCTACATACACACACTGCCAGAACGCATGTGCGGTCTGTACGTCGCGTGCAGAGAATGGGCGGTGTGACAGATTGACGTCTCCTATATCAAAGTTCACCTTTATGATGCCCCAACCTCTCACACCCTGTCCGCTTAACACCGCCTGGTCAGCGTTTTACATGCAACTCGACAGTGAAAAAAGGCGCAAAAACAAAACTAGCTGCCGTTTAAAGTTGTTGGTTGTTGGAGTTTTACGTCCTGGCAAGATCTAAGGTCACATCAGGACGGGCTGTTTAAAGTGACCTAATCTGATGGTATTGAGTTTCGACTATATAATTATATATACATATATGTATATATACATATATATACATATATATACATATATATACATATATATACATATATATATATATACATATATATACATATATATACATATATATACATATATATATATATATATACATACATACATACATATATATGTACATATAAATAAATATACCACATATATATTTATTAATATCATGTACAATGTATTATGCGAGTATAAAGGCCGGTACGGGAATTGCAATTCATGTTTATTATGTACCGATTACTTTGTGATGTGCCTCCTTGACCCCCACACACGTGACCGGTGGCGCCACACCGGCTCCTCTCATCCCTAACGGACCCCCCCCCCCCCACACACACCCCACCCCCCTCCCCCACCCTTGCTGCCAGTCGCACCACCGGAAGATATATTTCTTATATAGATATATTCTTCTAATATAAATATACTATTCAGTGAAACTGATACGGTCTTAGATGAGCGGTTCTCGAGGCGGCCGCGCATAGGTGGCGCCACCAGCCGAATTGTTAGTGTCAGAGCGATGCAGTCGAAGACTGATGCGGATAGGTTAGTACACAACATTATCGTGGGTAGAGTGACTGAGTGTGGCCAGACAAGTTATCACGTTTGCAGACAGGGGGCACCACAATCGGGCCGGTTGCATAGTCGATGAATAAGTAATAGTAAGAGCAGCACAGTAGATGACTTAAGATAATAAAAAGGAATGTACAGCTTGCAGCAGTGACATTCTACTGAAATGACTTAATATTCCTTCAACATAGCAGTGAATGTTTAATAATGCTTTATTTCAAATTTGTATATGTTTTTTTTATTTTTATTTTTTTATTGAGGCTGTATTTATACTGTCCATAGCATATAAGCCATATGTAGCATCAAGTGCTTTGGTTTTGATTTGCGTTTTCATCGGATTATGCCAGTTTTTTACTTCGGGTGTTACATCCTGCCAACATCTAATAATGCCAAGCACCAGGCTGGCTAGCAAGACGTATCAGTCATTGGTTTGACTGGACTGGGATTCGAACTCCCGGCCTTCCGCATGGGAAGCTGCACTCTTCCCGATTCGGCCAGCGCGTGGGGTAGGCCTATAGAAGATTTCCACCACCAATGCTACCGACACGGTGTAAAGCAACCACCAATCAATCAATCAACCAACTGGAAGTCTGATAATAGTGGCAAGAACAAAGGTTTATGATAAAACAACTCACAGCGCATGCTCCGAGGGAAAAGGTCTATTGATAGCAATTTCGGAGCCATCTGATTATCATAATCGCGCGTCTTTATTATACTGCGCACATGCGATTGCTGTGTCGGATGCTGCTTTGAGATTGGTCAGGGAGCATGCATTCATCCAGCAGCGGGATTACGCTGTCGATGTTTCATGGTCTGGATCTTACCGCAGTCACCTGTTTCATGGATTGTGGTTGCAGCCCTAAATCGCCGCGGATCGGTCTGATAAAATCTGAGCATGGACTGGCAGAGGCGGAGCAGTGTAGCGGTTCAGGGAGTGCAACACAGATGGCGCTAGTCGTATACAAGGAGCAGCGAGAAGGAACATATGTCCACAATGGAGATAGCTTCATTTACTTTCGGATAATTGATGTATTGAGCATATTTTTACCGATGTTCTGCTGACTACAGTTACTACCACGCGCTCCTTGGGGTTACCACTATATTGTAATGCCTGACGATCTGGCCACCCCGATAAACGGGACATCAAACCGGCCCCAATTCGCTGTCACTGTAAGTGTGCTCTTTGTTATGGGCAGCAATATAGGTGGTAATAAATGCAACTTTAATCTTCTATATCTATGCTGAGAGTATATATATATATATATATATATATATATATATATTATATATATATATATATACTTGACAGATTTCAGATTTAAAAGATGACTGTCAAAATTTTACCAAAATTGGATTTGAAATCCATTATATTTCTAGGGTCTATCCAAAATACAACAACAATAAATGTGTTTCCTAAAATAGGTCCCTATATTATATATAAGAGATTATATGGAATGCATACATATATATATGTATGCTGTATAAGGCATTGGACGAGTATAATAAGGCTGGGCAATTCCATCTATTCTCCAGCCTCCTCAGTGATCAGCTGGTTTATTCCATACATTAGGTCATCTACTGATACAACCTCAGCTTTCCATGTGGCGCCACCTACTCGCCCATGCCTCAGCGATTGATCCGCTCACTCACGGTATCGCTGACAATCTTTTATTTTGGCTAGAGGCGTCTGTCCTCTAGCTGGAGAAAATACTTGTCCCCACTATCATGTCTTATTATTCCTTATTTATATAGGTAACTATTATTTACACCGGTTGACACCCGTTGGAGGGGAGGTTGGCCGCAGGTCGCGCCACCAGTCAAGTGCGGAATCTTACGGAGAATAACAATGGTAATAACTATAATATAATAATATAATATATAATGGAAGACAATTCCCGTCGTATATTTATACTCGCATAATTCGTTATACATCACATATATATGTGTGGGGTTTCGGATCATCTTGCAGGCAGAATGGTATCCCAATGGGACAACACTATAAACTTGCCATGGATGAACACCATCATCACAAATCGGTAGTCGTCTTTGTGTTGGTTCAGATGTTGATAATATGCAACACCCAAGTCAGACATTCTCTCACTGAGTAGAGCTGATGGATATTATTCACAGTTTGTTTGGTTATTGTTGTTTTACATCCTAGCAACATCTGAGGTCATATCAGGACGGGCTTATTCACAGTTCTACCTCCCTATTAAGTCGCAATGAGTGCGCATTGTCACAAGCCGATACTCTTTCTGATATGATCTTAGATGTTGCAAGGACGCAAAACCCTAACAAGCAACATCCATTGACCTTCACTGAAGCATTCTGCACAGCAAGCTGCTACCTACAATATTCATTCTGCCATTTCACCTATGATGATGGGTCGGTGGTGGAAATCGTCTATATCACACTGGAAACACCGGTTCTCATTTGATCATGGAAGTTAACCAATACTTCAGTACTTGAATGGCGGACCACCCATGAATATGAGGTGCCCTAGACATCCGACATCCTAAAACAGGCCTATTATAGCATTCTAAATCAGTAATGGATAAGTAACAGTTGAGCATCGCTAGTACTTGGATGGGTGTGAATACAAGGTGCCATAGACATTCTGAAACTGGCTTAGTCCAGCCGACCAGATCAATATGCCCGTTGCTTTGAACTATTTGCAAAACGTCCAAAGCGACGGCACCTTGTATTTCCTACACATCCAAATACTGGCGATGTTCAACTCTTACTTATCCATTATTGATTTAGTGGGCTACAATAGGCCTGCATCAGGATGTCTACGACACCTCATATTCCTTGTGGTCACTCGGTTAAGTACTGGTGAGGCTGAGCATTGGTTAACTTCCATGATCGGATGAGAATCAGTGTGATATAGAAGATTTTCACCACCGACCCATCGTCGTATTAAAATGGCAGAAGCGACACCACACAGCATATCACGCAATAACGGGAAGAGAAATATGGCTCATGCTGTCTTGACTGGTACTAAACCTTTACTCTCATTCTCACCTCGGCTCCCCCCCCCGTCCCACCCCGCCCCGCCCCCCGAGTCCTTCATTCAGTTTGATGCTGCGCGTTGACCCGACGTGTGAAAGGGCCTCAGATTAGTGTCCTTTCAGGCAGGGAGGGAGGCGCTGGTCGCCCCATGGAGCGGCACGGTGCTCTTTGTGTGGCGGCGGCGTGCAGCCTAATTGCCCCCGGACCGCGGCAGGCCCGGCACCGCCTCCACCCACCGGCCCTGGAACCCGAGCCGGAGACAGACGGACCCCCGACCCCGGGCTCCAGATCCCGGACCCCGGGCCTCAGACCCCTAGGGCCCTGGCCCCGGATCTCGGCCACCGGATCCCGGATCCCGGACCTCGGACACCGGATCCCGGATCCCGAACCTCGGGCCCCGGGACCCCAGGCCCCGGACCTCAGGGACTGCTACCCTGCCCCTTCCACTCCCTCCCCATGTACATCCCGCTCCCCTCAACCAGTTCCATCTGTTCTCTCTCCCTCAAACTCCCTCCACAAGCCCCTTCCCCTGACCACCTTCCCTCTCATTCCTTCTCACGCCCTTTTCCTCCTTTCCCCAACCTCCCTTCATATGCTTCTCTTTCCCTCTCCTTCGGTGATCGCCGTCCATCTCCTTCTTCATCCCATCACTTCCTCTTTGTCTCCTCTCCTACCACTCCCCCCCTCCTTCTCCCCGCAAACACCTCTCCTTCCCTTTCTTCACCCCCCCCTGCACCTGCCTCCCCTTTCTCATCTCCCTGCGCTCCCTTCTCTACCCTCAGCTCCCTCCGCTCCCTCCGCTCCCTCCGCTCCTCCGCTCCCTCCGCTCCCTCCGCTCCCTCCGCTCCCTCCGTTCCCTCCGCTCCCTCCGTTCCCTCCGTTCCCTCCGTTCCCTCCGTTCCCTCCGCTCCCTCCGCTCCCTCCGCTCCCTCCGTTCCCTCCGCTCCCTCCGCTCCCTCCGCTCCCTCCGCTCCCTCCGCTCCCTCCGCTCCCTCCGCTCCCTCCGCGCTCTCTGTTCCCTCCGCTCCCTCCGCTCCCTCCGCTCCCTCCGCTCCCTCCGCTCCCTCCGCTCCCTCTGCTCCCTCCGCTCGCTCCATTCCCTCCGCTCCCTCCGCTCCCTCCGCTCCTTCCGCTCCCTGTGCTCCCTGCCCTCCCTCCGCTCCCTCCGCTCCCTCCGCTCCCTCCGTTCCCTCCGTTCCCTCCGCTCCCTCTGCTCCCTCCGCTCCCTCCGCTCCCTCCACTCCTTCCACTCCCTTCGCTACCCTCCGCGCCCTCCGCTCCTTCCGCTCCCTCCGCTCCCTCTGCTACCCTGCACTCCCTGCGCTCCCTCTGCTCCCTCTGCTCCCTCCACTCGCTCCATTCCCTCTCCTCTCTTCGCTCCATCCCCATCTCCCTCCACCTCCTTCTCTCCATCTTCTCCCTCCCCCACCGCCCGACCTCCGTCCTCTCGCCTTCCCCATCCTTTCCCAGCTCCAGTTCACTGTCTCCATCTCCTCCTCTACACTATTTGTGAATATGGAGCATTTCCCTGGTCATGTGAGTACACCCTTTTACAACAAGCTTACACGACTGTAAACCTAACGACATCACTCTGCGCCTGCCATCCCCCTTCCACCTCCCCATCCACCTCCACCCTCCTCCCCCCCCCCCTTCCCCCCTCCCCCATTCCCCTCCCCTTCCATGTACCCACAATTGGGAGCGGCTGTCACGTGACATAACCTGATGACGTGAGGACGCTATCAGCTACCAGCGCGGACCTGGTTCCCCCAGCCGTGCCCAGCTGAGATAACAATAACAACCAGCCCGGTCAGTTCCAGAGTGGGGAGGCATACCCCCCTTTTTGTGTAAAGCTTAATTAAAAGTCACATGACACGACCACGGGCAACTTTACATATTCACAAGTAGCATGACTGAAAATGAACATGCATAACTTACAGATCCTCTTCTGGCCGATCTAGCCCCTATAGGGCCTCTAATGCCAGTTCGCTATGGTTAAAGAAACACCCAAAACACACTAATTTTACTCACATATGGCAGTAGATGGAGCCTTACAGTCATATAATTGTGGGTGTCCTCTTCAATATCTATCTAGCCTTCTCTCAAATGTTTCTAATGTTGGTGCTTTAACCACTTAGTCTGGAAGACCTGTCACCTGAAAGAAAGTGAGTGTTTCCTGCATGGCTTATCTATTTAAATGCTAGTTATTCTCCACTAGTGTCTGCATAAAAATGAAGAAATACAAATAGTTTTTGGAAATAAAAAACATTAATTTATTGAATAAATTTCTCCGCTTTCATTAGTTGTCTTTTGTTGCATAAAACCAGCTATATGCTGCCAATTCGAGAATGGGAAGCAAAGAATGATTGCGTCATAGCTTAGATGATCCGCGAGAAACAATATGATGTTGAATCATTTTGTTTTGTGACATCAGATAATATCACTGTCATATTCATTAAATACATTTCTTTAAGTGAGATTTTTAATATAAAATTATAAGTAACTAAAATATAGTTTCATTCGTAACCAACATACTATTAATACCTTTTTGTGTCCGTTTTTATTTGTATTCAATATTGAATGAAATCGATATTGAATTAAATCATTTGTGAAAGTGCAAACATAAAAATAGAAGACTTAGATATACAAGCATAAAACAAGCGATTCTGCAGTTTAAAAAAAGTCTTCACTGCTAGCTGGAACGTCACGCCGTGTGAGTGTCTTTGTGCAGCATTGGGGGTCTTGGCTGTAGGGTGGTGTGTGATGTGGGTGGTGTTGAGGAGGGGTGGGAGTGGTCGGTGGTGTGTGCGGGGTAGGGTGGTGAGGGCTGTGGGATGGTGAGGTGGGTGGTGTTGGGTAGGGTGGTGAGGGCTGTGGGATGGTGAGGTGGGTGGTGTGGGGTAGGGTGGTGAGGGCTGTGGGGTGGTGAGCGGGTGGTGTGGGGTAGGGTGGTGAGGGTTGTGGGATGGTGAGGGGTTGGTGCAGGGTAGGGTGGTGAGGGCTGAGGGATGGTGAAGTGGGTGGTGTGGGGTAGGGTGGTGAGGGTTGTGGGATGGTGGGGTGAGGGTGCTGGGGTAGGGTGGTGAGGTGAGGGTGGTGGGGTGGGTGGTGCGGGGTAGGGTGGTGAGGGCTGTGGGATGGTGATGTGGGTGGTGTGGGGTAGGGTGGTGAGGTGAGGGTGCTGAGGTGGGTGGTGTGGTGTAGGGTGGTGAGGGCTGTGGGATGGTGAGGTGAGCGTGGTGGTGTAGGATGGTGAGGGCTATGGGATGGTGAGGTGGGTGGTGTGGGGTAGGGTGGTGTGGGCTGTGGGATGGTAAGGGTGAGGGTGCTGTGGTAGGATGGTGAGGTGAGGGTGGTGGGGTGGGTGGTGCGGGGTAGGGTGGTGAGGGCTGGGGGATGGTGAGCGGGTGGGGCAGGGTAGTGTGGTGAGGGCTGTGGGATGGTGATGTGGGTGGTGTGGGGTAGGGTGGTGAGGGCTGTGGGATGGTGGGGTGGGTGGTGTGGGGTAGGGTGGTGAGGGCTGGGGGATGGTGAGGTGGGTGGTGTGGGGTAGGGTGGTGAGGTGAGGGTGGTGGGGTAGGTTGTGTGGGGTAGGGTGGTGTGGGCAGTGTGGGTGGTGTGGGGTAGGGTGGTGAAGTGAGGGTAGTGTGGTGAGGGTGGTGGGGGTGGGTGGTGTCGGGTAGGGGGTTGTGTGGTGAAGGTGGTGTAGGTGGTGTGGGGTAGGGTGGTGGCTGGAGGCGGGGTGGTTGAGTAGTGGGTGGTGGGTGGCGGGGCAGGGTGGGTTACAAGAGCAATTCAAGTAGACCCCAACAGTGTGCCACCCGTCTGTCTGATTAAACCTCCGTATGGAGAGTGTAGCGACCAGTGTGGTTGGAGACTGTTCTCTCTGCGCCACTGAAACGCTGCCTTGCATTTTGTGCCGAGCTGCCCAATATCCGGGCACCGCTTTGTCACGATCACGTGGGACACTTACTGTGACCCAGTTTGCATTCAAAATGGACAAATAACCACCACCACTATCTTCAATGTAGTTCCGGGTAATTTCGCGGGTAATTTGCATCTTCCTAGATGATTTCTATCTCAAATAAAGCAGATGTGAAACTTTGCAATGAGTTATCCCCGGATTGAAATTGTACAAAAATTGGTGTTTCCTTAACAATTCACTTACAGTCTTCATCAAATCTACTGAACTACCTTTTGTCTAATCTTCACTCAAAGTTTGATGAGCAATCTTTGTCTATGTACCATCAATACTAATTCTCTCTTTGTGTGTGAGTAAGGGGTGGCAGGATAATGCCTTTATTCGTCTGACTCAAACTAATATCACTCGTCATGGCTTGGGCTTCGGGCTACATGTTTGCTACAGATTAAATTTCTTTTACAAACAAGTTGGTTTTATGATTTTTATTTTGCTTATTAAAACAAGAGAAGCTTTGACTTAAATTAAGTGAGATTGGTTCTGGGTGATGGTAGCATGCTATATATAGAAATACTGAGTTAAACTATATCAATATTTGATTAGTCCACTTGATTTCGATTAATGTTATGTTATTAGCCTTGTCCAAGAACTGGTTTACAAATAGGGAGCAGGGTTCCGGTGTTGGGTAGGTCCCGATATGAGTGAGGTACGGTAGTGGGGGGGGGGGGGGGGGTAGTCAAGATATTGTTGGCAGCGAGGTTGGGGGCGGGGGGGGGGGTCCGATGGTGGCGCGAGAAATAGGGGCTGGATTGGTGACATCTTGAAAACTGCGGAAAATATTCCATCCATAAATAATCAAATTTAATTCTTATGATGAAACACAGATAAAACAGAATATGCACGTTTTCAATTTCTCTAAAGAATGATAAATAATGCGATATAATTCCTGTCATGAAATACTAATAAAGAATATACATGTAATATAATTTGTCATAAACTGACTTCACAAATAGTGTTGAAACCGGTTGGGCAGCAGTAATTAATGCTAGAAGCTCAGCCAGCCTCTTCGAAAAGGGATGGTATGAGTCAAGGGGGGGGGGGGGGGGAGTACTTGTGACAGAAGACTCAGTGGTGGCATCGTTCCCACCAGATCAATATCAGCCACGCCGGCTTATCAGATTTACAGGGGAGAGAAAAATGGAAAGGTTGGAAAGAAGTTTTGAACTATTTAAAGAATCCCTCATTTAAATGTGCTTAGGATCTAGATTCGGGACAATAAAGGCACCATTATAGTAATTTCATTACAAAATACAGGACTTTATTGGTAATATGTTGCAACTGACAGAGGATAAAGCTTAGACAGATGAATAATATATTCTTCAAATTGCAGTTTTTTTGTTTAAATAATAACTAATAAAGTTCATTTTCTTGGATTTCTGGTATTTCATATTGAATTCACATATCAAGATGAGCAATGAAGCATGAAAATTGTTCTATGGCTTTTAAATTTTGCTTTATAAAAGTTGCGTGAATTATTTTTTAATGATAGTTATTGATTATGTCATGAGAAATTTCAATTGCAGACAATTTGTCTTCCTCTTTCCACTGCCCATTGCGCTATCCTATTCATGACGAGTATCAGACTAGGTTGTGACAAGTATAAATTCTCAAACCATTGATTTGACTCAGCCAGGGTTTGTTCCCCCTCGACGTGCCACATGGGAAGGGGACACTCAACCCATCTGGCCATCCCATCTTGACACATACTAATACTTAAAAATGCACCACAGACAGATTATTCATCTACTATCGCTTCGCAGTTTATTTTATTGCTTGTAAGTTGTAGCTGACAAAGTTAATTCTTAGCTTATTCTCGCATCTGTACTGTCTGTCTGGTCTGACAATGTTTGAACTTTGTTCTCATCTTGCTTAGGCATGTGATTGCAAAACCGAAAGCAGTCAATTTTCTTCCCTCGGTTTATTTGATTACAATTTTTTTTATGACTGTGACATAATTATTCCCTAACAGAGTAGCACTAAAGATAAAATTAGTGATTGTTGTCACTGCAGTGTGTAAGTGCGTTACTATGGCTTGGTAGTGTTGTGCTAATCAGACTAGGTGGATGGTACCGGCAGAGTGGTATCTAGATGGGGCAACACTATGAAGTCACCATTGGTGTGATTGGTTCAGTTTTTGGATGTATTGACTCAGTAGGATATATGGAGGCAGCAACAGGCACTTCGTTGTAAGCGCACTATTTAAGTTACCAGCGGTGTAGCCTGTATATACATGTATATACATATAAATATAGTTAGTATATATACCTAGTACTGTAACGATTAGTATATAGACATAAAATACATGTATAAGTAGTAATATATTATATATATTATATTGAATCTTATGTATAGGACACTGTGTGACAGGTGTAAGTAGTGCATAGACATGACACTGCATGACGGCAGTGTGAGTAGTATGTAGACATGACACTGTGTGACAGGTGTGACTAGTATGTAGACATGACATTGTGTGACAGGTGTGAGTAGTATGTAGACATGACACTGTGACAGATGTAAGTAGTATACAAACATGACACTTTGTAACAGGTGTGAGTAGTATACAGACATGACACTGTGTGACAGGTGTGAGTAGTATATATCATGACACTGTGTGGCACGTGTAAGTAGTATATAGACATCACCCTCTGAGACAGGTGTAAGTAGTATATAGATGATTGATTGATTGATTGGTGGTTGTTTTACGCCGTGTTAGCAGCATAGGCCATATTTACGGCGAGAAATATTAGTTTTTTGTTCAAACCATTGCTTTTACATGTAAAAGCAGACAATCAATTATGTGCCAATAGACACTCATTAAATTAGAAAGCTCACAACTATATATTTGTGGTCAAGGGAAACAAATTCCCATAGAAAAAGAAAAGTTTTATTAATAATTGATAGAATTTATTTAGTAAACTATATGAGGTGGTACAGTCCAGCTGCCCTCAAAAAGGCTAAAATGTTTTCTTTTTTACTTTAGTAAAAAGGTCATGCATACTGTCTGCAATGTAGAATTGTTGTCGCAGGGCCAAAAAATCAATGCAACTTAGTCAAATGTGTTTGAGTGTCAGTGGGGACTGACACCCAATACATTCAGGCGGAGGTTCCCCCTTGAGCAGAAAAGCATGTGTAAGCCACGAGTGGCCAATACAGCGGCGGCTAAGGACCACTTGGTCCCGCTGACCTCCCGCATGAGTCTGTGGTGGTTTTCCCACAGATGGTTCAATTTCTAAGTTTATTAATGTTTTCATCCCACTCATGCTGCCATTTGGATTTTATGTGGGTGGCTATTAGTGGTTTCAGATAAGAGTGAGGGATCAGACACGGTTCAAGATCACAGTTCAGGGCCTTCTTCGCAGCCCGATCAGCTCATTCGTTTCCTTGTATGCCGGCATGGCCAGGCACCCAGCACAGGTGGATGTCATACCCATCCGTTGCCAGTTGGTTCATTTTATAAATGACCGTTGCTAGAATAGGGTGATTCATTTTCAGTCCATCAACAGCCAGGAGGCAAGAGAACGAATCACTGTATATAACATAGTTAGTGTGGTTGGATACCTCGATACACTCCAACGCGAGAAGGAGTGCTCGGGCCTCCACAGTGAAAATCGAGCTCTGATCGGGTAAGCATATGCCAAATCTTTCCCGTCGGCAGACTGCCGCAGCAGCTACCCGGCTTTGGTCTTTCGAGCCATCAGTGTATATGGAGAGGTGGTCTGCAAACTGGGCTTGAATCTCTGCATGCAGTCCTTTGTACTCGAGTGGATGGGTCCCAGACTTCCTCAGTTCCGTGAGTCGGAGGATAACCGATGGCTTCCTCAATGACCACGGGGGATGTTCTGATACTTTGGCATCCTCCAACACGTCCAAATCCATGCCCAAGGCCTCCAAATGAGGTTTCATTCGGAGCCTCAGTAGCCGGATGTAATTCGGCCTGGCTTCATACCTGGATTCGTCATGTTGCTCGAATAGATAATTGTGTGCAGGATTCAATGCATTAGTGTTTATCTTGACTACATATTGCATGGCCAGTTTGATTCTCCTGTTGTTAAGTGATGGTTCATTGGCTTCGACGTAGAGGCTCTGAACCGGTGAGGTGCGGAAGGCCCCAAGGGCCAGGCGCAGTCCCTGGTGGTGGATCGTGTCTAGCAGCCCAATATATGATTTCCTTGCGGAACCGTATACTATGCTGCCGTAATCCACTCGTGACCGAACCAAGGTTCTTTACACGGAGAGCAGAACATCTCTGTCCGCTCCCCACTCTGAGCTGGACAGCACCCTCAGAATATCTAGCGCTTTCAGGCATCTTGTTTTCAGGTACTTTATATGTGGCACGAAAGACAGTTTTGCGTCGAGAATGAGGACCAGAAATTTGGTTTTCTCAACGACTTTAATGGGATCCCCATCAGGGGTCAGCTTCGGTCATATATAGATGACACTGTGTGACAGGTGTATGTAGCACTCATACATGGCTCTGTGTAACAGGTGTAAGCAGTATATAAACATAACACTGCGTGACAGTTGTAAGTAGTATGTATCTATGATACTGTGTGATAGGTGTAAGTAGTATATAGACATGCCACTGTGTGACAGGTGTAAGTAGTGTATACATGACACTGTGTGACAAGTGTATGTAATACCTAGACATGGCACTGTGCGACAATTATAAGTAGTATGTAGACATGACACTGTGTGACAGTTGTAAGTAGTATATATCTATGATACTGTGTGATAGTTGTGAGTAGTATGTAGACATGACACTGTGTGACAGGTGTGAGTAGTATGTAGACATGACACTGTGTGACAGGTGTAAGTAGTATATGGGTCACTCTCCTGAAAACTGGTCAGCATGAGATGGGATTTTAAAACATCAATAAAAACCTTCCTACTTATTTATTTCCTGATACTTTTCATATTCATGTTCAGATTTGATGAAAGAAATAGGGGAAATAAAATAAAACTGTGTGCAACTTTGGTCTTTTTAGTTATGAACTGTTTTTGTACCAAAAAACCCCATTTTACACTCAGCCATTTGTAACATGACATATGGGACATGGTTGAATCCTTATTAACATCTTGTATTGCATTGATATATCAAACAAAACAGTTCCCAAATCAAAGAGGAAGTATTTATTAACAATAACATGTATGCATGCTTAAATTAAAAAATAAATAAATTTAATGTCTTCAGAAATAACATTACAAATTTCCGTCACACGTGTAACCGTGGTGTCTGGATGCCACACAAATATTGTACACTAATTATTCAGTGAATAAAGCATGGCTGGGAATTACTTTTTTTTTATCAATATAAGCACTAGATATTTCTGTATATTATGCCATGATTAATATGCTTCTAAGTATAATATTATTTAATTCTGATTAGATATTTATTAAGCAGACTGTGTGGTGTCCTAAACATGTGTTACACGTGTGACACACATGTTATACTGCCATAAGAGATATCTTATTCATGGACTACACCTTTATTTTTTATCTCATCAATTTATATTTTACATAGATGTAAAGGGGAGATTTCCAGCTTTCATTTGCAACCAAAAAATGTAAAAAATTCAAATATTAAATTTTAAGTCTCCATGTGACACTTCTGGCCAGTTTTCAGGAGAGTGACCCATATACATGACACTGTGTGACAAGTGTATGTAATACATAGACATGGCACTGTGCAACAATTATAAGTAGTATGTAGACATGACACTGTGTGACAGCTATAAGTAGTACACAGACATGCAACAGCATGGCCACCATATCTGCATTGACAGTGACCCTTCTGATTAAATAATGCCTTCTGTCAGTGCTACATGCGGTGTCACCTACCATAAAGATGTGAGTCACTGACTGCCAGTGGCTGCTGTGGTGCATCATTCTTATCGGAAGAAGTCCACAATATATGTATTACGCAGTTACATATCTCGTCCATCCATATATTACTCAGATTGCCTATCAGAGCTGATCACCCACCATATCCCTAAAGAACACATCTTAAAGCACCAAAAGCAAAGCATTTTCCTGTGTGTGTCTGACTCTAATACACAAATGATTTACATTGCAATAAACACTGTAAATAACCCAAGGCAAGTACATCCAAATGAAGAGGCATGAGTCAATATTTTCAATAATTGCTTCTGTTCGGAAATTATTTCTGCAAATTTATTCGCGTGTCTCATATATTGCCAGAAGAGCTAGTAGTCTGACCATCAAGGTGTTTACTTGTCAAAAGTCTATCTTATAATTAGCATTGGCATTTTATTGCCGGACGCAGTAGACTAATCGGTAGAGTGCAGACTACCCATGCAGAAGTCAAACAATGACTTATAAAGTTGATTCTTATCACTACCTAGCCTGGCGCTTGGCATTAATAGGATCGGACAACGACTGGATTGCACAGTATCAGGATAATGTGACTGTTCGATACTGGGTCATGGCCGTAGTGGCCTGGTTCCTATAAAGACGCCATTAGTTTGCACTGTCGCAAGTCGGTACCCGTCCTCATATGACCTTAGATGTTGCTAGGACGTAAAATAACAACAAACAAACAAACTAGGCATTTTATCAAATGAAATATTTGCAAACTAAATATAAATAGAGGAATACCCCATTTCTCATTACCCCATTTAGTGGTAAGTCGTTATAGGACTCTTTTTTCACATTATCTACTCATCCTTATTCCTTCGCGAAATTACAACATTATTTAATTAATTAAGTCTGTGTTATCTTGATAATGCCAGCTTATTATCCTATATTTATCCCAATAGTTTACAAAGGTGCTTGTCAATTTATACAACTGGACTATTGTGAATGAATCGGTAAAAGCGCTGGGTTCCCGTGCAGAACGTTGCGGGCTCGAATCCTGGCCATGGCAAGCCAATGATTTTAAAAATTGATACTTTTTGCTACCTAACCTGGCATTGGGTATTAATAGGAATGGGAAAGACCTGGTAAGTTCAGTATCAGGATAATGTGACTGAGTCGGGTATCAGGTTATAATGCCAGCCTGGCCTCTCAGTGGGGCACTATGAATGTGCACGGTCATAAGTCCTGATATGACCTTAGATGTTGTTAGGATGTAAAACCCCAACAAACAAACTCAATTTATGCTGCGTTATTATCACCCTGGTTACCTTTGTTCTGCTTCGCGCTTCATTTTTAGGAACGCATCTAAAGCGCTAACTGAGGTATTACTGCACAGATAAACGCAAAGTTGCATAGTGCTTGATAAGAGAGCTTCAAAGTTTTAAAAAAGAAATATATCTAGAGATCTATCTAGCTGTCTATAGCAATACCACATAGTTTATTAGTATTACTGAGGGTTGTGTTAGTATTTGTGGTGCCCTTGATGGTGTTTTGGATTCTTGCAGTTGTTGTATTCGGAGACTGTTGTTTTTCTGGAATTTTGTAGTAGTCTTTATGGTGACTATGGTGTTGATTTTCTGTTGGTTGATGGTTGAGTTTGTGGTGTATTGGTGGTGGTTGGAGAATGTGGGGGGTGCTTGCTGGATGTAAGTGCTTGGTGTTTTTGGAGGGGAGATGGTGTTTTGCTGAATATGTGTGGGCGGTGTTTGCTGAGTGTTAGTGGGCAGTGTTTGGTGAGTGTGGGTGGGAGGGTGGTGTTTGCTGAGGTATGGTGGGAGGTGTTTGCTGAGTGTTGGTGAGCGGTGTTTGCTGAGGGTGGGTGGGTGGTGTTTATTGATGGTGGGTGGGCAGTGTTTGCTGAGTGTGGGTTGGTGGGTGGTGTTTGTTGATGGTGGGTGGAGGGCGGTGTTTGCTGAGGGTTGGTGGGCAGTGCTTGCTGAGGGTTGGTGAGTCGTGTTTGCTGAGGGTTGGTGGGTGGTGTTTGTTGATGGTGGGTGGGAGGGTGGTGTTTACTGAGGTTTGGTGGGCAGTGTTTGTTGATGGTGGATGGGCAGTGTTTGCCGAGTGTGGGTGGTTGGGTGGTGTTTGTTAATGGCCAATAAGCAAAGTCAAATATATAGAAAATAAACACAGTAAACCCAATGAAGCAAAACTGCAAAATAACATACTAATTAATAATGCACTAGTGAGATAGGCGAATATGCAGGCATGCATGGAAAGCATAGACCTCTTCAGGCAAAATAGAAGGAGGAGCGAAGAGCAAAGCTGCACTTCCGCCCAAGCCTAATTCAAAACACAACCGAGTCACAAGCGGGTCACTAAAGCAAATGGACACCACCATGGATAAAATAATTGTGATCAGTGGAGACTCAAGAGCAAGGGCATTAACCCAGCACCTGGAGGTCAAACACCACAACACACTGAATTACAAAGTTTTAGTGGAGTCAGTGCCATGGGCAACCATTGGCAGGATAGTGAGTGTTGTGCACAGGAAATATATCAAATCCACTCCACCGGCACAAAAATAGCTAATGGCAGGGATTTGTGACCTAACAACGAAAATAGGCCGCAAGGACCTGAAATCAGCATTCAAAGATAAAACAACACTCATGGAGTACATGAAAAATGAGTACACACAAGCACACAAAGTGCTCAGCCAAGTAACAAATCTACCTGTAATATGTGAGCTCGTGGGCATGGACATGGAGACATACTGTGGCCACAACGGAAACCAAAACCACCGAAACTACCAAATGCTGGTAGACAAATGCATACCGGTATAGCAGGAAATCCCTGGACATTGCACACCCCGGGGTTTGCGATTTCCTAGGAAATCACAAACCCCCCTGGAGATCGCAAACCCCCCATGCTTTGTAGCATTTATCACCCCAAGCATGGCAGCTATATGTTTGATTTTGAACTTCTACCAGATCTGGGGGGATAAAATGGATTCAAGGAGGATCAAGATGGATTAATCCTAATGAAAACATCTTTGCAATAGTCCAGTTCGTAATTCCGACCGCACATGCGCTGAAAGCAGTAGCCTGGTCTTCCTGGCCTTTATTCACTTCAGCATCATGTAGGATAATGATACAGATAGTTGTACTGGCTTTTCTTAATGATATAGTCTAGTATCTTTGACAAAAATTGACCTGTTCCCCTATCCTTCTTGTGAGTGATCGCAGTGAATATGGCCCTTGCTGTGACAGGCATGAAATTAAAAATAATCAATTAATCCATCTTGTGAGGGATCCCCCTTATATAAAAATAAATGTGGCTTAATCATGCTTACATAAATACAATCTTTACAATAGACCAGTTTGTAATTCCAGCGTCACGGTGCATTGTGGGAATTTTAAAAGCAAAACAAACCTTCACACAGCACATGTGCTTGCTTTAAGACTGCCAAACATGGGGGGTTTGTGATGTCCATGGGAGATATATGATTTTCTAGGAAATTGCAAACCCCCCATGCCCATATATGGGAAGGGGGTTTGCGATTTCCTAGGAAATCACAAGTGGGGGTTTGCGATTTACATGGTTTGCGATTTCCTGCTACACCAGAGCTGAATGCCTTCATACACCACCTAAAGAACAGCCGGAACAGAGGCATAGCCATACCAAGGTATGCTAACTACATACACAAGACAAGACATGGGAGATTTTCGGAACGTTATGGCAGCTGCATGATGGCTGGCATTCACTATAATGAAAAATATGCCAATACGTCATAGCCAGGATAGAAAAAAGCATCGCTGAAAACTGGGAATAAGACCACCCGGGCTGCAAAACCATGAGTATCACACACTTATCATAAAATCCACTAACAAATTGTTCTTGCATACATAAAATCATAAATGAACTAACACACATCATAATACATGCACCATCCTCCGCATATACAGTGATAAGCAATAATAATAAATAAGAAGTAAAAATAACCTATAAACATGATTACATACCAACAAAGAGGCTACATGTGCTGCATCAAAGCCTGGAAGATGGCAACTATTACCCCCAATCTTCAAAGGTGGTGACAAGCAAAACATGGGGAACTATAGACCAATATCAATTCTGCAAACCCCAGGCAAGCTAATTGAAAAAGATGTCCACAGGCACATAAATGAACACATGGAAAAAAACAATATACTAAACAAAAGACAAGGGGGTTTGAGGAAACTGCACTCCACATCAAAAAACCAAAACGAATTAGTTGGAGCAGCTTTCATTGATTTCAGCAAAGCTTTTGACATGGTAGACCACAGTATACTACTGCAAAAGCTAAACCACATGGGCATCCAATCTAACTCTATAAATTGGATAAAATGCTACCTAAAAGACAGACAACAAAAAACTAAAGTAAACAATACACTATCAGACCACCAACATGTGTGTACCCCAAGGATCAGTCCTGGGACCACTACTCTTTATAATCTACAAAAATGACCTAGAAAAGTGGCTTGAAACAGAGCTCCTCCAGCTCTATGCAGATGACACCGTCATATATGCAGAAGGAAGCACAGAAGAAGAGGTAATAACAAAACTAAAAATGCTCCTGCTAATACTAGACGACTGGTGTGAGTCTAATAAAATAACTATAAATGCAAAAAAATCCAAGACAGTCCTTTTTTCGCATAGAACAATGCCAGAAAGCAATCTGCACTGCTAGCTAGGGAACCAAACACTAGAAAAAGTAAGCCACTAAAAATACATAGGCCTAGAACTGGACAGCCAGCTAAACTGCCACCTATGTATAACAAAAATCATCCAAAAAATAAACCACAAACTATGGTTATTTGCAAATCTAAGAAACTACATGACCCAAGAAATGTCAATAAAAGTCTTCAAGGGAATGGTGCTCCCCTACTTTGACTATGGGGATGTCATCTACATGGGTGCCAAACAGGAACTGCTAATAAAACTGCAAAACAGAGCCCTAAAGACCCGTCTCATGGTGGACAAACTGCACCCAACCTACGACATCCACAGAAAAAACAAAGTAAAATTATTAGAGAACAGGAGAGTAATACACCTCAAAACACTGGCATTTGGGTACAGTCGAGAAAAAAGGTACCTAACCCAGCCACAAAGGAACACCAGAGCAAACACTGTACCAATGCTAACACAAACCAGAAGTCACATCAAAGCACATGAAAGAAGTACACTAGAAATCGCTGCCAAAGTCTGGAACGCCCAAATGGTAAAGGAAAGACAAATTCCTGACCTAAAAACATACAAAAAATATCTGTGCAAGCTAAAACCAGGAAACCACCACTGAACTGTGACCAAGCGGGGCATGTGATATGTCACGGCCCACCACCTGGACAGCTCTTGGAAGGTGCCCGGGCCATAAAACTAAGCAGATATCAACAAAACCACACACCAAACACATACCAACCATCTATTACGTACAAGCCTATAATATGTAAATAGAGTAGGCTAGTCTAGGGATAGAGTAGAAGGAAAACAATTGTCAAGAAAAACCTAAAAACTAACATAGATTTATTAACCATTAACAATAACTATAAGGGAAAAAAACAAACGAAAACTGTCCAGCATTGAAAACAAGGCTGATCATCCGGGCTTATATGTTATGGGCAGCATAAACACCCCATCACAAACAAACAAAAATGGTCGGTGGGCAGGCAGCATTTGCTGAGGGTGGGTGGTTTGGCAGTTCTTGTTGAGGGTGGGTGGTTGGGTGGTGTTTGCTGAGGGTGGGTAGTTGGGTGGTGTTTGCTGAGGGTGGGTGGTTGGGCAGTGTTTGCTGAGGGTGGGTGGTTGGGCGGAGTTTGCTGAGGGTGGGTGGGTGGGCAGTGTTTGTTGAGTGTAGGTTGGCAGTGTTTTCTGAGGGTGGCCGGTGTTTGCTGAGGGAGGGCGGGTGGGTGGTGTTTGATGAGGCTGGGTTGGTGGGCGGTGTTTGCTATGTTGCGAGTGGGCGGCATGCTGGGCTCCCGCCGACTGTTTGAGTGCGTGACCTGCGGATTGTAACCGAGTTAACCCATGTACCTGGTTGCCGCTAGGTGGCGCCACCCTGACCCCCGCCGGGAGCATGTCGCCGTCCCGGAGATGGATGCGTTCCACCCGGCACCAGCTAACCCTCCGTGCGCATGGGCGGGGGCCACCAAGCACCACACCCCAACATATTCAACTAGCGGACTCTCACACCAATTCAACACTCCGTTCAACACCGCGACACTAATTCAAAACAATGCACTAACTCTACACTGCATTGGGCAGTAATTGGGGCTAAACATTTCCGTGGAAATTACAAAGATTACGATGTATTTATTGTTTTGAAAAAAATCTGCCTTTTAAAAGAATCTGCTAATTCAACTCCCATTACAACACAAATTCACACCGCAGATCCAGTAATTCTACCTTACATTTATAATAGCAATTTAGAACTACCATAATCTAATTACATTCCTAAAAATTATAACCGATTTTGTTACTTTGAAAAACACCACTAAAATTTATCATTTCATAAACATGTAAATAGAACACATTTTTGTTGTGTATGTAGGTAACTGTGGATATTGAGTATGGAGATTGTCCTGAATATACGCTACAGTAACTGTGTATTCCATTAGAACCACTCGGTTCAGGTGGTCGATCAGAATATTTGTATCCGATTCATTGAGGTATTGTTTGTAGTCCGGCGAAGAACGCAGGCTAAAAAACACATCAGTCAAGTGTCCGACCACTCGTTCATCACCCGTCCCGTCACACACACTTACCCACCCACCCACCCACCCTTCCACCCACCTTCCCACCCTCCCACCTTCCACACCTCGGCCCGACCCGGAGTCATAGTCTAGCCGAGTATTGCTGGAGCGCTACAATGTCATGTTTACATGGTAGTGTATTTATAATTGAGCAGCACGAACACAGCACATACATGGATATATTTTGGCATTTATTTTAGTATTTTTTTCTTCCTTGTTATATTATCGAATTTCCTTATAGAATTTCTTTAAGTGAGGCTAGAGATGCTTAACCTTAACATTTGTCATTGTTACAATTTTGTCTGTTAGGGTGGGTGGGACGGCAAATTACATCTTGTTGGATACTTGCAGTTCTTCTCATGTTCAGATCGAAGTGATGAAACATGGCTGCACAGTATGTTATATAGTAATGAGACAAAATGCCACTAGATGGCGTAGGAGAGAATTAATTTAGATATTAAAACACAGGTGGTAACATGTAGTGTCCATAGTTACTTGGACTGCTGGAGGTAAGTGTTAATGCCGGAAACCCGCTAGGTGGCATCAGATGAACAAGGCTAAGTTTAATACATCGGTGGCCGATAGGTGGTGCCAAAGGTTTGCGTCCTTAGGTACAAGAGAAGTGTGCTGAGATTGTGTGCCCAATTACCCATGTTTCAGACAACATGAACAACCTATAATCGCTCAGCTCTTAAGTGGCTATTAATAGCTCTCTCTGTGCGGTTATATATACGGCACTATCTGCTATCACACCAGTCTCGATCAAATTCCTAGCAGGCTGTGACGATCCGATATCACTTTAAAAACACCACTTTCGCTCTGGTTAGTTATGTGATGCATAAATATTTATATGCATATTATTAATTATGCAATTGTTCTGCTTATTTACGATTGTTCTCTGTGTAATACTACCTGGCTGATGGAGTTGGTAGAACATCAGACACAAAAAAAGAAGAAAAAATATCCAGGGTAGCCACACATGTACCGATTGTACAAAATTCACCCATGACGGCCTTACGACATGGAACGACGCGACACACATTGTAAGCTATGGGCTAATCCCTTTTAAAAGGTGGTCGCCAGATCTTTTTAAATAGAAGTGAGCTATAATGAAATGCAAGTTAAATATATATAAAATACCATAAAGTACCAGAGGGTGTAGTATAGGAAATGGTGTGGTGTAGCTGAGTCCTATAGTTGCCTGTCTATAATAGTGAAGTGGCTACAGTGGGTATAGCACAGAATAGAGGATGGACACAAAAGTACCTCTTGTCACATGAAAGGCCCAGTGGTGACTGCCAGCTCTCCCAGGCTTTTAATCTCTCCAACACTCCTACAGGCATGTCATTGAAGGTACATGATGTTATTGAAGGTACATGATATTATTGAAGGTACATGATGTCATTGATCCATGGCATATTGTTATTTTACTTTTTATGGCAGCCATCTTGAGATTCCAGGACAGTAGATATGGGTGCAACTCAGGTGCACACCTCATTCCCACATCCAAGCTATGACCAGGTCATGGCAACTTGACCAGACACCTCTATCATATCCAATGCACACCATACAATTCAATCCGGATCCAATACACATTAAACATTAAATACCGAACATGACTGTCTCCCTCCCTATCAGTCTGGGTTCAGCAATGAGATACACATTCTTCTATCTATTAAATAAAACAAATGGGTACTTTAAATGGAATCTATTTTATAATGCCGAGATGATTCTTTCCCGATCCCTCCCCCTCCTGCCGATGTCGCCGAGAGGCCTCTGACGCGCTGATGTTAGATAAATGTTGAGAGGTCAAACAGCTCATCTTCCAAGACGCTGATCACCAAACATGCCAGTGCAGTTGTTGTATGTCTTTGTCGGGTTCGATCAATCAGATTGTCTGTTTTGGACCATGCTTCTGCCCTGTTAGGACCGTCCCACTGTGTTTGGACACGAGTCAAACCAATGACTCATAAAATTGATACTTGTCACTTCCTAGCATGGCGCTTGGCATTAATAGGATAGGGCAAGAACTGTTTAGCTCAGTGTCAGAATAATGTGATTGAGTAGGACATCAGGTCATGGTGCTGGTGGCCTGATCTCCCAGTGCGACAGCATTATAAAGTCGTCCTGAGTGTGCACTGTCACAAGTCAGTACCCATCCTGAAATGACCTTACATGTTGCCAGGATGTAAAATTTCAACAACCAACCAACATAGCTTGGATGTGAATATTTTTAACTGGCACCATCATAAAAAGCTGTTTATAACAAAGTCAAATTTGGGTGGGATGGAAGAGGTATCAAGCGTGGCATGGATGCGCGCACAAAATCTGAATGATTGTAACCTGGCTATATGCATTCTAGCAGTTAACCAGGAGGCTCAGGTGCTGGCTCAAAACCCAATAGAAATGGTGGAGGGAATGCAATACAATAGCCATGCGCATCTTATTAACAATGCCAGAGCTAGAGGTGTTTCCGGGACTCAGGCGGTGACTCATTCAGTGAGTCACTCAGGAATTGAGGCAGAGTGAGTCATTGGTTGAGTGACTCAGTAAGTAGGTCAGAGAGGGAAACAGTTTGGGGGAGGGGAGTGACAAATATTGCCTGCTGCTGTAGGAAATGTCTACCTTCCACTCCGCCGCCATCACATTGATGTCCCTTTTCCGGCGTAGGAATATTGTTGAAGTAGCTGACATAAAAGATCCTCCTCAAATTTGCTGACGGTGCAATACTTCTCAGAAAGATGTCCCCCCCTCCCCAGTTCCTTATACTCACTCTCACAGCTCCAGGATCTTCCAACAATTAGCTACCCCCCCCCCCCCCCGCAACTGCGTCACAATCACACACACCTCATCTCCCATCCACTCGCCTCCCACACACACACAGACATACCCACCCCCATTTGCCTCATTTCTACACATCCTTTGCACACAGCACCCCCACCTCCTACACACCCCACGCATCCCTTTCCCACCTCCCACACACCCCACCCATTCTTTCCCCACCTCCCTACACCACAACAACCCCATACCCACTTTACCCCACCCCTCCACCACCTCTCCACACTCGAACAACGTCCTTCTCATCCTATCACTCCCTCCCGAACCTCCCCACATCCCAATATCCCCTTGTACCACCTCCCCATCCCCCCTCCCCCACCATACACCCTCCCCACACCTCCCCACACTCGAACCACACCTACCATTCCATCCCCACCTCCCCACATCACAATATCCCCTTGCACCACCTCCCCACCTCCCCTCCCCCACCATACACCCTCCCCCACCTCCCCACACTCGAACCACCCCTCTCATTCCATCCCCACCTCCCCACATCCCAATATCCCCTTGCACCACCGCACCACCTCCCCTCCCGTACCAAACACCCTCCCCCACCTCCCCTCACTCGAACCACCCCTACCATTCCATCCGCACCTCCCCACATCCCAACATCCCCCTGCACACCCTCCCCTCCTCCTTCCCCTACCCTACCCCTTCCCTACCTCCTCACACCGGAAAAAGCCCTTACCCCACCTCCCGCACCCCACACTCCAACGTCAGCTACAACACCTCCAAATTTCCCTCCCCCACCTCCTGCACCCGCACCTCGACCCATCTCTGAAGGCCCGGTCACATACACGTTAGTAGACGTAGTTGAACGAAGTGGAGGCTAACAAGGTTGAACGTAATTGAACGTAGTTGAAGATAGTTGAACATACCAGCATCCATACTTCTCCTTAGTAATAACGTGGGTGGGCCGTTAGTTCCGATTTAATCTTTGGACATGTTCAAAAGAGCGCTATGTTAGGGGGTGAATGTGCATTCGTGATGCTGACGTACTATAGCGTACTCTAGTGTACTCTAGAATACTCTAGCATACTCTAACATGCTCTAGCATACTTTAGCATACTTGGACGTAGCCCTGGTCACATAGCCTTTAGTTGGACGTAGGTGAACATAGTGGAGGCTAGCGTAGGTGAACGTAGTTTAACATAGTTGAACATACAGGCATCTGTACTGTAATGCATTTATCCACACCGCAACGTATCTATCCATACCATAAGTTATTTATCCGTACCATAACGTATTTATCCAGACCAAAACCTGCCATACCTTAACGTATTTCAATGCAGTTTAACATACTTACAGCACGTTTGACCCACGTTAGCCTCCACTACGTTCACCTACTTTCAATTACGTCCACCAACCTGTATGTGACCGTGACATCACACTCTCACCCCTCCCCAGCCACACTCCCTCCCCATCCACACTCCCCTCCCCCACACTCCCTCTACCCAACTCTCATACAGTAACCTCCCCCTGTTCACCCCACATCTCACACTGTCCACCACCCCCCCTCCCCATCCATACTCCCCTCCCCAACACTCCCTCCACCCCATTCTCATACAGTCACATCCCCATGTTCACCCCACTTCTCACACTGTCCACCACCCAACTATCCCCATCCACACTCCCCTTCCCAACACTCCCCTCCCCAACACTCCCTCCTCACACCTCCATGTCTTCCATACAGTAACACTCCCCATGTTCCCTACCCACTTCTACATCACCTGTCCACCACCCCAACTAACCCATCCACACTCTCCCTCCCCCACACTCCCCTCCACCCAACTCTCATACAGTACCTTCCCCTGTTCACCCCACATCTCACACTGTCATATCCACCACCCATCCACACACCCACACACCCCCCTCCACCCAACTCTCATAGAGTAACCCCCCATGTTCACCCCACATCTCACACTGTCATATCCACCACCCACCCCTCCCCATCCACACACCCACACACCGACACACTCCCTCCACCCCACTGTTATACAGTAACCTCCCCTTGTTCCCCCCACTTCTCTGGTTGTCTCGCCCACAGTGCGGGAAATGGGCGGCGCCCCGCCCCACTTCCGCTATGCCTGGTGCCCGGTGCCTGGAGCCCCCATGACCCGGGCACGGTGCCCAGTGTCCCCGTTATCGGTGCCTCCCAGACTGGGCTAGGCGGGCGGGGCGGGGCGCGGGCGGGGCGGGGCGGGGCGGGCGGGGCGGGCGGGGCGGGGCGGGGCGGGGCGGGGCGGGGCGGGGCGGGGCGGGGCGGGGCGGGGCGGGCGGGGGCGGGGCGGGGCGGGCGGGCGGGGCGGGGCGGGCGGGGCGGGGCGGGGCGGGGGCGGCCGGGGCGGGGCGGCTGAGGCAGTCCTCAAGTCCCGTAGACAGAGCTTGTCCCGTTTCACTTCAAGTGGCCCTCCGCCGTGTCCCCCGCCCCCTCCCCCAACCCCCGGGGCCCCGACTGGCCCGCCCGGCCCGGCACCTCCGCCCCCCCCCCCCCCCCCCCCCCCCCCCCACCACACGCACACCTCAGGCGCTTCTTGACCGGCTGCAACTTTCCCAGCTACCAGATCCACCAGTATACTTTACCTTAGAGGTGCCTGATTCGGCGTAAGGAGCCAGAGTGCAGGTCAAGTAGTCTTTATTCCGCTATATATCACGTGTCTTAATTCTTATACTCATCATATAACTTTTAAAGCCAATTTTCTCCAATTCAGGAAGAACGATATCTTAGACTTTTATCTAGAATTTACCTTCCTTGAATGCAATTTTTATAATTGTGAGCTATTAAAATTATATTTGTTGGTACATTAGTTGATTAAGCAGTGACAATTTCAATCAGGGACAATTGGTCCTCCTTATTCCACTATTCTTTGCCCTATCCTAGCAATGCTGAACACAAAGCTAGGTAGCGACAGGCATCAATATTTAAGTCATTGGTTTTACTCCTCCAGGGAACGAACTCCTCCTCCCAGAACAGGAGGCTTAGTTGCAACACCTTGTCTGGTGTATGATGTTAAAAACCCCTCAGATGTTGGTACAATGTATAAAATAACCACCCAAATGTTACTACGAGGCAGAACCCCTTAATTGTAGCTGGAATCGTAATACAAAAAACACTTGCCCAGATGTTGGTAGGGTGCAAAACCCCAATCATACACTCAGCGACACTGTTCTCTGAAGGTCACGCTATTTGTTGTGTAAGACCAGAGCAATCCCATAGAGATCCCGTGATATAACACACGGTATATATATAGAAAATCCTCCGTGCGAGTGGTGGTTTGACAATTGCCTTTCGCGCCTTCATACTCGCATAATGCGTTATAGATCAAATATGACATGGGGAACTAGGCACACAGCCCAGCTTCACCAGTGGGTGCAGATGCACGGTGTCGGCGGCATGCATCTGTCACCCTGAATCAATTCTGCCCGCCCAATTCCGGTGGCGCTTCGTGCCTGGGACTCCCGCCTCGGTGTTATCAGAGATTATATGCACTTCTGTACTTGGTGATGACGGAGTAGGTTGAGGAGTGCGAGACGAGCAGAGGAGAGAGGAGAGGAGGTACAGACGGAGAGACTCCCAAGGGTAGCACCTACTGGTGTGTGTGGGGGGGTGGGGTATGTGTGTGTGTGTGGATGTGTGGGGGTGTAGGTTTGTGTGTGGGTGTGTGTGGGTGTGTGTGGGTGTGTGTGGGTGTGTGTGGGTGTGTGTGGGTGTGTGGGTGTGGGTGTATGGGTGTGGGTGTGTGGGTGTGGGTGTGTGTGTATGTGCGTGTGTGGGTGTGGGCATGTGCGGGTGTGAGTATGTGTGGGTGTGTGGGGTGTCTGGGTGAGTGTGTGGGTGTGTGTGGGTGGGTGTGGGTGCGTGTGTGGATGTGTGTGTGGGTGAGTGTGGGTATGTGTGGGTGTTGGAGAGTGTGTGGGTGTGTGTGTGGGGGGGTGTGTGGGTATGGTTGAATGAATTGAGCAGCCGTCTCCCGTTTTGGTAGATCGTGGGATTCGAACCCACAGGTTCGAACTCTGGTCAAGTCAAACCATTTACTTAAAACATTGATTCTTGTCGCATATTTGCCCGGTGCTCAGCATTATTGGGATATGGGATAATGTGACTGAGTGGGATATCAGATCATAGTGCTGGTGGCTTGGTCTCCCAGTGGAATACCACTATAAAGTCGCCATGAGTGCACACTGTCACAAGTCGGTACCCTTCCTGATATCAACGGAGATGAGGCCAGAACATAAAACTCCAACAACCAACCATTATTCATTATTCATTCATAAAAACGATCAATCATTATTCATTCATAAAAAAATGTAATTATGAAGTGATAGGTGGCGCTATCATTAGGTTAAAATAACATAGCTGTTTTAGAAACATGCTCAATATCACGTTAGAAACGCTGATAATTGACAAATTAAGTGACGTGGAGCCTGGTGGGTACTTGGATGGCTGGGGGCAGGGACTTGGAGCAGAGATATAATCGCGAGGCAGCTTACCAAATTAGCAGCGCGCGCAGGGGTGTGGAGTTCACTCGCGCCGAGTCGGTAAAATGGCATGGGTGCGCTGGTCGAGTGCTGCAGTGTTTGTTTTGTTTGCTGTTGTTTTATGTCCTAGCAACATCTAAGGTCATATCAGGATGGATACCGACTTGTGACAGTGCGCACTCATGGCAACTTTATAGTACTGTCCCACTGGGAAACCAGGCTGCCGGCACCATGACCTGGTATCCCACTCAGTCACATTATCCTGACACTGAGCACACCAGTCCATGCCCTATCCTAATAATGCCGAGCGCCTGGCAGGAAGCGACAAGTATCAATTTTAAAGTCATTGGTTTGACTCGACCGGGAGTCGAATCCACGACCCCATGATCTACCAGCACGGGAGACGGACGCTCTAACTCATTCGGCCATCCCCTCTGGTCTGAAGTGCTGCAGTGTGTTGACCACTTGTAATGTAGCTTCTCAACACGCCGTTTGGAGGCGCCCTGCAAAGGTCACATGACAGACGTGAGCCGGCGTGGTTTGTGACCAGGTGAGCGGTACGTGGGCGCGGGGGTGGCGGTGGGGGTGGGGGAGCCTGGTGGTGGTTTCGATATGGGGGGCGGCGCAGTCGAGGTATGGTGTAGGAAAGCTTACGTGGTGGTGGTAGTGGTGGTGGTGTGAAGGGGGGGGGCGGTTGATGTCCTGAGGGAATGCAGGCTGTGACGTCACAGCGTGGGCATGTGTGAGGTGTGCGGTTAGGTGTGGGTGCGGTATGTGTGTGTGCCGGTGTGTGGGTATGTGTGTGTGTGGGTGTGTGTGTGTGTCTGGATGTCTACGTGAGTAGGGTCTGTAGGTGTGCAAGTGCATGTCTGGGGGTTGTGTGTGTGTGGGTGGGTGTATGTTTTTGGGTGGGAGTGTGGTTGTTGGTTTGGGTGTGGGTTGGTCAATTTTGTAGGGCATTAGTTTGACTTGGCCGGGATTCGAACCAGCGATTTTCCAAACTGTGTGGGTGTAGCAAAATGCAGCACCAGGTGAGGATGTATGTGTGTCTGTGGGGTCTGTTTGAGTGGGGAGCATGTGTGGGTGAGTGTGTAGATGAGGGTATGGGTAACTGTGTGGATGAGGGTGTGGGTGAGTGTCTGTGTGAGGGAGTGGGTGACTGTGTGGGTGAGGGTGTGGGTGAGTGTCTATGTGAGGGTGTGGGTGACTATGTGGGTGAAGGTGAGGGTGAGTGTCTGTGTAAGGGTGTGGGTGACTGTGTGGGTGAGGGTGTGGGTGACTGTGTGGGTGAGGGTGTGGGTGAGTGTCTGTGTGAGGGTGTGGGGGACTGTGTGGGTGAGGGTCTGTGTGAGTGTCTATGTGAGGGAGTGGGTGACTGTGGGTGAAGGTGTGGGTGAGTGTCTATGTAAGGGTGTGGGTGACTGTGTGGGTGAGGGTGTGGGTGACTGTGTGGGTGAGGGTGTGGGTGACTGTGTGGGTGAGGGGGTGGGTGGTTGTCTGTGTGAGCGTGTGTGTGAGTGGCTCTGTAAAGGTGTACATGATCGTGTGGGTGAGGGTGAGGTGTGGGTGTGGGTGTGGGTGTGGGGGTGGGTGTGGGGGTGGGTGTACGTGACCGTGTGGGTGAGGTTGTGGGTGTGGGTGTACGTGACCGTGTGGGTGAGGGAGGGGTGAAGGTGAGGGTGTGGGTGTGGGTGTGGGTGTGGGTGTGGGTGTGGGTGTGGGTGTGGGTGTACGTGACCGTGTGGGTGAGGTTGTGGGTGTGGGTGTGGGTGTACGTGACCGTGTGGGTGAGGTTGTGGGTGTGGGTGTACGTGACCGTGTGCGTGAGGGAGGGGTGAGGGTGTGGGTGGTGGTGAGAGTGTTTAGCCAGTCCTTACTTGAAATATTGATGGCTCCTGGCGTGTTAGACAAAACACTCGTCTCCACAGGACACACACCTCCAGGTGGGCTGCCTTTACCAACACATCACCCCCTCCAACACCCACCCTCCTCCAACACCCACCCTCCTGCAACACGCCCCATCTACCACAAAACCTAACAACCCCACCTCCTTCAACACAAACACCACTCTCAAAATACACAATGTAATTCACAATAACCAAAGCCGAGTTAATCTGACCGGTTCACCAGCTCCAGATGTGTTTTCCATGGACTCCATTCATATGGGACTTTGTTGCCTAGGTCTACCGGATGTAGGAAGTGCCGACTTGGGAAGAACCGAGTGGGACCGGAAGTAGGCAGTGTATTACGGGGCGGGTGCATGTTGGCGGGCACTGGTCAATACTACACAAGCGCACGACCGTCTACCAGGCGGTCATCGGGCAGGGAGGGGGGGGGGGGGGTGGAGGGGAGAGAAGGGGTTAGAGCGGGAAGGAGGGGGAAGTGGGTGGGGTGAGGAGGGTGGGGGGAGGAGGGGCATGCTGGGGGGGAGGTGGGAGGGGTGGGGAGTAGGAAGGAGGAGGGCGGATGGAGGGGGAGGGGGGAGGAGGGAGGGGGAGACAGGAGGGAGGAGGGAGGAGGGTGGACTAAGGGGGAGGAGGGAGGAAGGGGAGTGGGGGGGAGTGGGGAGGAGGGGGGGGAGAGAGCAAGATGGAGGAGGGAAGACGGAGGAGGGAGGAGGGAGGGGAGGAGGGAGGAGGGAGGAGGGAGGAGGGAGGAGTGAGGAGTGAGGAGGGAGGAGAAGATGGTGGGAGGGAGGATGAGGGGGAGAAGGGGGTGGGAAGGTGGGCGGCCCGCTGGTAGTTTGAGGAAAAAGGAAAATAACTACCATTAAGACAATTATTTTGTTCTTTCCCCACACACCTATTGGCCTATTTTCATGAGACTGACTCATATATATATATATATATATATATATATATATATATACGACGTTGTAAATAAGTCATTATGTAGATTTACTGAGCAGTACCTCAGAATGACTCCGATCAGTGATGGCGGCCAATTAAGTCTGTATTATCATTGTTATTACCATTACGGAACGGGTGGGAGGGTAAACATTTGTTGCCACATAAGTAAGTAGCGTAAGTGGGCCGGTGTGGGTGTGGAGGTACATGATTACGTGAGCGTGCGGGTAAATATGCGGGTAGTGGTGTCCGGATTGCGCGACTGCTGATCAGTGGCTATGAGGGTGTGTATGTTGCGTGTGCGGGTAATGTGCGTGGGTGTGTGTGTGTGGGTGGGTGTGCGGATAGTGTCTACGGGTAGTGTGGTTGGGTAGTTGTGCTGGTAGTTTGTGCGGGTAATATGTATGGGTAGGCGTGTGGGTAGGTGTGTGTAGTATGTGCATAGTTCCAGATAGTGTATGTGGGTAGTGTGTGCGGGCAGTATTTCCGAGTAGTGTATGTGGGTAGTGCATGCGGGTAGTGTATGTTGGTAGTGCATGTGCGGAGTGTATACGGGTAGTATATGCTCGTAGTGTATGCGGGTAGTGCATGCGGGTACTATCCGCGGGGAGGGTATGCGGGTAGGCTTTGCGGATCGTGTGTACAGCTAGTGTATGCGGGTAGGCTATGTGAGTGCTATATATGCGGGTAGTGCGCGGGTAGTTTTTGCCAATGCATGTGTGGGTTGATGCCCGGGTTGCTGCGCCGTGGGGAGCGGTGTTGGGGGTTGGGGAAGAAGTTGACCCCCCACCCACACACACCCACACACACACCCGCTCACCCAGCCTTTAGCTCATTTCCGGTTTGGATGGGCTCAGTTTCAGGCCAAAGGGCGCACGCAGCGCTTCAGCACATGGTTGAATCCTGGAGCATGGAGGCTGCTTCCACCTGGGAACATTCATAAAGTAGGCCGGGGCGAGGGGTGAGGGGCGGGGGGCGGGGGGCGGGGGCGGGGGGCGGGGTGCGTCTGAATGGCGCACTAGGCCTGCCAATATGGAGATGCCGGGGGCGGGGGCGGGGCTGGGGGCTGGGGGCTGGGGGCTGGGAGCTGGGGGCTGGGGTACGGCTTGCGGTGGCGGGCGTCTGGGAGAAGGGGTGTAGAGGGCGGGAGGGGGGGGGTGCGGGGGGGGGGGAGGGGTGACAGGGGAGGAAGATGTGAATCACTCAATACCTTGCCATTTTTGTCAGTCAAATAAGTATCTTTCACCTCCCATTTACTGTATTCCTTAAAAAATATAAAATGCGAGTACTAAGTAGTATAGCCCTATACTACTTAGTATAGGGCTATACTAAGTATAGCCCTATACTTAGCATAGCCTGTACTAGTATGCCTAGAATGGGACTCAAACCCACATTTCTGCCATTACTGAACAAGCATCCTAAGCACAGGCACTAAACTATCTAGGTACCCTGGTACAATCAACTTGTCTATGCGTACCTGTATGTGTCATTTCACATGGGGGTGGTGAGGGAAACTGATGACATTATATTTCGATTATTTCTCCTGTAATTGTATGAGAAAGATGAAATGGTATCAGATGATTGCGGGTTGATGGGGAGGATAGTGGGGTTGAAAGGGGTATGTGTGATTGATTGGGTGGTGATTGACGGGGTGATTAAGGTCAGGTAAGGTAAGATAAGGTAAGGTAAGAGACACTTAAAATAAACATTCTCTAGGTCAACTGTTCCGAATGGTTGTAAACCCCTGCCCTCCCCCCCAAAAAAAACCCAACAACAACAACAACAAAAATAAAAATAAAACAGAACTGATGCCATGATCAGAATGTGAACGTTGTGTTGCCTGTGTAGCGAAGGGAGCCTATATGAGCCAAAGGTTAAAACACTAGCCCCGGAATGGCAGGAATGTGGGTTCTGGTCTCTGTCTAGGAAAGGTGATCCCTATGTTTGCAACACCCTAACCGCGGTACTCCCCATTCGTTAATTCATATAGTACGATACAACAGCTAACAACACTAAACTAATCACATCGTTCAAATATTCCAGCCTGCAATCAACCCGTTTCTCTTTCCCTTTCTCCCCCTCTCTGTGGTGTTTTCTCTCTTTAAATGTTGATATTATTCAATCACTTTTGCCCCGAGAGAATGAGTGGTTTCTTTTTTACTATACATCATTCCGTTAGGGTGTTGTGTGGGTGTGTACACGGTATGGTTAAGAATGTGGGGGGTAGTGTGTGTGGGGGGGAGGGGAAGGGGAGGACATGGGGCAGATGGGGGAGATGAGTGGAGAGGAGAGGAAATGCGGGGGAGGTAATGGATCACGTGGTCTGAACAGGGTCACGTGGTTCGGTGGTGAACCAGAATTTAATGCGCTGAGAAGGAAAGGAGTATGAATAATATATTCCACATTAAGCGATCAGTTCCCTTAAAGCTCAACCAACTCCAATTTGACGCCGAATTAGAGATGCATAATCGAATGAAGCCATGCAATTTTCAAATTATTTGCATACCTGTATCCGTACATATCCAACCGAAGCACGGGTGAACTTGTTAAACATTTATATCTGCCTAGAAGGAACGTCAAGTCAATTTAATAGTATATGTTATTGTTGCAAGTCATTTCGTGTGTTTAGCATTTCGGTGTGCACACGGACATTATTTTATACATTTAGCTCCCAATACTTCCAACGTTAGCCATTCCAAATTATATAAGTTACTCCAAAATGAACTAAAATAGATTATAACGACCAACCTCATGTATTTGTTTTAAAAATAGGACAGAACCTTAGATCCATTTGATTATGCAACTTTCAAGTTGCATAGTCCGGTTGTTTTGAGTCTCTGTCATCTTTCTGAGATAAACTTAATACATTGATCGTTATAATCTACCTTATTTTAGGTTGAAGTAACTTTATCTTAAAAGGCTAGGTTTTGAGATATTTGAAGTGCAAACATCTAAAATTAGGTTTGGCAAGCACACCAAAACTCTGACACCATTGGGTTTAGCAGTAACATGTTCTATTAAATTGCCTCAATATTCCTTTCTATGTGGCAACAAATGTTTAAATTTAATAAGTGCATCCATATCTAATGAAAGCAGTCTTTGCTGCATTGTGACTGACAACATGATGATGATCTAAAGTAGACATGTAGAATCAATTCGTGATAATTGTCTTGGTTTCGGAAATGTGATGCTTCATCGGACTATGTAGATTTAAGCATTGCTCGAAACAGCCTGCGACCACTCCACTGGATTCTTGTTTATTTCGTGAGTCGCTATCGACACGAGTGTTCACCGATACTGACATTTGGACTCAGCAGGCCTCTAATCAGGCTCCTCCTGGCCCTACTAGACTAGCAGTGAAAGCACACTGCATTGGTTCAAGAAGAAGCGACTCAACAACAAACTGCAGGTAAAACAAGAGCGTTCAATCACATTCACAAATCGGGTGGACAAATGGGTTCAGGCCCGGCCTAAGAAGTAACACAGGTAAAATACTTAAAGTACAGCTAGAGGGGTTGAGGGGGCGGGAAAAAACAATTGGAGGCTCATTGCTGGGAAGTGACGCAGGGTGTGAAACCGCCGAGGCGCGCATGCGTGAACGGAGGACCGCGCCGGGACGCCGGAACAGCGGGAGAGCGGGGCGCCGGGCGCTGGGACATGGGGATGCTGGGATGCTGGGACGCTGGGACGCTGGGACGCTGGGATGCTGGGACGCTGGGACGCCGAGGCATTGGGGCGCCTGGACGCTGGAACGCTGGGATGCCGGTGCACCGAGGCATTGGTGCGCCGAGGCATGGGTACGCCGGGACGCCAGGACGTCAGGACGTCAGGGCACCCGGAAGCCTGGATGCCTGGACGCCTGGATGCAGGGGGCCTGGGACGTCGGGACGCTGGAGCGCTGGGACGGTGGGACGCCGGGACGTTGGGACTCCGGGACGCTGGAACGCTGGGATGCTGGGACGCGGAAGCGGTTGAGGCACGGCCGGTGGTTGGGGTAGGTAGGGGTGGGGGAGTCGGGTGGAGTCGTACCCTCTGATTCAAACCCAAGCCGAGCATTGCAATAAATCCAGAAAACTGGTGCAGTGTCAGGGACCGAGAGCATATACAGTGGTAGCGCAGATATCTGACAACAGTGCATGTGTGGTGCACTGGCAAAGCAATAATGCGATCCGCCGCCTACACATGGGGTTACCGTGGTTACTAATTAAGGCCTGGCATGGGTACCCACGGTCAGAACTCTATTGCTGGGGTGTCAGAGGGTGGTGATGCGAAGGTGGTGAGCTTGTATACAGGAAGTGGTATTCTATCTAATGTAAAATATTTGCTAAGACAATTTAACTGCAATCTGCATTAGAAACAACTGTACGCAAGAATCCTACGAAGTTTGGTCACCAGGAGGCGTGTGTTTACCAGAGGCAATTGAGTTTAAAGCTGCATTGTGTGTTGAACGCATAAAACCTCCGAAATTCCATAGGAGATGAGGATAATGACTTATACTCACATCCCCAGCTGAAAATCCACATAGGTTAGGGTAGATGCATTGCATCAGGAAACCTTGATAGGAAAATGGTGAAGTTGCTTGCTCCGGAATGGCAGAAATATGGGTTTGAATCCCGCGCTGGGCATGCTGTTCCTATTTGCTTGCAACACGTGCACGATAGCTGGTATGGTTTGGAACATGTTCCCCCTCTGTCTGGTCTTAGGGATGTGTGTTGTTTGTTTGTAGTTGTTTTCCATCCTAGCAACATCTAAGTTCATATTAAGACGGGTCTCGACTTGTGACAGTGTGCACTCACGGCGACATTTTAGTACTGCGCCACTTGGAGATCGCTGGCCCTATGACTCGATATCCCATATATAATAGTGTGATGGGGACCTTTGGTTGGCCGCCCCGAACTTGACCCTCATGCTGTAGACCCCGCAAGCAAGCAGGAGAATGAGTATGCTTGCTTCATACGTCTTTATTCTCCACTCACTGCGGCATCCACGGTCAAGTGACCCGCCTCTGCCCTACTGGGTCCCACGTCAACTTCCTCAGGAGAGCTTATGCTAGCCGCATGCAGTAGGTGGCAGCCCTGTTGCAGTGCTGCCTGGTGGCTACTGTACCGCCACCTATCGCTGTAAACTGCGACGGTGACGGAGCAGTCTTTGCTGCCACCATATGGTAGTGGAGCTCATGTCTGGACTACTACACTAGTAATATTGTCCTGATACTGTGCTAACGAGTCCTTGACCTATCCTATTAATGCCGAGTGCCAAGCTAGGTAGCGACAAGTATCAATTTCATAAGTCATTGGTTTGACTCAGCTGGGATTCGAACTTTCAACCTTCCGCAATGGGAAGCCTGCACTCTACCAAACCGCACGCGCCCGCTGTCAGGGATGTAATACAAGCTGACAACGAGAGTTGTGAGAACAATAATGCAGTAATGGAGGCATGGGGCGGGGTGAGGGGGCGTTGGCGGAGGCAATAATAACCTAGCGAAGTCATGTGACATATTAACACATGATGCCACTAAGGGGAGGGACGCGGGTGTGGATGGTGGTGGCGGTCGTCAATAATGACTGCCTGTGAAATGTTTTCGCTTTCTCTTCTTTATGCGCGAACTGTCATTTCGCCTTTCATCTGCGGATATGATAGAATAATGGATGAGTGTTGGGAACCTGCCCTCATCCCCCCCATCTCTCACATACACCCAAACCCACCCCTCTATCCCTGCCCTGCCCTCTCCTAATAATATCAGAACTCCCATTCCCAAACACCCCAGCCCTCCCCTCTACCTCTCCCACTAATATCTGAACCCCACCCTCCCATAAAAACGCCCACATACCCCCTCCCCACCTCACCCTCTCCCACTAATATTAGGACCCCCCTTCCTCACCATAGACCAGACAGGATGGCTGAATGAGTTGAGCGCCCGTCTCCTATTTTGGGAGATCGGGGGGTCCGAACCAATGAGTTTGTGGGTTCGAACCGTAATCGAGTCAAACCAATGACTTAAAAATCGATTCTTGTCGCTTCCTAGCCAGGTGCTCGACATTATTAGGATAGGTTGGCTCAGTGCCAGGATAATGTGACTGAGTGGGATATCAGGTCATCGTGCTGGTGGCCTGGTCTCCCAGTAGGGCAGCACTATAAAGTCGCCATGAGTGTGCGCTGTCACAATTTGGTTCTCGTCCTTAGATGGTGCTAGGACGCAAAACACCAATGGACAAACATCTTCACCATAAATGCACCACCCTCCCCTCTCCCTACCTTACACTCTCCCACTAATATTAGAACCAGTTTCCTCCCACAAACACCACACCCCTCCTCAGCCGCTTCCAAATGATAACATAAACAAATCTATTAGCGTGAGTGCGAAACTGGGGTTTAGCGTTCTAGCAACATTTGACTTCAAGTCAGGACTTACACTGACTTGTGACTGTGAGCACGCCTGGAGGCTTTATAGTGCTGTCACACTGAGATACCTTGTTGCCAGGATCGTGATATTGCTATGGCGATGTGGTTGATTCTCCCCGCTCAAACCTCAGAACCAAAGACGGAAAGAAAGACACGCAGACCAGAGTGTCCGTACACAGTTTTATTCCCCCCAAGAGGTCGGGCGCTGGTAATGAACTGGTCCCGAGGCATGTGTTGCCTGCTATTAAATATCGTGTCGTAGTAGGAAGGTGATCACCCGTTCGTTGAGTATAAATAGGTGACCAGTCCCCTACTCTAACACGCCCTTGTCACTGACTGGGGGTTGGTTTTTGGAGTCTTACATCCTGGCAACATCTACGGTCATATCACTTAACAGGAGAGGTACCGACTTGTGACAATGCACACTCATGATGACTTTATAGTGCTGCCCCACTGGAAGACCAGGCTGCCAGCAGCATGACTTGATATCCCACTCAGTCACATTATCCTGACACTGAGCTAACCAGTCCTTGTCCTATTCTAATAATGCCGAGCGCCTGGCTAGGAAGTGACAAGTATCAATTTTTAAGTCATTGGATTGACTTGACCAGGGTTCGAACCCCCACGATCTACCAACACGGGAGACGGACGCTCAACTCATTCGGTGCTGGCTTGGGGAGTACGGTAGGAGAGCAGTAAATAGAAAGGTTGTACCTAACTACGGTATATTACCCTGGCAATAATCGGAGCCAACCAGGTAGTGCACTCTCCTATTAATATCCAGCGCCAAATGAACGGAATGGCTGGATGAGTCTTCTCCTCGCAGGTCGTAGGTTCGAATCCCAACCGAGTCAAATCCAAAAGAAATGCATCCTAGTCGCTACCTAGCCTGGTGTTGGGAATTTCTAGAACAGGGCGAGAAACAGTGGACTGAGGAAGACCAATTGTTCCTGATTGAAATTTCCCCGGCTTAATCAACGAGTGTTTAAAAGAGAAGGTTAAAGTTATATAATTTGATGAAAACATCGAGTTTTCGAAACCAAACACATACCTAGTATGTGTTGCTGTACAGAAGGGAATACGAAGTCAATTCAATAGAGCTCTTCAATGCTGAAGCCTATGGTGTCAGAATGTTGATGTGCACACCAAGATTGATTTTGCAGGTGTTTATACTTCAAATATCTCCCAAGTTAGCTGTGTGATATAAAAGTGACTTCAAACTAAATTAAGTTCGATTATATGTGTTTGTGTGTGTGTTGTTGTTTTACATCCTAGCAACATCTAAGGTCATATCAGGACAGGTACCGACTTGTGACAGTGCGCACTCATGGCAACTTTATAGTGCTGCCCCACTGGAAGACCAGGCCACCAGCACCATGACCTGATATCCCACTCAGACACATTATCCTGTCACTGAGCCAACCAGTCCTTGCCCTATCCTAATAATGCCGAGCGCCAGGCTAGGAAGCAACAAGTATCAATTTTTAAGTCATTGGTTTGACTCAATGAGTGTTCGAACCCACGACCCCACGATCTACCAACACGGGAGACGGACGCTCTAACTCATTCGGCCATCCCGTCTGGTTAGTTCGATTATAATGATAAACGTAATATATATATATATATACATATATATGTATATATATATACTAAATGATAGAAAATGAAAACTATCGGATTATTCAACTTTGATTAGTGAATATTGTGAAACCTCGGACGATTGATGCTTCACTTAGCTAGTGATCGAACCTTGAGGAGGGTCGGGGAGTTGGTTGTCGGGGATGGGGTGTAAGTTCAATGAAAATTCTTTGAATAAATACTACCTACTTTATCCCCCTTCCCGCGGCAAAGATCAGAACATCACCTACTTTACCCCCCCCCCCCCCCCCAACACACACACCTACTAGTGCTACCACCTTTATAAAGATAAGAAATTAAATAATTTCCTCTTCTTGTTATCGATAAAAGAACCAAATCGAGATGAGGCGGGGGGGGGGGGCACTGTGGCATGGACGATCAATACAGAGGCATGCTGCCGGTATAAAAGGAGCCGGTGAAAAATGGAGGACACGAAGGAGTGATTAGTAGGGAACGAAGTTGGGGGCACCCGCAGTGTAAAGACGGCAAGACTACAGGGGCCTCAAATGTACAGGATCAATACGCAAAGCAGGCCTTATAGTAGAGACGTAATAATGGACCTTCCATATGACGTGGCTGCTGGCGACGCGGGAACCTGTTAAAGGCTCGCTTGAGGTAACCCGGTGCAACGTGATGACGTCACAGCATGCCTTGTCGCTGAGCAGCCGACATTGGGATTGTCGCGGGGGGGGGGGGGTGTCGTTCGTTCCCGCCATTGCTGGGTGCTGTTCGCGGCGTGTTGTGTTGGGTGGGTGTATGTGGGTGGGGGTGTTGTGGTGGGGGGTGGGTTTGGTGACTATTGTGGGTGTTGTGGGGGTGGTGGTGGGGGTGGTGGATGTTGGTTGGTTGGTTGTTGGAGTTATATCTCCTGGCAACATCTAAGGTCATATCAGGACGGGTACCGACTTGTGGCAGTGCACACTGCCAGCGACTTTATTGTGTTCCCCCACAGGGAGACCAGGCCACCGGCACCATGACCCAATATCCCACTCAGTCACAGTATCTTGACATTGAGCCAACCAGTCCTTGACCTATCCTAATAATGCCAAGTGGCTGGCTAGGAAGTGATAAGTATAGCTTTTTAAGTCATTGGTTTGACTCGACCAGGGTTCCAACCTGTGGGTTCGAATGTGAGTGTTGGGATATGTGGGTATGGATGTATGTGTCTGTGGATGTATGTGTGGGTGGGTGCGGATGAGTGTATGGATGTATGTGGTGAGTGTATGTATGTGTGGGTGTGGGGGCGGTGTCATGTCACGGTAGGAGGGTGTGGTGGTGAAGGTGGGTGGGGTGCAGTAGTTGTGCGGGAGGAGATAGAGCTGGAGATGGGACAGGTGGGGTAGGGGTATGTGAGGATGTGGGTTGGAGGTAGTAGTGGGGGTCGTCCCGGTGTCGCAGTTTGAGTGCCCTGCCAGTTTCAGCTGACTGCATACACTCAAACTCAAGGCATTGTCAATGGTCGTGAGCAATCTTCATACAGCAAATACAGAAGAAGTGAAAGATCTCTAAAACCACACCACCTATTAACAAATCGTTTAGTACACATATAGAAAACATCTTTACCAAAAAGATTATATTAAATTTATAAGGTTAGGGTTCTTGATTTCTATTTATTTTGAATAAAACTAATGTTTTGCACTGCGCGTACCATCAAACTCAAGGCATTGTCAATAGTCGTGAGCAATCTTCATACAGAAAATACAGGAAAAGTGAAATATCTCTAAAAGCACACCACCTAGAAACAAATCGCTTGGTACACATATAGAAAACATCTTTACCAAAAACATTATATTAAATTCATAAGGTTAGTGATGATGCTGTTAGATTTTGACGCATGCGCATGAAACTGACAGTCAGCTGAGACTGGCAGGGTGCTCAAACTGCGACACCGGCACATCCTTACCCAGTTGTTGAGGTGAGACCCCTTTATGTTCCCAAAGCTTTACCGGACGATTCTGTCCTGTAACTCTGCTGTCTTCTGCTCGCCCTTCTGCACTGCCCCCGCCCTTCTGTACTTCCCCCGCCCTTCTGTACTTCCCCCGCCCTTCTGCACTGCCCCACATTTCTGTACTGTCCCCGCCCTCCTCCTGCCCTCATGGTATGTGCTCTCTTCCTTAGTGCTATTTCTTCCATCCGTCATTCTCGGATCGAAATCGAGGCGTTTGAAACATGATTAATATCCATGAATGAATGAGGGGGGAAGTAGTAGGAAATTGTTGTTTATAGGAACTGACTTAATGCCCGTTTAGACTTTTGACGGCTTGTGACGGCGTTAGACGGCGCAACACCGCACAAGCCAATGCTCCCACTTAGACTTTACGTCGACGCTTGACGACGTTAGACGGCGCAACGCGGCACAAGCGTTGGCCAGGGTTCAACTATGTTGAACTTTCAAGGTCAGCGCTTCCACACGTAGGCAGTCCTTGCAGTTTTGCCTTTAAAATTGTTGTTATTAATGTTCGGTACGGGCAGATTACTGTGCCATGAGAAACAATAAAATGGAAATCAACTCATAAACGTGTCTTGTGTATCCTGTAGTGAGCTATTTATATATATATATATATATATATATATATATATATACATATATACATATATAAATATATATATAAATATATGTAGTGGGTGAGCCTGCTGCCGAGCTTAGGCATGTGCAGGCCTAGGACGAGTGAGATGCACTTCGTTGGGCCTGCAACTGCCATAGGTGCTGAGAAAGGACTAGTTCTTCCTTCCCTCACTAGGCGGTGCCTTCTGGCATGTCTATTGGCTAGCCTGTGAGGGAAGGACGTTCGAGCACCGCGCTTGAACCCGACGGACGTGCATGGATCCTGGAAAATAGGTCGACGTTAGCGACTGTGTGCATCACAGCATTCAGACTTTCACAGCGACGTTCCACTCATAGCACTCCCCCCCCCCCCCCATTTGCGCGGTCACACGGCGCTAACCGGCATCAAGTGGGGCATAACTATAAAGTCAACATGAATGTGCACTGTCACAAGTCGCTATCCATTCTGTTATGACCTTAGATGTTGCCAGGACGTCAAGCGCCGTCAAAAGTATAAACGGGCCTTAAGGCACAGACCATCATCATCGTAATTATATTCAATTTAAATGCATTGTTTCCTAAATAAATACCTTTGTCAACCATATTACACTCTACTCAACGACTCGTTGACATGTAGTGGCGTGGACCCCCCCTCCCCCTGTAAGGTATGCGTGCTATGAGCCGTGGTAGTCGAACGACCGGTGGAGGTCACGTGCGGCCAGGCGCGTGACGTTGATAGAATAAACCAGTTACACACTAGCTCTCGTTGTGTTCGGACGTATGATACATTACATGGTGTCAGATTGCGAGAAACCACACACCACAATGGCTCTAACCGGACTGAAACCGCCTGCGGCTCTGATGCTAGAAGGAAATTTAGCCGAGAACTGGAAGAAGTGGTTTAAGTCCTATGAGATTTACGCTGGTGCATCAGGGACTAGCTCTAAGTCAGAAAAAGTGCAAAGCTGTGTGTTTTTACATGTTGCTGGCCCGGAGGCACAGGCACTCTCCGAAACGTTCAACATACCGGCGGCTGACATGGAAAAGATTGGCGTACTCACGGAGGCGTTTCGAGAGTACTGCACCGGTAAGGCTAATGTAACCGTTGTAAGATACCAGTTGAACACATACCACCAAACGACAGAGTCGATGGAGACTTTCATACGTACAATGAAACAACGGATTACATATTGTGGATATCGGGAGTTAGAAAATGAAATTTTGTGTGACAGACTAGTATGCGGTGTCAAGGATGACACCTTGCGGGACAGGTTGTTACAAACACCGAACCTGACACTCAAACAATGCATACAAATGTGCCGCCTGAGTGAGCACAGCACAATGTCGCTCAAACACCCAACGGAGAGTACATCAGAGGCACACGTAGACAAAGTCAGCAAGAGTGGGCGTCCAAGGACACGCCCCCAGACACGCCCCCTCACACCGGCACCTGCATGGAAGGGGCGGAACCAAGCAAACAGAACGGTCACTGCACGAACAGAGTGTACGAGGTGTGGATATAAACATGGTCAAGGAACATGCCCTGCACGCGGGAAGCAGTGTGCAAACTGCAACAAAACTGGACATTTTGCCAAAGTGTGTCGAGGAAGACTGGCAGCAGCAGCACCGATAGACGAGATTGGCGTCGACGAACACAATGCTCCAGGGAAATGGGTATTGACACCAGATGACGACGAAGAAGAAGATGACGACGACATGTTTGTGGGCGAGATGTCGGAGGATGATGACGACGACGAGGAGGAGCGGCACCTATGGTACAAGAACATGAAGATATGCGACCAAAAGATCCCGTTTAAGCTGGACACCGGCTCGGAGGCCAACCTGATGCCGAAACGAATCTTCCAAAACCTGATCGGACCCGTGTTGCGACCTGCGAGATGCAGCCTGATCACCTATACGGGACAGCGAATTCGGCCCGAAGGAGAGGCATGGATTGACGTCAACAAACGACCTCTGCGGTTCCAAATAACCAAGACAGGAACGCCGATCCTGGGTAAAGATGCATGCGAGACTCTGAACATACTGTCACGAGTGGATGCCATCGACAGTGAACCAAATCGGTCAACAACGGACTACGCCAAAAAAATGGTAACTAAATATGATCATGTTTTTTCCGGTCTAGGCACCATAAAAGTAAACGCCACTATACATACTGATCCGGCGATTGACCCTGTTATAGATCCGCCTAGGCGCATTCCCCATGCCATAGAGAAAGAGGTAAAAAAAGAGTTAAAAAGAATGTTAGATTTAGGGGTAATTGTTCGCCAGGAGGAGCCAACAGCATGGGTGAACTCCATCACGATCGTAAGAAAGCCAGGAAAAATTTGAATATGCCTAGACCCCACCAAACTAAACCGTGCAGTGTTGAGAGGTCCCTATCCGATAAAAACCGTGGAAGAGGTAGTAGCCAAAACCTGTCGAGCCAGATATTTCAGTGTGTTAGATGCCAACAGTGGCTACTGGCAGGTTAGTCTTGATGAACCCAGCTCAAAACTCTGTACGTTTAACACGCCATGGGGGCGATTCCGATATACCCGGCTGCCTTTCGGCATAAAGACAGCCGGGAATATATTCATTGAAGAAATGAACGCCATATTTAATAATCTTGAAGGGGTCGATATTGTCGCTGACAACATTTTAATATATGGATCAACGATCAAAGAGCATAACATGAGGTTAGAGGCTGTTCTGAAACGAGCGAGTGAAGTAGACTTGCGACTGAATCCAAAGAAATCACGCATTTGTATGAATGAAGTCCCTTACGTAGGACATGCTAACAGACTGCGGGTTGAAACCAAATCCCGAGCGAGTGCAAGCGATCTTAGAGCTACCCACCCCTACTGATAAACCAGCAATACAGCGCTTCTTAGGGATGATCGGGTACGTGTGGAAGTTTATCCCCACATTGTCGGAAATTGCAAAACCCCTTAGGATTCTCCTGCACAAAGAGATCGCTTGGCACTGGGAGGAGGAGCAAAATAAGGCGTTCAATCTCTTAAAAAACTTGTTAGCCAAAGCCCCGGTGTTACAGTATTTCGATGTCAACAAACCAATAACGATCCAGGTAGATGCGTCAAAATCGGTACTTGGTGCGGCGTTATTTCAAAACAAACATCCAATAACGCTGGCATCAAAAGCCCTTGATACAACTCAACAGAACTATGCAGTGCTAGAAAAGGAGCTGTTGGCGATCTGTTTCGGTTGTAACAAGTTCCACGAATATATATTCGGGAAAGAGGTTACGATCGAAACAGATCACAAGCCCTTGGTCAACATTATGACAAAACCTATGCACAAGCTTACGGCTCGAGTACAGCGTATGAGAATGCGCCTCCAAAATTATAACATCCAGGTTAAGTATATTAAAGGCACAGAAATGTACTTTGCCGACGCCCTGTCCCGAGCACATACTGAGAAAACCACACCGAGTAACCTGTTTGACGAATGCATCTCTATTGCAGCTATAGAGTACGTGGATGAGGACCTATCACAGATTGCACTTGAAACAAGTCAAGATCCAACACTCCAAGAAATAATCAAGCTCACTCAAGACGGGTGGCCAGAGACAAAAGAACACCTCAGAAATGACATTAAACCATACGCAACATACAAAGATGAGTTATCAGTATATAAAGGCATAGTGCTGAAAGGCAACAGAATAACAATACCCGCATCGTTACAGAAAGACATGCTAGATAAAATTCACGAGCCTCATTTAGGAATCATTAAGAGTAAACAATTAGCGAGGGATTACATTTTTTGGCCAGGGATTTCGAAACAAGTTGAGGACAAAGTGTCGCATTGCCAGATATGTCAAACATATCGAAACAAACCACACTCAGAGCCGATGAAGAGCCACGAGATAGAGGATAAGCCATTTTATAAGGTAGGAATAGATCTTTTTGAATACCAACATGAGCAGTATATAGTCGTGGTAGACTACTATTCGAAATACCCGGAAATTGCACGATTGAAGACTATTTCGAGCCAAGCCATTATAGAAAAGTTAAAAGAGATATTCTGTAGGCATGGAATCCCGAGAATAGTAATGTCCGACAACGGACCCCAATTTACTAGCCTTGAATACAAAAAGTTTTCAAACGAATACGCATTCACACGAACATACTCAAGCCCCCTATACCCACAAAGTAATGGGCAAGCCGAGCGGACTGTCCAAACAGTAAAGCAACTGATAAAAAAAGCAAGGGCAGACAACAAAGACATAAACATTGCACTACTGGCATATCGAAACACAAAGATACACAGTATGGATGCATCCCCCGCACAAATGCTGATGAGCAGGACACTTCGCTCAAAAATACCAATGACACAACAACAGTTAGCACGCAAGATCGTACAATCAAGGGCACAACAGATCAAACAGACACAGAAGAAACAGAAACAATATTACGACAATCGAGCATGCCGAATGCACAAAACACTCGCAACAGGTGAGAAAATAAAATACCTAACTCATGACCAAAAGTGGGACGATGGACAAATTATAGAGGTAAACAAGAAAACTAAGAGGGACTATCAGATCCAAACAGCTGACAACAAGATAAAAAGAAGGAACCGCACACACCTGTTCAGATCAAATAAACATGCACAAAAAGACGAAACAAAAACAAAACCAATTGCAAACACTGTGCTAAGTGGCATAGTTGGATCATCAGTGGCACAAACACAAGCACGTGCCAATTACACAACCCGATACGGTAGGGCAGTTAAACCAGTGAACCACCTTGATTGCTAATTCAATGCGATTCAGCAAATGGTCAATGATCGATCTGTAGGTCAGTTGAGTATAATGTATTGACCAGTGAAGTACTATGGTACAAATTGAACTCGAATAATATGTATATTGTTGTTGTTTTTTTGTTTTTGTTTTTTTTTTCCCTTTGTTTTTTTTTATTCCCGAAAAATGTTGTTCATTACCGGAATCAACGGTTAGTTATAATGTGAGGAGACTAAGAAGATACGCATGCCTGTTAAGGATGTAGGACCAGAGGTCGACTTTGTTTATTCAATGAAAAGAGGATGTAAGGTATGCGTGCTATGAGCCGTGGTAGTCGAACGACCGGTGGAGGTCATGTGCGGCCAGGCGCGTGATGTTGATAGAATAAACCAGTTACACACTAGCTCTCGTTGTGTTCGGACGTATGATACATTACACAAAGGGAAAAAAAAACCCACAAAAATCAATCTTGTATCTAAGCACTAAATTGTAATACGCTGTAACTTTAGAGTTGCACAATCTGACAATCTTGAGTTTTCCCCATCTTTATTTAAGATTATCATCACCATCATCATGTTGTCGGTCACGATGCGACAAAGACTACTTTCATTACTTGACTGCCGCTCTCCATTTAGCTCTCTGCTGTGAGAGTGATGTCCATGAGTCGGTCTTAATGTCTCTCAGCTTCAGGTTTCTCTTGATGGTATCCCTGAACCGGAGACGAGGGCACCCTCTCTTTCTGTAACCAGAAGACAGTTGAGAGTAGAGGATCTGCTTTGGTAGCCTGTCTGATGACATCCTCATGAGGTCTCCAGTCCATGGGAGATTCTTTTTGATCAGAAGATCTTCCATAGAGGGCAGCCCCATCCGTTCGAGTATTTCCTTACATTTCATGAAAGCTGCCTGCAAAAGTGTTGAAGTGCTGCTGGCTTTTGCAAGTTACCAGCGGCACTCTCTCGGGGAGCAAATAGAGGTTTCACACCAGCAAGAACACGTCCAGACAGGCGCAAAACTATTTGTCCCTGCAGTGGTTGGTCGGGAGATGTTGGCAGTTCCATACATCAACCGCCCTTGATGCTGCCACACTGACATGGTTTTCTGTTCAGAGTTTGCTCCCTTAGCCTTCAGTTCTGTTAAGAACCTCTAGCACAAGGCAGTGATTTACAACTCTGCAGGGCAGGGGCATCAAACTCCCTGAGGTATTATAGCGAAATAGCGAATGGTAGACAGGAAGTGTGAACACTTATTTGTCTCTCATTTTTGCTTGAGTGCAAGTAAATATGCAACACAAGGAATAATTAGTAGCATGTGGTGAATAAGGGGTCAAATTTCCCTGGATCATCTACCCATGCTTTTTCTAATCTGTTCTTGAATGAATTTATTGACTTGGCATCAATAACATTTTGTGGGAGACTGTTCCATATATTTATGATCCTGTTTGAGAAACTGTGTTGCCTTAACTTTGAAATGGCTCTGGGTTTTACTAGTTTGAGAGTATGGCCCCTACTGCCTTCTCTTTTATTCAAGGTGAACAATTGGTTCATATCTATTTTATCAAACCCTTTCATAATTGTAAATACTTCAATTATGGCACTTCTTTTCCTTCTGTAGGAAAGGGTAGGAAGTTTCAATTCCATAAGCCTTTGTTCATAGGGTAAGTCCTTTATAAATGCAACTAATTTCATTGCACGTCTCTCAACCTTTTCGATCTCCAGAATATCTTTCCAAAAAATTGAGCTCCAAATTTGTGTACAGTATTCCAAAATTGACCTAATTAGAGACTTAAATAGAATGAGAAAATTGTTCTTGTTGAGTCGATGGAAAGTTCTTTTAATTATTCCTACTCTCTGGTTAGCATTTGAGATGATAGTCCTCATGTGTTTCTGAAAGGAGAGTTGGGAGTCGAAGATTACGCCCAAGTCCTTTTCATAGCTGTCTTGTTGCAGGACGGTGTCCTTCATATTATAGGCATAATGAGGATTATTTTCCCTGTAATGAATAATTTTGCACTTCTTTTCATTGAAGGGCAATTGCAATATTGATAGTTGTAATCGACATTACTTTGGTTTTATTTAACTTTAATTGTAAGGGGTTGATTTTGGAGATATTTAAAGTGAAAACATGATAAAGTAATTTTGGGGTGCAGATCAAAGTTATCGGCATCTTTCATATGGATTTAGCAGTGACAGGTTCTATTAAATTGTCTTAATATACCTTCTATACAGTAATACATACATCATGAATACACTGGTGTTTAAGTTGGGTAGGACCAGATGGGATGGCCGAATGAGTTGAGCATACGTCTCCCTTTTTCGTAGATCGTGGGGTTCGAGCCCACAGGTTTCGAATCCTGGTCTTGTCAAAGCAATGACCTAACAATTTATACTTGTTGCTTCCTAGCCAGGCACTCAGCATTAGTAGGATAGGGCTTGGACTGGTTGGCTCAGTGTCAGGATAATGTGACTGAGTGATATATTAGGTCGTGGTGCTGGTATCCTAGTCTCCCAGTGGGACATAACTATAAAGTCAACATGAATGTGTACTGTCACAAGTCGGTATCCATTCTGTTATGACTTTAGATGTTGCCGGGACGTACAATTCCAACAACCTAAGTTGGATATATAGCATACAATCTAGATAAGTGTTTTGGTGTTTTTTTTCCGTCGCACTAAGCGCTGCATTAATAGGTGATGGCTGTGAGTAAAAATTAAAGCTCAGACAGTTTCCGCCTTTTTTTCTCTCTTCTTTTTTCCCTTTCTCTTCCGGTTGTTGCATGAGCCTCGCATTCAGCTTCTGGAACTGACTTCACGCAGGTGAAGTCCTATACCCTCCCTAGTGCGTGCGCCTCCCATCGGTGAGAACATGTTGCGCCCGGTCACGTGGTATGCTTCGTGACGTCACGTGACACCCACATTCCCCTGCTGCCCTGTCACATGTAGTCCCACATGACCCGCGGTTCCCCGGAAGTAGCGTGCGGCCGGCGTTCCCCGGGGGTTCGCCTGTGCAGCCCCCGTCAGGGGAGCTCCAAGTACACTTCTAACTGATATCCGACCATGTGACGCACTAAGCCGTTAGTGCAAGATATGGGGTTTGGAGCCCGAGGGATTGGACAACGTCACGCCATAGCTGGATGGATGTCAAAGGGAAATCGAGCATTATGATTTTATCTTTAAAGTTGCATGGTCTGATGAAATATTTATTTTCCCAAACCAAAACATGTATCTATATTTGATTATATATATCCAGCTTAGATATTGGTGCATTAACTAGTGATTTGGGACAGCATATATAGAATAATCAGTGAATGTACTATGGATACCCACTTTGAGAACGCCATCACACAGGGAAGCCATTAACCAATTAGGTCAATCTTTTGGCCCCATTAGCATTGACTCTCATTCCAAGTACCTAGTCAGGTTCCAGGATGTCCAGTGGTAGTATTGCTGACACCACAGCCTGAGCTGATATAAAGTTGCATGGTCATAACAATTTTTCAAAACCAAACCACATACTTACATTTGGTGCTATTTTTTCGAACTCAGATGGGAAAATGTTAGACTGCAAATCTGAAGCTACCCAGTTTGTTGTTTTGGGTACATTAGTTGATTAATCCTGGACAATTGGTCTTCCTCATTTCACTGCTCCTTGCTCTATCTTAATAATTCTGAATACCAGGTGAGGTAGCGACAAGCATACACTTTTAAGTCATTGATTTGAATCTGGGTGCTCAATGATTTTTGCCACCCCTTCTGGTTACTTTGAATCTTATCTGGTAGCTACTTTTTGAAATATACTTTATAAAACATTTAATATGTTTTATTTACATATACCCAAATTGATTAATTGTGCTATGCGACTAAAATTAAATATATGATAATGTGGCTGAGTGGGAAATTGAATTATGGTGGCATTGGTCTGGTCTCCCAGGGAGACAGTTCTATGAAGCCAGATAGAGTGGCCGAATAAATAGAGCACTCACCTCCCATTTTGGTACGTCTGGGAATTTAATCTCCCATGATTGAATCCTGGTCTAGTCAAACCAATGACTTAAGAAATTATACTTGTCCCTACCTACCTTGGTAGTTGGCATTACTAGGATAGGCTGAGCAACAGGGGAAATTGGAAGATCACATTTTCTGTGACTCTCTCCTCCTTGTGTCCTCTCTCCTTTGCACAGCTCTCTCCAGCACCATGTCCTGCTTCCATTCCTCTCTGCTCCCACCTCTCTTACCCCGCCCCTCTCTCCCACTCCACCCTATCTTTCCTACACGTCTTTCTTACTCCGCATACCTTCTCCCCCCACCGCCTCTCCAAACCCGCTTCATTCCACTCTCTCCTTCACACCCTCTGTCCTCCACACCCACTCTCCCCAGCACTCCCTCTCTCCTTCACACTCTCTCTCCTCCACACCCCTTCTCTGCTTCACACCCTCTCTCCTCCACAGCCCCTCTCCCCACCACTCCCTCTCTCCTTCACACCCTCTCTCCTCCACATCCCCTCTCCCCACCACTCCCTCTCCACCTCCACCCTATTTCCCCACTTCCTTTCCCATCCACCCTCTCTCTTCTAAACCCTCTCTCCTTCACACTCTCTCTCCTCCACACCCACTCTCCCCACCACTCCCTCTCTCCTTCACACCCAATCTCCTCCACATCCCCTCTCTCCACCACTCCCTCTCTCCTTCAAACCCTCTCTCCTCCACAACCCCTCTCCCCACCACTCCTTCTCTCCTCCACACTCGCTCTCCTTCACAACCCCTCTCCCCATCACTCCCTCTCTCCTTCACACCCTCTCTCTTACACCACCCCCTCTCCCCACCACTCCCTCTCCACCTCCACCCTATCTTCCCACTCCCTTTTGCCTCCACCATCTCGCCTCCATACCCTCTCTCCTGCTCGCCCTCTCTTCCCACCACTCCCTCCCCACCGCCACCCGGTCTTCTCCACACCCTCTTTCCCCTCTACTCTCTCTGCGCCTCGCTCTATCTCCCCTTCCGCCTCTCTATCTATCACTTTCCGCTCTCCCTCTCATCTACACCTTGCCCCAGCTCCTGTCTCTCCACACCCCTTCCACCACACCCTACACCTCCCCTCCACACCCTCCATCCCTTCTACCCAGCCACTTTCTTTCCAATTTGCGAGGAATCAATTTCTGCTTGTCGCCGGGGGTTGTGGGTACGTGGCGTCAGGCGGGGTGCGGGGTGCGGGGTGCGGGGTGCGGGGTGCGGGGTGCGGGGTGCGGGGTGCGGGGTGCGGGGCGCGGGGTGCGGGGTGCGGGGTGCGGGGTGCGGGGTGCGGGGTGCGGGGTGCAGGGGGTGAGGGCATGGTGATGTGGGTGTGCGGGTGGGTGGGATTGTTGGGGTCTGGTGTGGTGATGTCTTCTTATGGGCGGCGAGTGTGGGCGGATGTTGGGTTACAGGGACGTGGGGATATGGGGGCGTGGGGTGTGGAAGGGTGCTGGTGTGTGTGAAGGTGTGTGGGTGTGAGGATGTGAGGATGTGGAGTGGTGGGGTGTGGAGGTGTGTGTGTGGAGGTACATCAGGGCGAAGATTGCAGGTGGGCTTTTGGAACGATAGTGATGGGGATGAAGGCATATGGGTAGGTGACTACGTGTGGGAGATGCAGAGGGTGGGAGAGGAGGGGAGAGGAGGGGAGGGGTCAGAGGAGGGATCCGAGAGGGACGTGGGGATGGGGGACGTTGGGGAATGAGATGGAGAGGGGGATTAACTGGAGGAGAGAAGTGAGGTGAGATGGAACAGGTAAGGGGAGGGTGAGGGGAGGGTGAATGGAGAGCGAGGAGAGGATGATATGAGGATCACGGTGAGAGAAACGGATGGGGAAGGGGAGGGGTGGGACGAAGGTGAGCGAGTATGGGGGAGGGGGAGGCGGCAGTGAGGGAAGAGGTCAGGGAGGGTGAGTGGTGGGTGAGAGGAGGGTGAGGGGAGGCTGAGGGGAGGGTGAGGGGAGGGTAATGGGAGTGTGAGGGGAGGTTGAGGGGAGGGTGTAGGTAGGGTGAGGGGTGGGTGAGGGGAGGGTGTAGGGAGGGTGATGGAAGGGTGAGGGTCGGTGAGGGTATCGTGAGGGTAGATGAGGGTAGGGTGAGGGGAGGGTGAGGGGAGGCTTTGGTTGCTCGGCATTACTAAGAAAAGCGAAGGTGCAGTGCAGTGATTAAGACCAATCTTTCGCGATTGAAATTAACGAATGTAACAAAATATGTGCTTGAAACCAAAAAACATATAATGCCAACGTTAATAAGCCTCTCGATTTCACAGTGTTGATGCACAAACACGCGTGATGCCGTTGCTATCCAATTAATGCATTGCTATATCAGCTGGAGTGTACTCTAACCTTTGCCCCACGTGACCAAACTGACACACCCACGCGTAGTTCTCGATGGGCCCACCAGGTTTATTTTGATCACATATCTTACCTGATATGAAGCAGTTATTGCTCGATATGGGATTTGAACCCCGAGGGACTTGAGATGTGTATCGAGGAGCATGCTGGATTTGTATCAGACACGGCAGGCTACCGGACAGTATGATGGACTTCGCCACTGAAAGTGTGCTTTCAATACTATTTATGTATTTAATATAATATATGCAGCATATCTCATTATGCGAATATAAATAACGTATATATCACCAGTATATATATGAGTCAGCCTCACGAAAATGGGCCAATTGGTGGTTTATTTAAGATCTCGGCGTCGCAATTCTTAAATTTCTTTGTTTTATATTAAATTATCCTAGAAACAAATAAGGTTGTTGTATTTTCTCTACCTTAACATTCAGGATAAATTTAAGGACTTTGCAACAGCTTTGTCAATGCTAAACTATAATTATGACGATCGACGCCGACATCCAATGATCGACGCCGACAACTTTAACAGATGTCGGCATCGCAATTCTTTACGTGTAGTGCATTTCTTTGTTTTATATTAAATTATCCTAGAAACAAATAAGGTTGTTGTATTTTCTCTACCTTAACATTCAGGATAAATTTAAGGACTTTCGAATACCTCTGTCAATGCTAAACTATAATTATGACAATCGACGCCGACATCCAATGATCGACGCCGACAACTTCCCCCAATTGGCCTCTTTTTGTGATCCTGACCCATATATGTATATATATATCTGTTGGTGTGCATACTATGCTAACTTTTGTATTCGCTATGGCCTAACCGCGGTTCCGCCGAAATCTACTAACAGTATTATGCTGGTGCCACCTAGGGTGTTTTTAGAGACTTCTCAATCCTGAACGTCTGTCTCACTCACCACACATTTATGTAAATATAAAATTTGACCGTCCGAGTGGGTCGGGAGGCGATAGCGACCGGACACAGCTGGCTTATATGAGGTCAGAGCCCCTGAAAGGTGGCGTTGCATGGCCAAACCTGGAACTAAACAATGTCAAACACTAGCTGTGGTTCGCAATTTAACAATACAGATATAACTGAAGATGGTAGTGTCCTTGTTTATATTTTCATAATAGATTATGAAGCACATATAGCACATTGTTGGTGGTTCAGTGAGTGGTGGTTATGGTGTGAAGTGGGTGGTGGCGCCACGATCGGAGCTGAGGTTGACAAGGCTGGAGCAGCAGATGACTAGTCCAGACTCCAGCAGTCGATGTCTGGGGGAGTGCTGAGGAGCAGGAAGGATATTCTGGGCTATTATACTCGTATAATTCTTATACAGCATATATATATAAGCATGGAACGGATATGGTGGCTGTATTCATAGAGCGCTGCACTTCCTGTATGGAAGGTTTGGGGTTCGAAAGACCGCTGGAACTGTAGAGGTAGAGTTAAGTTCGCTGCTGATTGGCGGCGATGGCCACGGGTAGGAACAAGCTGGTCGCTGATTGGCCGAGAGAGCCACGGGTAGGAACAAGCCATCCATTGATTGGCTGAGAGGGCCATGGGTAGGAATAAGCTGCTAGCTGATTGGCTGACAAGGCTGAGGGTAGGAACAAGCTGCTAGCTGATTGGCTGACAGGGCCGTGGGTAGGAACAAGCTGCTAGCTGATTGGCTGATAGGGCCGCAGGTAGGAACAAGCCGGTCGCTGATTGGCTGAGAGGGCGTGGTGGGAGGGAGGAGAGCGGGGCGGGTATGACGAGCAGTAAGCCCCTGGCAAAGCACAGAGTTTGAGGATGTGACTGAACGTGGGGCGGGGGGCGGGAGGGGGGGGGGGGTAAGGCGAGCAATAGGACCCAGGCAAAGCACATAGTTGGAGGCTGTGACTGAGTGGAGCTGGGGTCGGGCTTGTGATTCGTTGGTACCCGGCAATGACAACGAATGGGCGCCGTGACACTCAGTCAGTCCAATTGGTTTGCCGTGTGACCGCCAGGAGGCCGCAGTGACTGGCCGTGCCAGCAGCTCTTTCAAAGTTAGTTACCTAATTTGGAGTGATGCCCTAAGGGAAAGTCCCACCGTGATAGTTCGCCAGTATGCGTGGGGAAAAGTGGACCGCCTGTCTTTTTAATATCTGTCTTTTTTGTCTGTGTACATTAGTTGATTAAGCAGGGGAATTTCAACCGTGTTGTGTCATTGGTTTGACCCTCGCACCTAAGCGTTCTAATCCCATGATCTAGCAACACGTCATTAAAGTTGTTTTGTTTTTACTTTCCAGGGGCCATATGCAGGCGTCAGTGTTAGCGAGCCAAAATGTGTTTAGAGCGGATTTCTGGTTTAGCGCCGAAAAGTCAGTATGCACGAGTCAGTGATAGGCCTAACACCGCGCGTTTAAGGTCTGCGACACTAACCCCATTTCATATGACGTTTAAGGGCGGTGTTAGCATAAGGTTGTGTCCAAATCTATTCAATGCTATCATATTTAACAGAATTACATACGCAATAAGTGAAATTTCATTAAATTAACCCTAAATCCGAAGCAATATTAATGCTGCCGCCGCATTGGTGGCAATATTAATATTGTCAAATCGAATCGATGAACGTAAAGTAAACAAATCGCCGCCGCCGCATCGACGTCGCTTTCCATACTGGTGGCGGCGGCGGTCTGTTTACTGTACCTTTGTCGATTTGAAAATATAAATATTAATATCACCGCCAATGCGGCAGTAGCCTTAATAACGCTTTGAATTTAGGGTTAAATTGATAAAATTTCACCTATTGCGTATGTAATTCTGTTAAATATGATCGCATTCAATAGATTTGAGCCTAATATATGGCTACAAACACAGAGGGATTTCCCAAATCTATAAATAAATTCACGTTTAGCTATAATGAAAGTGTTATGCACTCCTGCATACGACTTGACAGAGTTCCCGACGTCGGTGATAGCTAAACGGTAACAGGCTCTAACACCAAACCCCCCTAACACTGACTCCTGCATATGGGTCCTGACCTTTACCTCTTGGAGAAACAACAGTCAAAGTTAACCCTCCCCCCCCCCCCCCCCCCCCCACAACAATACAAACCACAACAAAACTCAGCAAACTGTGGGAACCTGTCGGGGAAAAATCAAGAATAAAAAGAAATAGGTCAAACCCAAACTTGAATCTTCAGTTAGCCTACCTATTTGTTTTAAAAATTTATATTTTCTTCGGTGAATAATGCTTTTATGGCTGTATTCTGACGATATACAGGGACGGTGTGGGTGTGTGGGGCGCGGAGTGTAGGAACGGGGTCGGTACAGTGTAGGGGGGTGTAGGACCGAGACAGGGACGGTGTGGGGGTGTGGGGAGTGGGGGTATAGGAGCGGGACAAGGATTGTGTGGGGGCTCTATAAGAGGGACTGGGATGGTGTGGGAGTGAAAGAGGGGGGCGATGTGGGAGTGTGTGTGGGGTGTGTGTGGGGGGGCAAGGTGTAGGAACGGGGTCGTACAGTGTAGGGGGGTGTAGGACCGAGACAGGGACGGTGTGGCAGTGAAAGAGGGGGGGGGGCAATGTGGGAGTGTGTGTGGGGTGTGTGTGTGTGAGGGTGTAGGGGCCTAGGAGCTGGACAGGGACGGTGTGGGGATTTGGGGTGTAGGATCAAGATAGGGAAGGTGTGTAGGTGAAGGTATAGGAGCAGGACAGGGATGGTGTGAGTGTGTGGGTGTGTAAGAGTGGGACAGGGATGGTGTGGGCTGGGGTGTAGGAGCGGGACAGAGATGGTGTGAGTGTGTGGGTGTGTAAGGGTGGGACAGGGATGGTGTGGGAGAGTTGGACAGGGATGGTGGGTAAACGGAAGATGAGGCGGAGAGGAAAACCGGCATAGGGGAGGGGGCGAGGGACGATGGAGGACAAGGGAGGGCGAAATGGGAGGGGGAGGAGGAGGAGGAGGAGGAGGAGGAGAAGGAGGAGTAGGAGGGATGGGAGGTGGGGGTTCTGGGGAGGGGGTGCTGCAAGTGGGTGAGGCCCGGGGAATAAGCTAGCAGATTTGAGGATGGGGCTGGTGCTGGTGTATGGACATGGATAGGGGGGCATGGGCGGGTTTCAGAAGGGTGCGGGTGCGGGTGCGGGTGCGGGTGCGAGTGCGGGTGCGGATGCGGATGTGTGTGTGTGGGTGTGTGTGTGTGTGGGTGTGGTGTGTGTGTGTGGGTGTGGGTGTGTGGGTGTGGGTGTGTGGGTGGGTGTGGGTGTGGGTGTGGGTGTGGGTGTGGGTGTGGGTGTGGGTGTGGGTGCGGGTGCGTGTGTGGGTGCTGGTGTGTGGGTGTGGGTGTGGGTGTGGGTGTGGGTGTGTAGAAGGAGGAAGAGAGGGAGGAGCGGAGAGTGGGAGTAGTCGCGTGGGGAGGCGGGGATAGGGGTTGGTGTGTGGACAGAGGAGGACGCTGCAGGAGCGGGGCGGCTTTGATGCCGGGTACGGGCGCGGGTGGGTAGACGGGGGAGGGAGGGTAGACGGGGGAGGGAGGGAGGAGGGCCGGGGGGTGGTGACGGGGGAGGGGCGGCGGCGGACGATGTGACGGTGGCTTGTGCGTGTAGCAGGACACCCCGGGGATGAAGCCCCGGCGTGCCCGGTCAGCGCCAACACGTGTCTGAGGCTAGCCAACATAATTACCCTGCACGAGTTATGCGGCATATAAACCTGCCCGCGCTCCTACACGCACACGCACACGCACACGCACACGCACACGCACACGCACACGCACACGCACACGCACACGCACACGCACACGCACACGCACACGCACACGCACACGCACACGCACACGCACACACGCACACGCACACGCACACGCACACACACACGCACACGCACACGCACACGCACACGCACACGCACACGCACACGCACACGCACACGCACACGCACACCCACATCCCTCCGCCGGCTGAGAGGCCACCGCAGGCTGATCTCGTCTTCCGACCGCCCTATCTCCCGCCTTTGATGTGTCTCGCCGCCGCCTCCTCCAGGCGCCCCGCACCCTGCAACCCCCCGCGATGCACGGACATTCGGGAACCAGCGCCGCCCGTGACAATACGACCAGCGCTGGAACATCGGTGTTACCCACGCCCGCCTCCCGCCTCCCGCCACCCGCCTCCTGCCTCCTGCCTCCCGCCTCCCGCCTCCCGCCTCCAGCCTCCCGCCTTCCACCTCCTGTCTCCCGCCTCCCGCCTCCTGCCTCCCGCCTCCTGCCTCCCACTTCCTGCCTCCCGCCTACTGCCCCCCTCCTCCCTCCTCCCGCTTCCCACCTCCCGCCTACTGGTTCCCTGTTCCCGCCTCCTTCGTCCCGCTTCCCACCTCCCGCCTCACGCCTCCCGCCTATCGCCTCTCGCCTCCCGTTTGTTTAATTAAATCAGAAGAGATTAGATAAGAACCTCCCGTACACTGCCCCCATCCACCCCATTGCCCGCCCCACCCTTTGCCCTACTCGCCCCTATCTTTTCCTTTACCTGCCCCCCCCCCCCAACCCGCCCCCAACTCGCCCGTATCCCACCCCCGACCCGCCCCCAACTTGCCCCCAACCCGCCCCCAAACCGCCCCAATTCCGCCCGCAACCCGCCCCCAACTCGCCCGTATCCCGCCCCGCCCCAACTCGCCCCCAACTCGCCTCCATCCCGCCCCCAACCCGCCCCCAACCCAATAGTGCTTCCCCGCTGGGAAATCAGGCCGACAGCACCATGACCTGATATCTCACTCAGTCACATTATCCTGACACTGAGCTAATCACACTTTGCCCTATCCGATTAATGCCGAGTGGCCAGCTAGGAAGTGACAATAAGTATCAATTTTATAAGTCATTGGTTTGATTCGACCTTGAATTGAATTCCGGATCTCCCGCACGGGAGGTCTGCGCTCTACCGATTCGTCCACCGCGTTCGGTTTCAACCTCCTGATCTCGGTCGTTCCACTGTGCCTTTCCCAAACCTACTAATGCCAAGTCTAAGCATAGGTGGCGGAAAGCTTAACTTTTCTGAATCATTGGTTCATCTCAACAAGGAATCGAACCCATCACTTTCCTCACATGAAGAAAACGGCCTACTCATTTGGCCATCGCTTTTTGGTCCATTTGAGCATTCATCTTTTCTTTTGTAGCCGACTTCTTTGCAAATTCAATTTCTCTTTTTTTACTAATCAATTTTGGAGCAGTTGCTTTGCTGAAAGAACATAATCAAATGGTCAATAAAAGAGGGGTGCCTTTGAAGCAAATCGTCTTTATTATTCGATTATCTTCCAAGAGTTTGACGTGATCAGTAGACGGAGGCTTGTAGGGGGTAGCTTCCCCACACACGTAACTCACCAGTGTTGTCAACCTGGAGGGACTGAGAATCCTTGAGGTTTTGCGTTGCGGACATGAAACCAGAGTGGTGGCAATGTGAACTTCCTAGCTTTTGCTCTTTGTTTGTTGTTGTTGCTTCCTAGGATACTCTGGGGGCCATGCCACCGCAGAAATCTTTTTAGCCCTGACTAGCCCCGACAGAGCCATGGACCACTCCCAGACTGCCCGGATAAGACCTGGACAGGCCAGATGACCACGGATTAACCACGGATCGCCACGGATAGCCACGGATGACCACGTATTACTCACGGACTGCCCCACGATGTGTCCCGCATTTCAGGCTCTCATCCGGGGGTTGTCCAGGGCTCGTCCGTGGGTTGTCCAGGGCTCATCCGGGTAGTCCGGGGGTTGTCCGGGGCTCATCGGGGGCGATCTAAGCTTGTAGTCCATGGCTCGTCCGGGTAGGCGTGAGAGCGAGAGAAAAATAGCGATTTTATCCGGGGCTGTCCGGGACAGTCCGGGAGAATGGTCCGGAGGTGGTCCGGCTAAAAATCCGGGGCTAGTCCGGGTACGTGTGACTCGGGCTTTACCCTGACGGCTAACCCACTAACACAGTTACCGACCTTCTTAGTTTACTAATCTACCCGATCTATGTACCTGCAACGATAGTTATTTGCAATGTGATACCCCTGTCACACTACGACGTAACGAGCCAACGTGAGCCTAACGTGATCATTTTTCGTCATTACGTTGCCGTACGTTGGGTCACGTTATGATGACGTCATAATGATGTTAGAGTGACGTCGAGCTACGTCATGTTACGTCGTGTTACGTCGGCGCGCGTCGAGGTTTTGAACCTGTTCAAAACTTTCGACGTATCTCAACGTGAAGCCGTTACGTTGGGATGACGTGACAATGACGTTAGGTTGACGTTCCGCGATCGTTATAGCAACGTAAATGACGTTAGAGTCACGTTATGTCACGTCAGACCGACGGCCCGGGTGGGAGCAACGTGTGGGCAGCGTTTTGCACGTTACGGTCACGTTACGGTCACGTTACGGTCACGTTACGGTCACGTTACGGTCACAGTTACGGTTACATTACGGTCACGTTACGGTCACGTTACGGTCACGTTACGGTCACGTTACGGTGGCGTTACGGTGGCGTTACGGTCACGTTACGTCCACGTCGCACCCGTTACGGCGACGTTACGCTCACGTTACACTAACGCCCGGTCACGTCGCCAATTATCCCTCCCCCCTAACGTTGTCACGTTACAGCTAAGGTCACGACGTACACCCACGTTACTTTCACGTTACGCTCACGTCCACAATTTGCATATTACGCCCATAACGTCGACGTAATATAATTATTTTCACGTTCTGCCTACGCTGACGTAGTCACGTCGTAGTGTGACAGGGCCATAATGCCTGTGTCTAGAAGACAAAGGCATTACATTAAAATGCACTGAAATGGCTGAATAAAGTATTTACCCACCAAAGTAATTAGTAATTTCTTCCGCGAGCTTTTGCTTAGGCTGATAATAGAATTAATATACCCCACCAGTTAAGCAAGTGACATCTGTTGGCATAATCTCGAACTACTCTAATCCGGTACATTCCCCAACCGCCTATGCTTTCACATGCTATATCTCTGTAAAGAATGCTTAGAAAAAATAATACAATGCTTGATTATATTCAGATATTCATATCGCAACAGGATTCAAGCTCTTATCGTTAGAATATATCTAAAAAAAAACCAACTATATTGTATTTTTCTTCTGGGTTTCACAGGCGCTCTCTTCACATGTATTAAACCCCACCAGTGAACCTAGTGACATCTATCGGCAGAATCTGGAATTACTCTAGTCGGGTACTTTCCAGCTTAACTGGCGGGGTGGGGTCTATTGGGTATCGAGATGGTAGTTTATCAAACATTCTTTATCATGATATCCATTGCAATAACACATGCTAATCAATCCAGTGCAATAAAAGTGACGTCAGATATGTCCTAGATAAAAGACAGGATAAGGCGGACATAGGTTACAACCAATGTTGTGGGTAGCAGCTCACTGTGCAGCATGCTTTGTGGAAAAGTCTTATGGGGTCATAGGTCATGGGCGCCTGATGTGACCTCAGATATCGGCCAGAACATAGTACCCACAATCAATCAATCAATCAATCCGACTGAGTGTATGGGTAACTGGGGGGGGGGGGCTGTGTATGTAGGGGGGATGTCTATTCCTCCTTTGTGTCTCTCCCTGCTTGCTCATTCCCAATAGTCAATTTCCAGTGACATCCCGCCCTCCAACAAATGTTGTATGTAGCAGTTTTTGCTGCGCAGCGTATTCTGTGGAAAAGCTGAAAGTTGCATGGTCTGATGAGTGTACGTCCGTGGTTCCATGTGGTAGGTCGTGGGATTCGAACTCATTATGGTTCAAATCCTGGCTGAGTCAAACCAATAATTGTCGCTACATAGGATGGCGCTCGGCTTTACTATGATAGGGCAAGGAGCAGTGGAATAAGGAAGGCCAATTAGCCACGAGAGTCAACTCCTTCTGGTCGAGCTGTCAGCGTCAATCTGCTCACAGTGTCAACTCCTTCTGGTAAAGCTGTCAGTGTCAAGCTGCTCACACTGTCAACTCCTGCTGGTAGAGCTGTCAGTGTCAAGCTGCTCACAGTATCCACTCCTTCTGGTAGAGCTGTCAGTGTCAAACTGCTCACATTGTCAACTCCTTCTGGTCGAGCTGTCAGCGTCAATCTGCTCACAGTGTCAACTCCTTCTGGTCGAGCTGTCAGCGTCAATCTGCTCACAGTGTCAACTCCTTCTGGTAAAGCTGTCAGTGTCAAGCTGCTCACACTGTCAACTCCTGCTGGTAGGGCTGTCAGTGTCAAGCTGCTCACAGTGTCAACTCCTTCTGGTAAAGCTGTCAGTGTCAAGCTGCTCACACTGTCAACTCCTGCTGGTAGGGCTGTCAGTGTCAAGCTGCTCACAGTGTCAACTCCTTCTGGTAGAGCTGTCAGTGTCAAGCTGCTCACAGTGTCAACTACTACAGGTAGAGCTGTCAAGTTCAGAACTGAATGTCAACTCCGTAAATCAAAGCGTTGCTCCAACAGTGAGAACGACTGCCGTTTACAAGTGTTGCTTGCTGACAATAACAAGTGTAATATTTTTGTCTACACAAGCACAGGGGGAACTGTTCACAGGGGGAATATGAGCTGCTCATTCAACCCTCCCACCCCGCCCCCTGGTGGGAGCTGTACAACGGGGAGGATGTTAAGGGTGTGAAGGGAGTGTTGAGGGTGTGTGGTGTGGGGTGTGTGGGGTGTGGAGGGGGTGTGGTGTGTGGAGGATGTGTGGTGTGTGGAGGGTGTGGTGTGTGGAGGGTGTGAGGTGTGTGGAGGATGTGTGGTGTGTGTTGTGGTATGTGGAGTGTGTGCGGGAGTGTGTTAAAGGGTGTGGTGTGTGTGGGGCGGGTGTGCAATGTGTGGAGGGTGTATGGTGTATGTTGTGGTATGTGGGGCAGTGTGGGAGTATGTTTAGGGTGTAGATGGTGTGGTGTGTGTCGGAGGTGTTGAGGGTGGGTGGGTAGTGTGTGGAGGGTGTGTACAGTGTGGAGGGTGTGTGATGTGTACACGGTGTGAAGAGTGTGTGGAGTGTGGAGGGTGTGTGGGGTATGTGGAAGGTGTGTGGTGTGTGAAGGGTGTGTGGGGTATGTGGAGGGTTTGTGGGGTGTGGAGGGGTGGAGTGTGTGGAAGGTGTCTAGTGTGTGGAGGGTCTGGAGAGGGTGGAGTGTGTAGGATTTGTGGAGTGTGGAGGGTGTGGAGGGTGTGGAGGGTGTGGAGGGTGTGGAGGGTGTGGAGGGTGTGGAAAGTGTGGTGTGTGGAGGGTGTGGAGGGTGTGGTGTGTGGAGGGTGTGGTGTGTGAGGTTGTGGAGGGTGTGGAGGGTGTGGAGGGTGTGGAGGGTGTGGAGGGTGTGGATGGTGTGGAAGGTGTGGAGGGTGTGGAGGGTGTGTAGGTTGTGGAGAGTGTGGTGTGTGGAGGGTGTGGAGGGTGTGGTGTGTGGAGGGTGTGGAGGGTGTGGAGGGTGTGGAGGGTGTGGAGGGTGTGGAGGGTGTGGGTGTGGAGGGTGTGGAGGGTGTGGAGGGTGTGGAGAGTGTGGTGTGTGGAGGGTGTGGAGGGTGTAGAGGGTGTGGAGAGTGTGGTGTGTGGAGCGTGTGGAGGGTGTGGAGGGTGTGGAGGGTGTGGAGAGTGTGGTGTGTGGTGTGTGGAGGGTGTGTGGAGGGTCTGGAGGTTGTGGAGTGTGGAGTGTGGAGGGTGTGGTGTGTTGAGTGTGTGAGTTTGTTGGGTGTAACGGTGGATGAGGAAGGGGTGAGGCGGGAGGGGGTCGGGGTTGGGGGGGGGGGGGGGGGTGAGCCGGCCCCTAACACGACCTATACAGGCGGCTGTCGCGGCTCTCCGGCAGGAATTAGAATTCATATTTGAGTTGCTGGCGGCGTGTCATCGGGTAATGAGTGTTGGTGGTGGGCGTCCGGCCCATGTCCCCCGCCCAATATCGGACCCGACACGGGGGCGACACCGGGGCGAACACGGAGCCCAGCGGGGGGCCGTGATGGGCTGGTCACGGGGCTAACACTGGGCCGACATCGCCCCGAGACCGGGCCGACACTGGGCCGACACCGTGTTGACACCGGGGCGGCACTGGGCCAACACTGGGCCGACACTGGGTCAACACAGGGGCAGCACTGGGCCAACACTGGGCCGACACCGGGGTGGCACTGGGCCAACACTGGGCTGACACTGGGTCGACACCGGGGCGGCACTGGGCCAACACTGGACCGACCCTGGGTCAACATCAGGCCGAAACTGGGACAGCACCAGGCCGACACCGGGCCAACACTGGGCGAACACCGGGCCGAAATCAGACCAACATCGGGCCGACATCAGACCGACACGGGACTGACATGTTCAGCCTGAGTAACAAAGCCTGTCCGAACAGAGCAGTTTGTATTTCCCACAGGACTCCCGGAGGCGGCAGCTTCTACTGACCGCGGGCTCCCGCCAATATATAGGCGTACATACAGGCCTTTGTGTATATATGTGATGCCTAGTGTATCATGTGAGTATAAATCCGTAGAAAGGAATTATTGTTATTATATTATATGTTATTATTCTGTAGTATGACTGGTGGTGCCACCACTAGCTTCCTCATCACTAATGGACGTGCCACAGTGTCAGTCGCACCGGAGAATATTTTCTCATCCCGCTATTATTATTTTGTGTTCCTTCTGTACTGCCGCTGCCATTTATATATTGCATATATTTATGTGATGTATAACGAAATATGCGAGTATAAAGATACGTCAGGGTTAATTATTATTATTTGTTATACTCCATAAGACCAACACTGTACCGGTTGCTCCACCTTCCCTTCTCGCCTCCACCGGATGTAGACCAGTGTCAGTCGCACCCGAGGATTTGATGGATTATTGAGGATAATAGGGATTATTTATTTGTGTTTATGGTATATAATTTATGTGAATATAAATAACAACGGTGCTTATATATTGTATTTGTCTAATATACTACTACTGAATATACGCTTATATTCTATGTCAGTCATCTATTTCACTGTCATTGTTCCGTTCCGGTGCTCTGTACTACTGGCGTCACCTGGGTGGCTTCCTGTCAATCACACTCTGGTCTGTCGCCTATTGGAGACAATTGTCACCTGCATCTAATGTATCGTTCTACAAGCCTGCATCTTAGGCATCATGGCGAGCAGGGCCCCCATGGGTGCATTCCCGATAGCAGGCTGCCACCTGCATACAACGCTTTCTGCAGCCGGATGCAACCTGCATCCAGGCCATCCCACGGCAAGAAGCCACCTGCATTAAAACTGATCAGTCAGTCGTTCATCGCCACAGCAGGACACCACCTGTACTCCAACGTATCCACAGCAGGGCACCGCCTGTATCAAGGCATTTCCACAGCAGGCCACCACCTGACACAGATAGATCAAACCATAACACCAAAGCCAAAGTTCTAGTTTCCCTCGATAAAATAACCTCAACCCTCCGGATCCGTCCCACCATATACGCCTTCCACACACATACACACAGCACAGACCACATACACAGACATGAACACATACTCACAGACAAATCAAACCGTAACGCCAAAGTCACAGTTCCCCCACACGGGCACACACTTGTCCACAACAAACTACATCTCCAAAGTGACAGCCTAGTTACACCATACTCCACCACTCCTCCCCCTCCCCCACCCATCCCCCATACAGCGCCCCCCCCCCCCCACACCCCACCTTCTCCCCACACACCCTTCCACAAAGGCTGACAGTTGACGGCGCCCCCTGTCGTCACCGGGCGGAACTTGAGTGCGCATTTCCCGCCTGGTCGCGTTGACTGTTTTATTCACAACTCGTCCCCACGTAGGGGTGTCTGCTGCCAGTCAGCCATCCGCACACCCCCACACCTCCACCCCAAAACACTCAAGCGCCAACATCCTCACACCCCACACCCCACACCCCAACACCGCTACACACCCACATACCCACACACCCACACACTCACACATCCGCACCCGACACCCCACACCTCCACCCAAACACACTCACACGCCAACATCACCCACACCCCCACACCCACACAGCCCCACACCCCCACTCACACACAAACATCACCCACACCCCCACACCCCCATACCGCCAAACCGCCACCCACCCACACACTCACATACTCCCAAACTCACACACACTCACACACTCACACACTCACACACTCACACACTCACACACTCACACACTCACACACTCACACACTCTCAAACCACAGCACACCTCACACACCCAGCACCCACCCCACACTCCCACACCCCCACACCCCCACTCACACACCAACATCACCCACACCCCCACACCGTCACACAGCTACACACTCACACACTCCCAAACTCACACACTCACACACACACTCACACACTCACACACTCACACACTCTCAACCCACCGCACACCTCACACCCCCACCACCCACCCCACACTCCCACACCCCCACCTCACCTGACACCCCTATGTTGCCTCTCTCAATGGCTCCAATGCCCAATCCACCCTCCAGGTGGAGCCCAGCCAACACCCTGCCCCCTCTCCTGTCGTATGGTGTAGGTTGCCCCATCCTTTCATCAGTTGGTGTGAGGGAGCTGAGCAATATTTGACTTATTTGTGTGTTTTATTCAGGTTGAATCGGCAGAGCGTAGGCCTCCCGTGTGGGAGATCCAGAGTTAAATTATAGGTCGAGTCAAACTAATGACTTACATCATTGATACTTGTCGCTTCCTAGCCAGGTGCTCGACATTAATAGGATAAGGCAAGGACTGGTTGGTTCACTGTCAGGATAATATGACTTAGTGAAATATCAAGTCATGGCACTGGTGGCCTTGTGTCCCAGTGGGGCAGCACTATAAAGTCACCATGAGTGCGCGCTGTCGCAATTCGGTACCCATCCTGATATGACCTTTAGATATTGCCAAGACATAAAACTCCAACAACCACCTCTATCCCCTAACTCTCAATTTCAGCCCCAGGTTCTGCCCCATACATGTCTTCCCTACATATCACGCAGTGTCTTCCCTCTTCTCACTCTGTCCATTGCAGCACGCTCCCCCAAGGCACATACATAGGGCTATTTCACCCAATTAATTACATCACCCAAAACCCCACACCCCAACACCCCCACTCACACACCCCTCACTCACACACCCAGCACCCACCCCACAGGGGTATGTAGGTATGTAGGTTTATTAGGTGCTGGGTTTGTTTTTGCAATACCTCAGGGAGTTTGACGCCCCTGCCTTGCAGAGTTGTAAACCACTGCCTTGTGGTACAGGTCCTTGACAGAACCGAAGGCTAAGGGAGCAAACCCTGAACAGAAAACCATGTCACTGTGGCAGCATCAAGGGCGGTTGATGTATGGAACTCCCAACATCTCCCGACCAGCCACTGCAGGGACAAATAGTTTTGCGCCTGTCTTGACATGATCTTGCCAGTGTGAAACCTCTATTTGCTCCCCGAAAGAGTGCCGCTGGTAACTTGCAAAAGCCAGCAGCACTTCAACACTTTTGCAGGCAGCTTTCATGAAATGTCTAAATGGAGAGCGGCAGTCAAGTAATGAAAGCAGTCTTTGTCGCATCACGACCGACAGCATGATGATGATGATGAATTACATCTGTATCTCTGCGGCGTGAACCGGAAGTAAAATACTCGTAGCGTTTGAAATGATCGTGGATGTATTCGCATTAACACAGCCGTCGGACTAGATGGGGTGGCCGAATGAGTTAAACATCCGCATCCCGCTTTGGGTAGGTGAAGGGATTCAAACACCTGGGATTGAACCCTGACCAAGTCAAACCAATAAGTTAAAGATTTATAGTAGGAGTTCAGGTGCAAAGCCATGGCCGAATGAGTTAGAGCGTCCGTCTCCCATGTTGGTAGATCTTAGGATCGTGGCTTCGAATCCTGGTCGAGTCAAACCGATGACTTACAAAATTCTACTTGTCGCTTCCTAGCCAGGTGCTTGGCATTATTAGGATAGGGCAAGGAGCTGGGGAATGAGGAAGAACAATCCTCCGTGATTGAAATTTCTCCTGCTTAAACAACTAATGTACCACACACACACAAAAAGCCAATTCAAAGATTTTTACCCGAAAATAATTTTAAAGCTCAGTAATTTCACTTTTCATATGGTTATGGAGCAATAAAGAAAGCAGGAGGCCTATAAAAATATAAACCTTTTGAAGGTTTAATTCCAATGTTTATCTCCATTTTTGGTTTGGCGTTTACGAGGTTTTGCGCCTGAACTCTTATTTTTACTGTCTTGTTGCTGCCAAGATTAACATCATTACAAGGCAAGATTAACATCATTACCAGGATATGGCAAGAAAGAGTGGAATGAGGAAGACCTATTGTCTGTGATTGAATTTCTCCTGGCTTACTCAACTAATATACCAAACACAAGCAAAAATCGCAATCAGATCAATAGACAATTTCCATAGCCAATCCGCCCACTGTTGCTAATATATACCTTAATGTTATGGGTAGTAATAGACAATTTCCATAGCCAATCCGCCCACTGTTGCTAATATATACATTAATGTTATGGGTAGTAATAGACAATTTCCATAGCCAATCCGCCCACTGTTGCTAATATATACATTAATGTTATGGGTAGTAATAGACAATTTCCATAGCCAATCCGCCCACTGTTGCTAATATATACATTAATGTTATGGGTAGTAATAGACAATTTCCATAGCCAATCCACCCACTGTTGCTAATATATACATTAATGTTATGGGTAGTAATAGACAATTTCCATAGCCAATCCGCCCACTGTTGCTAATATATACATTAATGTTATGGGTAGTAATAGACAATTTCCATAGCCAATCGCCCACTGTTGCTAATATATACATTAATGTTATGGGTAGTAATAGACAATTTCCATAGCCAATCCGCCCACTGTTGCTAATATATACATTAATGTTATGGGTAGTAATAGACAATTTCCATAGCCAATCCGCCCACTGTTGCTAATATATACATTAATGTTATGGGTAGTAATAGACAATTTCCATAGCCAATCCGCCCACTGTTGCTAATATATACATTAATGTTATGGGTAGTAATAGACAATTTCCATAGCCAATCCGCCCACTGTTGCTAATATATACATTAATGTTATGGGTAGTAATAGACAATTTCCATAGCCAATCCGCCCACTGTTGCTAATATATACATTAATGTTATGGGTAGTAATAGACAATTTCCATAGCCAATCCGCCCACTGTTGCTAATATATACATTAATGTTATGGTAGTAATAGACAATTTCCATAGCCAATCCGCCCACTGTTGCTAATATATACATTAATGTCATGGGTAGTAATAGACAATTTCCATAGCCAATCCGCCCACTGTTGCTAATATATACATTAATGTTATGGGTAGTAATAGACAATTTCCATAGCCAATCCGCCCACTGTTGCTAATAGATACATTAATGTTATGGGTAGTAATAGACAATTTCCATAGCCAATCCGCCCACTGTTGCTAATAGATACATTAATGTTATGGGTAGTAATAGACAATTTCCATAGCCAATCCGCCCACTGTTGCTAATAGATACATTAATGTTATGGGTAGTAATAGACAATTTCCATAGCCAATCCGCCCACTGTTGCTAATATATACATTAATGTTATGGGTAGTAATAGACAATTTCAATAGCCAATCCGCCCACTGTTGCTAATAGATAAATTAATGTTATGGGTGGTGATGCATCACCGTGCAAAATGGTCGTTGGAAAAATATCTTATTAAGAAATTCCACCACGAGTCCGCCCTCTGACGGCAGTGGAAGAACTATTATGGGTATCAGCTTACTGTGTAACATTCTATGTGGAAATGGTATATTGGGAAGGTAGTATAGTGGATTTCAATCACCGACCCACCTCTAATGCAATGGCAAAACTAAAATTGTGGAGAGCAGCTCACTGCGCATACTCCGTTGAAAATATCGACTATTGCAATTGGCCATTATACTTTGAGTAAAGTTGCAATAGTCCAATGAGAGCATCACCTTTTCGAAACCAAAACACTCATCTAGATTTTATTCTATATTTCCAACTTAGATACTGGTGCACTTATTAAACATGTATTGCTACATAGAAAGGCATATTAAGTCAATGTAATAAAACTTGTGACCGCTGAAGCTAGTGCTGTCAGAATTTTGATGCGCATGCCATTAAATTAATTTGTCTTGTTTTCACTTCAAATATCCCCAAAGTTAATCATTTAAATAAAAGTGACTCCTCATCTTCCCCCTCTCTACCTCCCCCTCTCCCTTTCCCTCATCCCCCAGTCCTTCCCTACATCCTCATCCCCTCTCCTCCTCTCCTCTACCCTCCCTCCCCTCCTCTCCTCTCCCCTCTGCTCCTCCCTCATCCCCTCGCTTCCTCTGTCCTCCTTTTCCCTCCCCTCCCTTACCCCCCCCCCCCCCCCCCCTCACTCGCCTTCCGTTCTCTCCCCACCTCCTCTCACTTCCTCTCCCCCTCCCCTCCTCTACCCTCCCCTTGTCTGCCCTTCTTTCCCGTCCAGTCCAGTCCAGTCCGCTCCCCTCCCCTCCCGTCCCGTTCCCTCCTCTCCCTTCCCCTCCCTTCCCTTTCCCGCCTATGCCCTCCTCTTCCCTCCCATCCTCTCCCCCCCCTGCCCGCCGGCGCCCCCTGTTTAATCAATCCGCTGAGCCGGGTCGTTGTCGGGGATCTCGCCGCTGTCAGTTAGTAGCCGGTCTAGACGTCGCATCCTCATTATTCGCCCTGCCTGACGGGGCGTGGCGGCGCCGGGTGGGGGGGGAGGGGCGGGGCGGGGCGGGGGGGGGGGGGGGGCGGGTCGAGACGAGGCGAGGGGCGCGGTGAGGGGCGAGGCGGGGCATGTCGGGGCGGGGCGGGGCGGGGCGGGGCGGGGCGGGGCGGGGCGGGGCGGGGCGGGGCGGGGCGGGGCGGGGCGGGGCGGGGCGGGGCGGCGCGGGGCGGGGCGGGCGGCGCCGTGTGGATGACAACCTGTAACACACAGCCCCTCCACCCTACCACCCGCCATCCCAATCCACTCCCACCTCCCACCCACCCTCCCACCCTCCTCCAATCACACCACCTTGTCAACCACCCGGTCTGCCAACTACCACCAAGCACCGCTCTCCGACCAAAATTGCAAATTAATATTAATAATGTTTGGGTTTTTATATTTTGTTAAAACCACACACACACAAAAGACAACAATAAACGGAACAGAAAATGTGATAAAATAGTAATATTAATATAATAAAAGTAATTTAGGTTTATTTTATCATTGATAGAATTCGCTATTTGATTTGATATATATATATATATATTGTTGTTTTACTTAATGGAGGACACACTTTCCTGTATTAGCGCTCGAGAAAGCCTCAAATCCCTTTTTTTCCACCAATTTCCGTATGCACAGATTGTAATCCGCATGGGCACTGTCCACATATTCACCGTTTAGCGCCCTATGTGAAATGAAATATATATGTTCCAGGAGAGCTCTGTGATCTTTTAACGACATGATAGGGATTTCCAGCGCCCATGCTGCTGTTGTGCACACAATCTCATGACAGTTAAGTTTTCTAACATCCTTTTTAGTTTGGAGGAAACGTTTCAGGGACCACTTACTTCGCAATTTCCGTTTGGCGCTCGTACTGTAACTACTACTCGTTGAGCGCCGTTGTCTCCTGCTATCCTGTGAGCGTCTCCGTGAACATTCGTACATCGAATGTCCTGATTCCAGGATAGTATCTTGACACTCTGTCACTTTCCTTTCCAGATTTCCCCTCGGTGATTTCCACTGCACTGGCGTCCCGGTCTCGGGGCCCATGAGAATCCACCATTTCCTGTCATTGTCCTATCTTCCTTTTCTCCCGCAATGGTAGGAGCCTGTCGTGCTCCTCCTGCAAGCAGCGTACTTCCTCCTCTAACCTTAGTTCCTCGTTTTCACGCATCGTGTCTCGCCATAACTCTGTGAGTGACATCTTATTTGAAGCCTCTATCTCTGTAACACAGTCAGACAATCCAGATTTTGCCATTTTTGCTGTAGAACTCCTTGTTGTTCTCCCGACCTCAGTAGCTTTTTTCTTATTCTTACACGGGTCCTCCACCGTATCGTGGCTAATACCACATGCACCACAGAAATCTACTGGCATCCTCCAGACCCGTATAGGCTCGCATACTCTGTCTTGACTGGCTGGCTAGTCTAAACTCCTCACAGGATATAAATTTAGTGTGATGTCGGCCTAATCACAGCACGCCGGTATAGCACCAAGCAGCTGTCGCGTGACCTCGACTGCAACACCCGTCACAGTAATAGCCAACTAGACAGTACATTCCTGACCTGGCAGTTCAGACACAACATATATATAATAATAGTTAATATTGTCCTCCAAAGGTATCCGTATGTATATATATATATCGCCGGTAGCCTCTCGTCATGCAGTCTAGTTGGTCGGTTTAATTTTAGTTTGTTGTCGGCCTCGACCTCGATCGCAACACCGTCTCACTAATAACCAACTAGACAGTATTTTCCAGACCTGGCAGTTCAGACACAACATATATGGGTCACTCTCCTGAAAACTGGTCAGCATGAGATGGGATTTTAAAACATCAATAAAAACCTTCCTACTTATTTTTTTCCTTATACTTTTCATATTCATGTACAGATTTGATGAAAGAATTAAGGGGAATATAATAAAACTGTGTGCAACTTTGGTCTTTTTAGTTATGAACTGTTTTTGTACCAAAAAACCCCATTTTACAGTCAGCCATTTGTAACATGACATATGGGACGTGGTTGAATCCTTATTAACATCTTGTATTGCATTGATATATCAAACAAAACAGTTCCCAAATCAAAGAGGAAGTATTTATTAACATGTATGCATGCTTAAATTAAAAAAAAAAAATGTAATGTCTTCAGAAATAACATTACAAATTTCCGTCACACGTGTAACCGTGGTGTCTGGATGCCACACAAATATTGTACACTAATTATTCAGTGAATAAAGCATGGCTGGGAATTACTTCTTTTTTTATCAATATAAGCACTAGATATTTCTGGATATTATGCCATGATTAATATGCTTCTAAGTATGATATTATTTAATTCTGATTAGATATTTATTAAGCAGACTGTGTGGTGTCCTAAACATGTGTTACACGTGTGACACACATGTTATACTGCCATAAGAGATATCTTATTCATGGACTACACCTTTATTTTTTATCTCATCAATTTATATTTTACATAGATGTAAAGGGGAGATTTCCAGCTTTCATTTGCAACCAAAAAATGTAAAAAAATTCAAATATTAAATTTTAACTCTCCATGTGACACTTCTGGCCAGTTTTCAGGAGAGTGACCCATATAGTTATAGTTAATATTGTCCTCCAAAGGTATATATGTATATATGTCTCTCGTCGTGTAGTCGAGTTGGTCGGTTTAATTTTAGTTTGTTGTCAGCCTGATCCCAGCCTGCCGGTATTGCGCCAAGCAGCTGGCGTGTGACCTAGACAGTGACACAGTGCCCAACTAATACCCAACTGTCATTTACCATTGGTAAACATCCATGGCACTCACATTAAACAGACGGGTAGACTCCAGTGGGTTACAGTTGCTTCTCCACTGCTGCAGTCCTCACCAGCGATGTAAAGTCCACTTTAACCGACCACACTCTACCCGACCACACTTTACCCGACTCACAAGTTTGAAATCTAGGCTCATGTGACGCCAACAGTGTGGAAAGGCGCATGACTAGGCGCTGGTGGCGCCAAACTCGCCACGTGGGATCCGGCCCGCAGCAAATCGCCTGATCAGGTGGTATGGATAAATTATAAATAGCATGCATAATAAATAGCATGCATAATAAAATAGCATGCATAATAAAAAGCGGAATAAATATCACAAGAATGCTCCGCCCCTTTATATTCATATAATACATGATATATTACATATATATATTGTTGTTTTACGTCCTGACAACATCTACGGTCATACTTGGACGGGTATCGAATTCTAAAAGTGTGAACTCATGGGACCTTTGTAATTCTGCCCCACTGGGAGACCAGGGGCCGTATGCAGGAGTCAGTGTTAGCGGGATTTGGTGTTACAGCCTGTTACCGTTTAGCTATCTCCGAACCGGAGAATTCGGTCAAGCGGTATGCAGGAGCGCGTAACACTTTCATTATAGCTAAACGTGAATTTATTAATAGATTTGGGAAATCCCTCTGCGTTTGTAGGCATATATTAGGCTCAAATGTATTAAATGCTGTCATATTTAACAAAGTTACATAGTCAAATAGTGAAATTTGATCAATTTAACCCTAAATTCGAAGCGTTATTAAGGCTACTGCCGCATTGGCGGCGATATTAATAGTTATATTTTCGAATCGACGAACGTACAGTAAACAAACCGGGTACTGCCAGTATGGAAAGCGACGTCGATGTGGCGGCGGCGGCGATTTGTTTACTGTACGTTCGTCGATTCGAAAATATAACTACTAATATCGCCGACAATGCGGCGGTAGCCTTAATAATGCTTCGAATTTAGGGTTAAATTGATAAAATTTCACTTATTGCGTATGTAATTCTGTTAAATATGACAGCATTGAATAGATTTGGGCCTAATGAACTCGCTAAACCTAATATTTTTCAGGGGTAACGTAACATCGGTTAAGCTTTTGGTGTTAGGCCTAACACTGACTTGTGCATACCATTTTTCGCCACTAAACCGGAATTCCCGCCAAACACCGTTTTTCCTCGCTAACACTGACTCCTGCATACGGCCCCTGGGCACCATCACAACAACCCGATATCCAACACAGTCACATCATCTTGATACAGTGTGAACCAGTCTCTATTTTGTAAGTCATTGGTTTGACTCGGCTGGGATTCGAACTCCCGGTCTTCTGCAGGGGAAGCCTGTGCTCTACCGATTCGGCCACCACGTCTGGTACATGTATGCACATCTTCCGCGACTGACACTGGTTAACATCCGGTGGAGGCGAGGTGGGTCGAGATGGCGCCACCGGTACAGTGTTGCGTCTTACAGAGTACAACAACAATAATAAGTAACATTCCCTTCCGTATCTTTATACTCACATAATATGGCATATATCACATACATGTACATGTAATATGTGTGTACTAATATACTATGTACCTCAGCGAATAGAATTACTCAATGTGCTCGTCTTGTACGTGATATTGCTGAGTTGGTGACACTTCTTGTTTTAAGCGATGGCAGCTTGTTCGAGTTGGTAAGACAGGTCAGAGGGTACTGTGAGAGGAAACACAGCCACTCGGGTGCTCTGAGACAAGGCGGGCTGGGTGAAACTGAATGGTGCCCAGATTGTATCGGGAAGTGGGGGGAGGGTCTGTTCAGTGCACCCCCCCCCCCCCGCTCTCCCCAGTCCCGGACAGGCGTCGTGATGCAGGCAGGAAACAAGCTCTAATTGGTTACCTACTATCAGACCGCACTAGGGGGGCAGGGGGAGGGGGAGGAGGATGAAGAGGGGGAGAGGGAAGGGGAGGGGGAGGGGAAGGGAGGGGGACAGGGAGGGGAAGGGAAGTGGGAGGGGGAGGGAGAGGGGAGGGGGAGGGGAGGGAGAGGGGGAGAGAGGAAAAGGGAGGGCAGGGGAGGGAGAGGGGGAGAGGGGAGGGGGAGAGGGAGGGGAAGGGAAGGGGGAGGGGTTAAGGGAGGGGGAGGGGAGGGCGGGAGGGGAGGAGAGGCAGGGGGAGGGGGAGGGTGAAGGGGCAGGGAGGGCTGAAGGGGGAACGGAAGGGGGAGTGGGGGGGAGGGAGAGGGGGGAGACAGGGGAGGGGGAGGGTGAACGGGAGGGGAGGGGAGGGGAAGGGGGAGCGGGAGGGGGAAGTGGAGGGTGAGGGACAGTGGATTAGGGGGTAGATGTTCATAGGAGACAGGGGACAAGGAGCACAGGGTTTGTGGTTGGATACATGTGGTACTGTATTGATGGCATTAGGTGTAGAGTTGGTGGGTTCTATGTGGTACTTTGACTGTATATGGTTGTACTACACTGGTACAGTTTGGGGGTACTACACTGGCCATGTGTGCTTCTGCTACACTGAGTCCGCCTGCTGGTATTACACTGGTACTGTCTGCTGGTACTACACCGGTCCTGTCTGCTGGTACTACACTAGTCCGGTTTGCTGGTACTACACTGGTCCTGTGTGCTGGTACTACACTGGCCCCGTCTGCTGGTACTACACTGGTCATGTGTGTTGGTACTACACTGGCCCCATCTGCTGGTACTACACTGGTCCTGTGTGCTAATACTACACTGGCCCCGGCTGCTGGTTCTACACTGGTCCTGTGTGCTAATACTACACTGGCCCCGTCTGCTGGTACTACACTGGTCCTGTGTGCTGGTACTACACTGGCCCCGTCTGCTGGTACTACACTGGTCCTGTGGGCTAATACTACACTGGCCGCGTCTGCTGGTACTACACTGGTCCTGTGTGCTAATACTACACTGGCCCCGTCTTCTGGTACTACACTGGTCCTGTGTGCTGGTACTACACTGGCCCCGTCTGCTGGTACTACACTGGTCCTGTGTGCTGGTACTACACTGGCCCCGTCTGCTGGTACTACACTGGTCCTGTGGGCTAATACTACACTGGCCGCGTCTGCTGGTACTACACTGGTCCTGTGTGCTAATACTACACTGGCCCCGTCTTCTGGTACTACACTGGTCCTGTGTGCTGGTACTACACTGGCCCCGTCTGCTGGTACTACAATGGCTGTTTATTGACACAATACTGGTCGTGTGTGCTCCTACAGTCGTGAAATCAAAAATTAAGACCACCCTTACAAATTATACATTTATTCTTTCTGGCCCCCATGATTGCATCAGAAATTAGCGTGATTGCATAAGAAATGTCAATGACTGCACCCTCCTGCCGCTAGACTATTTCAGGTTCTCTGTACAGTGGTTATGGGCTGGTACTGCGCTGCCTGTGTGTGTTGGTATGCTAAATGATACCCTGCGTTGAAGTGGCAGTCTCAGTGAACATTATTCAGATATATGTGTGACTGGGTAATTGCAGGGTGACAGCTCGAGTAATTGCCACTACTGCTCAGCTGACATGAACTCAAATTGTGTCCCTTCACTTAAAAGCACCGATTCTGCCTCATAGTCATATATACTCTTGTGTTTTTGATGGCATGTTTTATGTCGTATTTTAGTGGGGAGGGGGGTGGTTTTGCGTTGAGATGGTTACAGTGATTATAATAGTCAATATCTTCAGAAGTATGCATAACTCTTAAACAAACATTGAATTTATTATCAATGAGGAACACGGTTAGATCATTTCTGGGAATCCTTTTGGTGGCATCCCAGAGAAACTAGGTATAAATACCATGTTTGTATATGCGGTCTATTTAACCTTATATATATATATATATATATCTACACATATATATATATATGGTTATATAGACTAACTATCACATACCATTGGCAATCCCAAACAGGCTTATATATGATGTATAACACATTATGCGAGTATAAAGGTGCGAAAGGGACTTATTTATTATAATATATGTTATTATTCTGTACTATGCCTCCTTAACTCAACCCATATGACTGGTGGCACCACCACCGGGCTTCCTCATCACTAATGGACGCGCCACATTGTCAGTCACACCGGAGGATTATATATAAAGATGCAAATATATATGGATGTAGGCATGTATGTGTGCCCTATAATACAACCGTCTCTGAGGACACAATGCATTGTGCGGCTGCTCTGTGATCTGAATTGGTGACAGACAGGCGCCTGTGACCCAACCGCTGGCCACTCGTGTAGTTAGGCATCTGTAATTTGCCGCTCAGCGAAAGAAATGTCATCTGCCGAGGAGGAAACTGTGGCGGAAATGATAGCGCAGTACACAACCCTCCTCCCCCCCTTCCCTCCTTCCCTCCTTACTCACTGAACACTGCCCTACAGTACAGGAGGTGATAACCCTCCAGTACAGTAGCACCGGCTAATACCCTGTGATTCCCCGCCCAATACAGCGCTACGCCAGTGGCGCCCCTGCCGAGCCCGCAACTAATGACAGAGCCTGAGTAGTATACGGAAAGCCGCTTTTTACGCGGGCGACTTATTTTCTCTTTTTTTTTACTACTCTTCTTTTTTCAGGGTTCATTATTCAGAGCCTACTTCCGGTGTTCTCCTATTGTGGTATGGCGGTCCGGTAGCCATGGTTACGCGCATGCGCGTTAGTAATAACCCGCGGTGACTTACTGTTGGACCGTAAATCACGAGTAATTATGTAACAAAGCATCGATCTGTCCATGGTGTGATCTTTATCTTTTTTCCGCCCCTGTCTTCTTTTTTCTTTTAGCCCCTCTATCCTGCTATTTTTGCATCACTAATAAGCCAGGGCGATAGTATGACTTATGATTTACTACTACCCAATATTGCTATAACTGACCAAAGAAACCAATGCTTTATTGGCGCTATGGAGAATAACACAAAAAGACCCACAAGGGATGATAATTGGTCAACGAAATGCTAGGTTAATATGAGGAAATGGAAAATAAGTGGAAATAAATCAAATCTTGCTTGAAATAGAGCTAGTGGGAATGAAATAGAATTACATGTCAAATGACATGTCAAATGACATGCAGATTGAAATGTAGAATGACAATTACATTTAAATGATATGTGAAATGACATGTGAAATGACACCTGAAATTACATTAAAATGACATGTTGAATGGCATGTAAGCTGACATGTGGAATAACATGTATGATGACATAAGGAATGACGTGTAGAATGACATGTAGGATGACATATAGGATGACAGCCAGGATGCAATGTAGAATGACATTTCAATGACATGTAGGATCACAGGTAGGATCACATGTAAGATGGTATATAGAAGAGTCTAGCTTCAAACATTGACATATTGGCTCATCGTGAGCATGATCCTGATGTTAAATTAGGTTCATCCTCTTTAGCTACCTTACTTCAGTTTGAAAAGAACTTGTATGTTAAAATGTACTATTTGAAGTGAAAATATTCTGAATTAATTTAACCATTTTCGAGCATAGCAGCATAGCGCAGAAACACCAAAATAGCAATACATGTTTAATGAGTGCAACAGTATCAAAGTTGGCATATGTAGGAAGGATCAAATCTCAGCAAGCGGCTTTGTTTAACGAATGTTGTGCCTTCAGGGGATTATGCAGCTTTAGACTTAGAAGACAATGGGTGCCTGGGTGGCATAGAAATACGCAAGGGGGCGCTGTAGTAGAAATGGGCGGTATCCTCCGCCAGGGGGGGGGGGGTAAATGAGGAGTATTACTATGGAATAATGATATCATAGCACTGCCATTGTGTGCCTGTTCTTACAATTTGAGTCACATCAAAGGAGATTCATTGTGTTATGTACAATCAAACCCCGTTTATCCGGTAACCTGTGAGTGCGGTGAATTAGTGCCCGGATAACGGGGGTGGCCACATTACCAGATATGGCACGATATGGGGTTTGGTTCTGGGACCTGACTAAAGCCTATCCGCCCAACCCGTCCTGATTTGACCTTAGATGTGGCTAGGACCTAAAATCCAAACAAAGAAACAGATACACTAAAGCCCCCAAAGCTAGGGTGCTTGAATGACTCTACAGTTCATGTGATTATGAATATTAGACCAGCTTAATTAGAAATATTAGACCAGCTTAATTAGAAATATTAGACCAGCTTAAAGGAATGTGGGAAACAAGTTTGTTTTATTTAATGATGCCTCTGGAGCACACTGGTTTTTATCATCGGCTATTGGACGTCTAACATATGGTCATTCCAACATATTTCTTTGGAGGAAACACACTGCCACCACATACGCTACTCTTTCCGATAATCAGCGAGGGGTCTTTTATATGTACTTTCCCACGCACATGACAGCACATAGCACACCAATTGATGAACCAGTTGTGGACCACTGGTTGGAACGGAAAATAGACCAAACTGCAAATATGTCCACTGAGCAGGATCGATCGGATGACCGACACCTTCACAGGTGGACACTCTACTGCCTGAGCTACGTCCCGCTCCAAAGGAATGTGGGAGCCTTATATTATATCTGCTTGATCGCGTGCTTGTGTTGTAGTTTGACCATCAGAGCAACTCGAGGTGTGCATTGTACTAGGCCAGGTGTGAACCAACTATGGTGACCGCAACACCAAGTCCAAAGAGACCCATTCGGACTGCAAAACAAGACATAGTGGCGACAATCATAGTCGATTACAACATGACAAACTGCATCAGCAGGTGTGTAATAAACATCAAATATGAAATCATGTTTCGGACAAAAGCAAACTGGTCGTAATGACTGGTATTTGGGGGGGGGGAATAGATTTGATTCTTTTTGTTGAATAGATGGGATGGCAGAATGAGTTGATCGTCTGTCTCCCGTTAGTTTTGGTAGGTGGTAGGTTTCGAATACATTGGTTTGAACCTTGGTTGAGTCAAGCCAATGACTTACAAAGTTATGCTTGTCGCTACATAGCCTGGCACTTGGCATTACTAGGATAGGTCAAGGAGCAGTGGAATGAGGAAGACCAATTTTCCGCAATTGAAATTTCCCCTGCTTAATCAACGAATGTAACAAATAATCTTTTTAAAAAAGATTCTTCGAAATAATATATTTGTCCGCGCCGAGGCATCGGTCTTCGGGCCATACATACAAATATACGCAATTATATACACAAATATATGTGTGTGTTTATATATATGTATATATTTATGATATATAAATACATATAGTTTTGTAGATGACTGTCGACCGCTATATCGGGTTGATTGGTGTATTTGCCTATATATATTGTATTTCTATATTGCATCCGAATTCAATATATGTAATGCATAGCGTATTATGTGAGTATAAATGTATGGAAGGTAATTTAAGATCATGCTATGCCTTTTTATGTGAGACTATATAGGTGGCGCCACCATCCACCCACCGCTCCTCCCAGCACACTAGACCTGTCAGTTGCAGCGGTTTTTTTTCTTTGTTCCCTCTCCGACTAAACTGCACTACTATACCTGGGCAATAAAATACACAAATACACCACAGAGCCGGATTACACAACAATTTCCAAATACGTCATTTGAATTGGAAACTGCAATATATGTGGGCAACTAAATATACAAATACACCAAAGAGCCGGAGAAGAATTACAAACACACATCCAAATATGCCATTTGAATGGGAAATATTTAAATCGGTGGCAAATATAGTTAAACTGTTGGTAATACGGACGCTGGCTTGCTATCATGAGTGGGATACGCGAGAACAAAGCGGGGGTAAAAATACAACCCTTACATTTCTTAATAAAGCCATCGCCCTGAGCACAAGACACCGTCAGCGATTAAAAAATGATACCACAAAACAAAAACCGGCATATGAAGCCGGCAGTAAGGTGTGTTTTATTAGCAGGGACTCGCCCAGAACCAGCTACGGGTTCAAAGGGTGTAATTCCATGGTCTTCCCTGCAACCAGCAACCAGCAACCAGCAATCAGCAACCAGCAACCGGCCACTAGCCACCACCAACCCCCAACCAGCAACCAGCAACCAGCAACCAGCAACCAGCCAGCAACCATCAACCACCAACCACCAACCACCAACAACCGGCCACCAACCAGCAACCACCACCAACCAGCCACCAACCAGCAACCACCAACCAGCCACCAGCCACCAACAACCAACAACCAGCAACCACCAACCACCAACCACCAACCAGCCACCAACTAGCCAGCAACCACCAACCACCAACCACCAATCATCAATCACCAATCACAAAGCAAAGTGACCCCTTCTTCCTGCCTCGCCGGGGGATCGGCATTACTCGGATGAAGGACACCATTGGGTGTTTTCAGCGTCAGGAGAAATACTGCGACTGAGTGGGATATCATGTCAATACGTCGGCATATGTGTAGTCAGTTTGGATGTTTGGGGACCTACCCGATGTTATCTGGCTGTATGTCTATATATTCTCCGGTTTAGTTCCTTCTATCGCCCATGGTGGCGCCACTGTGTGTGGAAATAACTATTGTTAACCGGAAACGGCAGGAAAATTGTACTTATATTTATACATACTCCGGTGCAAGTGAGGTTTCCTGCATCCGTTAATTCATCGGATGGTGTGGAGGAGGTAGAACATAGAATAATCGGTACAATAATATAAATATAACAAATAATTCCCTTCCGCTATATATTCGCATAATGTGTTATATCATATATATATGGAGGCCGGCTACAGTACACAATGAGAAACAAATAATGATGGTGGGTTGAGATAAATATATCCTCTGGCATAGGTATTATAGATGCCCTAGCCTAATAAAATAAAACAATTCTCACATATGGGTGCACCGTAACGTTAGGGATGAAGAGGGTGGTGGCGCCACCTGTCCCATCAGTGTGGTGGGCTGCAGTTATCAGCAGCAAAGATATATATAATAATCGTAATATAATAGCAGAATTCTCTTCCGCGCCTTTATACTCACATACTACCCATACATCACATATATTAATATCTAAATATGTTAGGCAGCACTATAAAGCAATCTGTAATAGTCACCGTGACAAACTGAGTACCTTTTACATACGCCGAGTCCATTGGTGACGAGCACCTGTCTCAGATAGTGAGATGACGGAAAATAAAATAGAAAGAAAGGCAAAAGAGAAAACCCATTTAAATTGCCACCAAGAAAAAAAGATCCCCAACCTGTCCGCCACATCGACTGCCATCATCCAATCAAAGTCGCCACAAATAAAATACAGTGCGACTCGCTGTCCTTTTCATTCCACAGGCCATATATCTCAGTTATTCTCATAAAGAGCTCTTTGTTTTAAGTGTTTCCATAGCGAAACAGTCACACAGGAAAGCGCGGGTATGTGTGTAGTTGGAGGATGATGATAAAATGACAGTATCAGGATGCGTGCTGATAAGGCCAAATCAAAAAAGAATTGGGTTATCGTCCCCCGCCCGTGCCTGAAAAATCACACGTCCCTGATGTTTTAAATATATATGTATGTACATATAATGTTTTGAAACTGTTAAAAATATGTCGGGCTAGCAGCAATTCAACTTTCGTAAGCATACCATTGAAACTTCTAAAACTGTATGACATGATACATTTCAAAATGAGAATACAGTGTTCATCATTTGTCTGAAAACATTGTGATGTGTACATGAATGACATGTAATCCATTTATCAGTCTGGGGCCGTCCAATATTTTAAAAATAAATACTGAAAAATACCCACCTAACCACCTCGAGAAAACACCCGCCAGACCCTGATTTGTGTGATCAAAAGGACAATCACCAACATTGTATTTTATTTGGCCTAATGTCTACACTGAATGCTTTGTTCAAAACGAGATATGCCAGAGCCACTCCGTCAGCTAAATCTAGCAGAACAGATAGACGGTAGCACCACCTACATAATACTGTTTGGCATGTAATGGTATCGCTGTATAGTTGGTCGGTTGTTGGAGTTTTACGTCCTGGCAACATCTAAGGTCATATCAGGACGGGTCCCGACTTGTCACAGTGCGCAGTCATGGCGACTTTATAGTGCTGTCTCAGTGGTAGACCAGGCCACCAGCACCATGACCTGATATCCCACTCAGTCACATTATCCTGACACTGAGCCAGCCAGTCGTTGCCCTATTCTAATAATCCCGAACGCCTGGCTAGGAAGCGATAAGTATCAATTTTTAAGTCATTGCTTTGACTCGACGTGGGTTCGAATCCCACGATCTATGAAAATGGGAGACAAACGCTCAACTCATTCGGCCATGCCGTCTGGTCCTGCGCTGTATAAAGTATTACCTGAATGTAAATAACCAACCGATAATCAGCATTTTTCATTATTCTCACCTCAGTGAATAGACCCCTTTCAATGTTGATAAACATTGTGTAGGCCCGCGCGTGTTGGCTGCAAGAGCAATGCGCACCATTGAGTTGGCCGATACGCACAGTGCAAAGTTTCAATTCTATTCAAAATTAATAAAAATACAGAATATAACCAATTAATTTAATGTAATCTGTTCCTTAAACATTTTAGCTGTTTGTGCACCAATCGGTTTGTTTCTATGTGGAGCGGTTTTAGTGATATTTTACTTCTTCTGAATGAAGATAGCTCACGCCGTACACAGCTATTGAATTTTCCGGTACGTGCAGTGCAAGATCTCAATTTTATTCAAAATTAATAGAAATTCAGAACAATAAAAATACAACTTTAATATACTCTGTTGGTTAACCATGTTATCTGTTTGTGTGCCAAGCGGTTTGTTTCTATGTGGTGCGGTTTTAGAGATATTTCACTTCTTCTGTATGAAGATTGCTCATGGCCATTTAGTTTGCAGTACAACCGCGTGTTGTTTTGGAGCCAAGTTGCGCATGCACTGACCCAATTACCTATGCTGACGTCAAGTGAAATAGGTCTATAGTGAGCATTATTATAGAATACGGCTATTCCGAGTTCCGTGGCTCCCCCCAGAAGGACTGAAGCTGTGACCCAGCATGCCGGAAGGAGTGGTGGATGGTGAACACACATACCAGGAAGTGGTATTTTATCTGATGTAAAATATTTGTTCTGGCAATTTCGCTGCCGTCTCCATTACAAAGAAATGCTTGGCAATAATCCTACTCAGTTTTATTATCAGGAGTCATGTTGTGATAATTAACAATGTGGTTATATGCGTCAGGTATATATACTGAAAGATGAGGCTGGTACTTGGTAGTAGTAGCACCAATCCCAACTTCCGGTGTGTAAGCCATATCTGCGACCTGACATGCTGGGTTGCAGCTTCAGTCTTTTCTGAGGGACCAGCGAAACTATGCATTTTGAAACTAGGCATGGTAGCTAAGGGCATCAACCAGTGGCGCCACCTGTAGCATCAGTCACGTGATTGTCATGTCTTCCTCCGCTATTCCCATTCAGAGCACGCACCAAAGATATAAGCCACCACAAAGCCTCCGCTATAAGTCAACATCCACTATAAGACCCTTCCTCTCGCCTCACAAGACTGGGACTTACGCATAATTATAAGCCGCATAGACAATGGTTTTAAAACAACAAAACCCCCCAAAAGAAGAACTCCGCTACTAAATCATTGCCTAAAACCCCCTTCGTTATATATGATAAGATGCACCCCGACTTTCCAGGGTTTTTTCCTGCATTCCACATTGGGTTAATTTCACAAAAGAACCCATGTCTTGCGGTGGAGGCTATTGTACGGTAACAATTCCCGGTATATATATATATATATATGCTGGAAAACCTCTCTAACCGACCACCTACACAGATCGACCACTCCCTTATAATTTATATCGATCACTTTATTTGGGTCCCAAGCAATCGCCCATATAATATCATTGTAATGATACAAAAAAGAACCTCCCTAAACCGACCACCTCCTTAAATGAACCATTTAAAGTTGGTCCTATGGTTGATCGATTTAGAGAGGTCTTACGGTATATAATACATATATATATACATATAAAAATGGGTGTGTTTGTGGGAGGTGAGGAGTGGAGGGGGGGGGGAGGCTGGAGTGGCCCATAGGAGATACCAGCCCTCGGTGAGCCCGGGTGAGATGATTAATGGACCTGTAACAGAACCGCGCGCCCCTTGTATCTTTCTGAGGGAGGGTAGATTTAGGCGCCCCTGGTGGCAGACAGTTCCCCCCCGCCTCCAGCGTGTAGACAGATTCGGCCGGTTCCTTTGATATGTAATAACGCGTGCTTGATATAGTACCTATTTCCAATTCCATTTCTACTTCCGCTTCCCACTCACACTTCCTGTTTCCACTCTAACTTCCGGTTTTCACTCATACATCCGATTTTCTCTTCGACTTCCGGCTTCCACTTCCACTTCCGTTTTCCATTTTGATTTCCAATTTGTTCCCCCTCCCACTTCCGTTTTCAACTTCGACTTCCGTTTTTCGCTTTCCACTTCCGCTTTCCACTCCCACTTCCGCTTTCCAATCCCACTTTCGCTTTCCACTCCCACTCCTGCTTCCCACTTCCGCTTTCCTCTCCCAATTCCATTTGTACTTCCACTTTCCACTCACACATCCTATTTCCACTCTCACTTCCGGTTGTCACTTCTACATCCAGTTTTCATTTCAACTTCCGGTTTCCACTTCTACTTCCGTTTTCCACTTCGATTTCCAATTTCTTCCCACTCCCACTTCCGTTTTCAACTTCGACTTCCGTTTTTCGCTTTCTACTTCCGCTTTCCACTCCCACTTCTGCTTTCCACTCCCACTTCTGCCTTCCACTCCCACTTTTGCTTTCCACTTCCACTTTTCATTCCCCACATCGCTTTCTACTTTCTCTTTCGTTTTCCACTTTCACTTTCCAATCCCACTTCCGCTTTCCATTCCCACTTCCGCTTTCCACTCCCACATCCACATCTACTTCCACTTTCCACTCCCACTTCCAGTTTCCACTTCCGCATCCGGTTTCTACGTCCACTTCCACTTTCCACTCCTCCTTCCATTTTCCACTCCCACTTCCGCTGTCCATTTTTCGCGTTCCATCTATGTTTCCCACTCCTACTTCCATTTTCCACTTCCACGTTCCACTTCCTGTTTCGGTTTCCACTTCCACTTCCACTTCCGCTTTCCACATCCACTTATGCATTCTACTTTCACTTTCCATTTGAACCCCTACTTCCGGTTCTACTAACTGACTAATCTCCGTCCGATGCCTTATAAGCACATAGATGGGTATTTGGGGATCAAGAATCAGGTCCCAGTTCATGGACTAGGCTGGCAGAGGCAATAAAATAAGCAGCATCTCTTGGTGAATGTAAATATTTCCTCAAGCTTCACCTGTTTAATACCATCCTGATTTGACCTTATATGTTGTCAGGGCGTAAAACTCCAACAACCAAACAACAACCAACCTGTTTAATATACCTTTTTATGGTAAATGAAATTTCTCTATCCTCCAACCAATTTGTAAATATGAAATAATATGAAAATATAAATGTACCCACTTCTCGATCTCAATATGACCTCTGTGGCTTAAAATCATCAATTATCTGAACAATCAATGACACCACGTTGGAAAAACGATGGTTGAATAATAAATAATATGACAGAATAAAGATTGAACACTGTTCGCCATGAATACAATATGGGGTTTTCTGTCAACCAACAATCAATCAATCAATATGGCATCTCATGGTTTTACTACATGGCACCTTAGAAAGCTCTTATGACATTATTACTTATTATTATTAATTGCTTCCTTATGGGAATATGTATTCGCCCTCACTTAGCAACAAATTTAGAGCTGCTAAGAAATATGAATCTATATTACAATGCGAATTAGTCGAAAGACCCACAGGCTGATGATCTTGTTGCTCCTTGAGGGATCAACCGTTACCTACCTACCAGGGTTGCAGACCACCTCACGCTATCCTGTGAAATCGTGTCTGTTTGCTGGGGTTCAACATTCTGGCAACATCTAAGGTCATATAAGGATGGATTCCGACTTGTGACAGTGTGCACTCATGGCAACGTTATAGCGCTGTCCCACTGGGATACCAGGTCACTGGCACCATGACCTTATTTCTCACTCAGTCAAATTATCCGTCCTAATATGACCTTAGATGTTGCCAGGACGCAAAGCTCCAACAACCAACAACCGTTATCCTGACATGGAGCTAACCAGTCCTTGCCATGTCCTAGTAATGCCAAGCATCAGGCTAGGTAGCGACAAAGTATCGATTTAGTATCGATTTAGTATCGAAGTTATTGGTTTGACTCAGCTGGTATTTGAACTCCCAACCTTCCACACAGGAAGCCTTTGCTCTTACCAATTTGGCCATGGCATCCGGTCCTGTGATATCAGTTGGCGGAGGATGAGATAGCAACAACTACATCAAGTATAAGACATGGAGAACACTTCAAATTGATATCCTTTTTATCAGTTGCTTCCTCATTGTGCATGTTGGCCCGAGGCTAACATGGGTAATTTGCTCACGAGGTTGGTCTATTTTTAGCTTTCCTCATTCTGGCTTGTCTGCCTCTAGTCACTCTGCAGTCACCGCTGCTACTGTGCGCTTCGCTTTCCCCACCCTCCCACCCACTGACTGGGGGGGGGGGGGTTGAGCGCTGATTCCTGACCTGCTCTTCTCCTACTCATGAACCAAGAAACTCTCACCACTGGTAGCGCATTCCAGTCAGCACCTGATACTTGGCCCTAGTCACCTCCTGATTCATGCCTGATAGACCTACATAGGTTGCTGACTTGTGTTTTTTTAATTAAATTACTACTTAATCCATATCTGTCTCTGTTCTTCATCCGAGTGTAGTGAATTGTGTTACACTTGCAGTGGAATATCTGCTTCCAAATATCCTCTGTAAATTATGGACAGAGGAGTATATTGACTGTTTGTTGTTTCTTTGTATCAGCAATAGCTAACAGCCTTAGAAGTTAGAGTGTATCACTCACTATCAGTCCTATTGGATAGGACGGAGTGAAGCTTGTCATGGTATGGCATAATTAGTAACATCCACACCACATTTATTAATAGATTTGTAGAACCTCTCAAATATCACACTATCTACTAACACAAGAACAAACATGCATACTATTTTAGTTTTAACCATAATACAATGACGCTACACCAAACACCATATTATATTTCTCATCAAATATCAACAAAGGTGTAGGATTTAATCTGTATCCAATTCTATGACTTCATAGTCATCCTCTGTTTTAGTACAAAGTTACCATTGACAGTGAAAATATCAAATGAACACTCTCTTATCTCAGAATTAAGTTGGGTAACAACAGTATTCTTTCTTTTCATTGTAGTAAACCTTTTTAAAATGTGTGGCTAAATTATATATGTGAATGAATATGACATGATAATGGCTGGAAGACGAGTACTTCGGCACTGAAAAAAGCCTATAATTACTTAATAATAATGATCATCTAAACAAGGAACCCGCTACCAACCAGCATAAGCTATGTCTATGTATATGTCTATGTCTATGTCTGTGTATATGTATGTGTCTATGTATATGTCTATGTATGTGTATGTGTCTGTGTTTGTGGATATGTATATGTCTATGGATATGTCTATGTATATATATGTCTATGTATATGTCTATGTATATATCTGTGTATATGTCCGTGTATATGTATATGTATATGCATATGTTTATGTATATGTCTGTGTATATGTCCGTGTCTATGTAAATGTTTATGTCAATGTATGTGTATATGTCTGTGTTTGTGGCTATGTCTATGGCTATGTATATTGATATGTATATGTATATGTATATGGCTATGTATATGTATATGTGTATGTCTATTTATATGTATATGTCTATGTCTATGTCCATGACCATGTATATGTATATGTCTATATCTATGTATATATCTATGTATATGTTTATGTATATGTATATATCTATATGTATGACTATGTATATGTATATGTCTATGTCCATGTCTATGTATATGTATATGTATATGTATATGTTCGTGTATATGTGTATGTCTATGTATGTGTATATGTATGTATCTATGTATATGTCTATGTATCTGTATATGTATATGTATGTGTCTATGTCTATGTCTATATATCTGTATATGTATATGTCTATGTATATCTCTATGTATATGTATGTGTCTATGTATATGCCTATGTATATGTCTATATCTATGTCGATATCTATGTATATGTATATGTTTATATATATATGAATATATCTATATATATGGCTATGTCTATGTATATGTCTATGTCCATGTATATGTATATGTATATGTTTGTGTCTAAGTATATGTATATGTCTATGTCTGTGTATATGTCTGTATCTATATCTATGTCTATGTATCTGTATATGTAAATGCCTATGTCTATGTATATGTCTATGTCTATGTCTGTGTATATGTATATGTATATGCCTATGTCTATGTCTATGTCTATGTCTGTGTCTATGTCTATGTCTATGTCTATGGCTATGTCTATGTCTTCTACTAGTTCAGGACGGGTTGTCCCCTCCCTAAAATCATAAATGTGATACTTATGATTCGAAACAGCCAGCTTGTGCATTTGCATTACACAAGGCATGTTAAATACCACATTGTATTCAGGATAAACATAATCCTGGTCAAGGAACCAGTGCCATAGGAAAAGTTGCGATACATGGGAATAGCATGCTTATTTACAGTGAGACTCGAACCCACATTTCTGCCATTCTCGGTCTTGAGCGTTCTAACCATTAGCCTATCCAGTCTCCGTGGTGAAACCGGCCTATTTTATTTCACCTGGTGACTGCCACTCGCTACATTAGAAATGACTTCCCATTGGAAGGGTATTAATAGTTGACTGCATAAATAACTACAAAGTCTTAACGAGCAGATTCCCCAAATCCCAATTGTAATGGGAAGAGAAAATGGCGGAGCCTTCCTTTAGAGATATTCTGTGACTTTAAAGAAAGATGGTGCTTCCAGTTTTACTTCTTTTTGTTTATAACTGAGTTGTAATGCGCCGGTTGCATGCACAGGATGCTGAGAGCAGGAGTCACTAACATTTCACTTAACATTTCCGCTAAATTGAGTGCGATTTTCAAATTGTGCTTCATTTGGTGTGGAACGACAAGTGAGTCCACCTTCCGCCCCTCTCCCCCACATCATCTAGCCTGGTCCATCCTGATTGGCTGCCATGTTTCCTGCCCTTTCTTCCATTGGAGCCGGCATGTCCTTCACTGCCACACTTCCTGGCGGGCTTTTCGCTCTGCAAACTTTCCGCTCGCCCACCAATCTACATGTTGTTGTTATTCGTACTGTCCTTTTTTTCTTTTTTTTTTCCTCCTACATATTCTCATTCTTCTTATTTATCTGGTTTTGTCTATACCTCTCATTAAACGTTGTGTTTACCTGCACCGCCACTTTCTTGTCGCTCTTTCGCTAAATCAGAATAAACGTGACCTGTTCTTTATAGGTTACAGCGTCACCCCAGTGTAGTTCTATTTGATTCATTTTCATGATAGCTACACCCGAGGTAATAACAGATGAGGCAGGGATATGTGACAGTGCATACCAGTTTGTGAAAGTATGTACTGACATGTGACAGTGCACGTGAATTAGTGAAAGTGGGCACTGACCTGCTGACATGTGACAGTGCACACTAGTTTGTGGAAATGCGCCCTGACATGTAACGGTACACACTAGTTTATGAAAGTGTGTACTGACATGTGACATGTGACAGTGCACACTAGCTTATGAAAGTGGGTACTGACATGTGACAGTACATGGTAGTTTGTGAAAGTGTGTACTGACATATGACAGTATATTATATATATTAATATATATTTCCACTTCATATATATATATATATATATATATTTACATATATATAATATAACGTGATAAGCGCCTTATCACGGGTAATAATCGGGAAGTAGTTGGAGGAGGGTCTCCCCACATCCTCCCTCCGCCTCACATCCAGGCGAGTATGGGAAGGCCGCTCTTCCTTCTATAATTTTCACCCCCTCCTCCACTTCCATCCGGGTCCCCTTCCACCCTCTCACTGGCAATATACAGTAATATGATGGGTTTGGTAGGGAACTCCTGCCAAGCCGTCGTTTTATTAAAGTTGCATAATCCGATAAAAGCATCACATTTTGTAAACCATAGCATTTACTTAGATTTAATCCTGCAGTATATGTATGAAGACCGCATCTTGATGGGTTTAGGTTCATGGGAAATTTGAAGTTTAGAGTAAACCTTCTTTTTTTTTTTTGTACATTAGTTGATTAATTAGGGGAAATTTCAATCGTGGAAAATTGGTCTTCCCCATTCCACTGCCCCTTGCCCTATCCTAGTAATGCCAAATGCCAGGCTAGATAATGAAAAGTATAAATCTTTAAGGCCGTAATCGATTAACACGACCCGGGCGACTCTGGTCACCCGAGTTGCTAGGATTTCAAATCGAACACCACGAGTGGAGTCGAGAAATACACGTGCCGTGTGCAAAACTACCCGACCCCAGTCACCCACCTCTTGGCTGGGGTTTGCAAGGAGTGATGACATCACATTTGCGCTGGTACCGTCCTGCAGGATAACAGCCACCGGTACCAGTCATACATTTTTGTTGTTGTTAATAACATAGATTAATGAAATGGAAATATCACTAAACTATGCCATCATAAAAATAGTTAAATCATATTTTGCTGTAATTATATCAGCTACTAAAAAAACAAATAAAAGGGCCACCATTTTTGTCACCTGAGCGTGGAGAAGCTTATCTGATTATTCGACCCGAGTCTGCAGGATGTGCACATGCGCCAAAAAGTGGCTCGGGTGACCAGAGTCGATTAATCGATTACGCCCCTAGTGATTGGCTTGACTCGGCTAGTGTTCGAACTTGCGAGTTCGAATTCCATGACCTACCAGAACGGGAGGCGGTCGCACCACTCATTCGGCCATCACGTCTGATCGTTTAGTAAACTTCGCCAGATGGGCTGGTTTTGAACCAGATGGGCTGGCTTTTCAGCGGCAAATTAAAAAAAAATGCTGATGTAATGCAGAAGCCGAGTCACGGGTAATGGAGGCAAATTGTGTGATTACGGAGAGTTGGGTTAGAGAGGCAACTTGAAGAAAGGCAAGCAGTACTATCTATGTAAATGTCTATTTATGTTACAGGATTATTATGAATATCATGATAAGCATGTATACTATGACATGTAGAATTACTTTTGGAGTTTTACATCCTGGCAACATCTAAGGTCATATCAGGATGGATACCGACTTGTGACAGTGCGCACTCATGGCAACTTTATAGTGCTGCCCCACTGGGAAATCAGGCCGACAGCATCATGACCTGATATCCCACTCAGTCACATTATCCTGACAATGAGCCATCTAGTCCTTGCCCTATCCTAATAATGACGAGCCTCGGGCTAGGAAGCGACAAGTATACATTTTTAAGTCATTGCTTTGACTCGACCAGGGTTCGAACCCATGGCCCATGGTCTACCAACACAGAAAGACGGATGCTCAACTCATTCAGCCATCCGGTTTGGTCAGAATTGATAAGATATTATTTATAAATGTATATATATTATATAGTATATATCATATAGGTCTATATTATCTAAATATTATTTGATACCCATCCTGAATTTTTTTAGTTTTTTTTTGTTTGGTGATGGTTTATTTACCCTTTCCATAAGGAGTAAGTCACATCACTGCTTGTTTTCATCGCTGAACAGCAATCGTCTCAACTTGGTAGTAGCCTTGCCATCTTAGCTGTTAATAGCTATGTTTGTTTTGTTGTTTTGTTTTTGTTTTTTTGGTGCCACAAATGGGCAAACTTAGATGTTACCAAAATGCAAAACCACAAACAAACAAATATTATTGGATATATATATATAATATATGTGATATATATATGCATATGCATGTGTTAATTAAATTTAGTTTGTGTTCTGCTGATCCTCTTAAAGTCCAGTAACCATGACAAGGGCAGATCTACATCTTAAAAAATTAAGATCACATTAAGTTGCGCATTTTCGCGCATTTTTGAACATTTTGCACATTTTGGGAGTAGGCAATTTACATGGCGCAGTTAGCAGGTTAGTTCACGAGTAGCTACCTAGAGGGCACACTCAGATGCTGCTTTGCGCATGTGTGGGATATAATATACCAAATGGGCAATGGATTCATCCTTTCAATTTCCCTCAGTGATCCTTGCGCAAGTATCATGGATGAAGAAGACAATCTAAGCTTAATGTATTTTGAAACTATTCATTCCGTGGGAGTTATTTATGGGTTTATGTAGATGGGGGGTGGAGAGGGTCCTTTAAGGTCACGCTAAGACTATTAGGGTCAGTCAGCCAGAATGACCTAGTAGAGTGACGAAGACCAGGGAATATAAGGTTGGTCAAGCATAGAAATATTCCTCAGTAAGACAATCATTTTTGTGTTCATTAATTGACTAAGCAGGGGAAATTTCAATCGCAGCTAATTGGTCTTCCTCATTCCACTGTTTCTCGCCATATCCTAGTCATGCCAAATGCCAGGCTAGGTGGCGACATATATCAATTCGTAAGTCATTGTTTAGATTCGTCCAGGGTTTGAACCCTGGGTTTCGAATCCCACGACCTGCCAAAACGGGAGGCAGACTCTAGTAGGGTGATAGAGACAAAGGAACATAGGGTCAGTCAACCAATCAATCAATAGTTCCATCCTCTAGTCGAGGGTTGGATGCAATGGTTCTCGACTTGTCCCGATGGTGTGCTGTTCTGATAGACTGTCAATAATTCAAGCCTGTCCACTGTGAAATATTTGTAAACCATGATGTTTTTGGTCTCCCTCTCCCTCTGCTGCCATTCACCTTCCCTTCCAACAATGTACGGTATATTGAACTTTGACGAATGATGTGGCCAAAATAAATAAGTTTCTTTGTCTGTATAGTGGCAAACAAGCTTTTCTTATTTTAAATTTTTCTGAGAACTTCTTTCTTGGTGATCTTCTTTGTCCATGATATTTTCATCATCCTTCGATAAGTCCACATCTCAAATGCTGCTAAACGTTTGTACATTTTCTTAGAGATTGTCCATGTCTCAGCCCCATACATTAGAGTAGACCACACATAACACTGAAGAATATGCTTCCTTGTTTGTATTAATATCTTACTTGATGTTAACACTCTATACATTTTGGAGAATGTTGTTCGGGCTATTGTTATCCTTCTTTTAATTTCTTCCTCACATCTCCCATCATTTGTAATATTTTGTCCGAGATATATGAATTCGGATACTTGTTCTATGTTTGTGCCATCTATGGTTATATTGATATTTGGTTTATCTGTCTTTTTACTTATAACCATTGTTTTGGTCTTCCTGGCATTCATCTTCATGTTGAATAGTATTCCAGCTTTATTGATTCTATTCACTATATCTTGTAGGTTTTTCTCACTGTCTGCTAGTATTAGAGTGTCATCGGCATATCTAAGATTGTTGACGTTCATGCCACCTATTGTCACACCCTTGCAATCTTCAATGTGTCTGAAAATCATCTCTGTGATCAATTCAAAATCAATTCAGTCAACCATCACGACGAAATATCGAGTGTATCTGTCAGCTATCCTCAATGCCATCAATGCCGGAGCCCAGTTGTAATAACTCTGGAGTCATCAGGACTCAGCTCTGAATAAAATTAAATACTGGTGAAATTACTTATTTTTTCACTAAAGCAGGAAATTGTGTATATACTGTTAAATAAATTGCTCACTAAACAAGAAAAGTATGTGTATAATGCTAAATTACTTGCTTATTAAACAAGAAAATTGTGTATGCACTGTTGATTAAATTGTGTACTAATAAGAAAATGGTTCATGTTGGTTCGTGAACATGGGTAATTTGCGAGCAAACAAGGAGTCTCCCCAGTGGTGACACCAGAGTTCGAATCCAAACCTAAAACCCCTACCGGATTTCCCGTGGGCCCGAGTCTCTTGCGAGACCTCTGACGTCACGACCACCTGTCCTCGCCCCCTAGACCCACCAAACATCACTTCCACCATGACAGCCGGACGAGCAACTCACCACCCAACTCAGCCGCCCAACCACCCCTACAAACGTCGAACACACGAACACGATGGGGTTGAGGCCCTGAGTCGAATTTCAACATGATCTAAGAACTCCTGACATTTAACTCATTATTGACTACTATACTTTGACCGTGCAGCATTTCCTGACCTGTATCTTACTCTTACTGACTACTATGTTATTGAATAAAATTCCGATTCAATGAGCTGCTTGTTCGCGTCGTAAATTATGTATATACTGTTGAGTAGATTGTCTGCAAGACAATACATTGCTTATATACTGTTGAATAAATTGTCTACTGAGCAGGATAATTGTGTATATACTGTTGAATAAGTTGTCTATTAAACAAGAACATTGTAGATGGACTGTTGGATTAATTGCATGCTAAAGCAGAAAATTGTGTATACTGTTAAATAAATTGTCCACTAGGCAAGAAAATGATATACATACTGCTGAATAAATCGTTTACTAAGCAAGACAATTATGTCTATTCTGTTGAATAAATTGTGTACGGAAGGGCAGACGGGATGGCCGAATGAGGTAGAGCATCCGTCTCCCGTGTTGGTAGAGAGTGGGGTCGTGGGTTCGAACCCTGGTCGAGTCAAACCGATGACTTAAAAATTGATACTGGTGCTTCCTAGCCAGGTGCTAGGCATTATTAGGATAGGGCAAGGAGCAGTGGAATGAGGAAGACCAATCATCCACGATTGAAATTTCCCATGCTAATGTACCAAAAAACAAAGAAACTAAATTGTGTTTTTACTGCTGAATAAATAAATGGCTTACAAAACAACAAAATAATTTTATGTATTGCAGACTAAATTGTTTTTTAAGCAAGACAAATTCTTTGTGCGGTTGAACTGCAGCGCAAGGAAATTGCTATAGCTGCAAGATAAAGTGCCTCGACGCTTAATACAAATATTATTCTCATGAATAATGTTGCTTACCCTTCCTGCCCTAAATAATTACAAAAATATAACAAATAAATGCCCATCTCGCTGTGGCCGACTTACTAGCTTTTTGAGAATGGAGGATGCAGGCTGCCCTTTGCAAAAAAACCTCCGCCCCCCCCAGCGCCCCGCCCCGCCCCTCCCCCCGCTTCCGCGTCCCTCACCAGCTTCATGCATTTGATTTCATCTGTTGATTTGTTTAAATAGGATTCTCGGCGCAGGGGGCGGGGGAAGGCGTTTTGCCTTCTACCAAATGGGCTTATTCAGGTCCGGGTGTTACTAGTAGTTCATCGATCATTTCCACAAATATTCAAATGGGATCTGAAGCGAGGTTTCCATGGACCGTACAAAGCAAATGTCTCCTGTATGAGATCCTCTGCATTACAACCGAAATGCTTCCAGATGGGATGGCCGAATGAGTTGAGCACCCACCTCCTGTTTTGGTCGGCAAACCCTGGTCGAGTCAAACCAATGACTTACAGAATTATACTTGTCGCTACCTAGCCTGATATTCAACAGTGCTAGGATAGGGCAAGGAGCAATGGAATGAGAAAGACCAATTTTCCGCGATTGAAATGTACCCCGCTTAATCAATGGATATACCCCCCTCCCCAAAATGTGAACCATTAGTGCTACTCTCCAACTGGACAAAGTAGCCCACCCCGCCTGAATCCCATGAGAACAGTCGCGGGTTCGATCCCAGGCCGATTCGAACCAAAGCTTTACAAATTTGACACCTCTTGCTACTTTTCCCTGGGTGCGTATGGACATACCAAGATAGAGCAATCACAGCTAGATTCTGTGGGTGTTTTTGTGACACTTCAGTGGAAGTGGTACCAGACGGGATGGCCGAATAAATTGAGCATCCGTCTCCCGTTTTGGTAGATCATGGGATTCGAACCCACGGGTTCGAACCCATGCCTAGTCAAACCAATGACTTAAATATTGATACTTGTCACTTCCTAGACAGGCACTCGGCATTATTAGGATAGGGCAAGGACTGGTTGGCTCAGTGTTAGGATAATGTGACTGAGTGGGATATAACATCAAGGTGCTGGTGGCCTAATCCCAAGTGGGGCAGCACTATAAAGTCACAATGAGTGCACACTATCACAAGTGGGTACCCATCCTGATATGTCCTTAAATGTTGCCAGGATGTAAAACTCCGACTATAACCAATAATCAACCGTGGAAGTGGTTGGCGACTTTGTGGTGAGAGGCACCCTCGGTTCGGCCAGTCAGCCGGTCTCGGCGGTGAGCGCCTGGCTGGATCTCCTCCGTGCTTCTATCAACCTGGGACTGTCCATTGCTCTCCCCAAAGACCCAATGTCTGAATACTTTATGTTAGGTTTCGATGTAATTTCTCGCGCATCTAGAAATATGGTTTATAACACTTGTGGTGTTTGTTCTCTGTAGTGGAGTGGTTACTTAGAGTATCTGACTTTTTTCTAGGTTGGACTCCTAATTTGAAGGTCGATGGTTCAATTCCCCATGCCATCACCTCTACAAATTTGGATTTCCACTGGTGTATATAACTTACAGTGTCATCAAAGGAGAGTTGCTCTCATACCATGTCTATGTGGTGTGGAAGGTTAAAAATCCCTTGGGTCGATAAAAGTGTAGGCTCAGGCTTGCTATCGACCAACTGTCTAATGGTGAAAACAAGACTATTCAGACTTATCCATGATAGGCAGAACAAATCTTCAATATAAGACAAAAATTCCTCCCTCCAGTAGGTGAGAGCCACGAAGGGTTCTGGAATGTGGGTAATTAGCATGCCTCTCCTCCTGTTTGCCTAGTGTGCCTGAATATGGTGCACACATATTGAATGAACAGTTTCTGATGCATTACTTCTTGTGAGTTTTAGTGTCTATATGCTGCATGCAGCTATCGTAAACAATACTTCCGACCATTTCAACCACTATGCTCCCTCTCAACTCCCTAGTCTCCCAAACCAGGTCTCTTGCGCTTTATTGACTAATGGGTTATGCATAGTATTGTCGCAGGGTTGGTGCGAATGGAAAATATTGCGCCTATAGGAGGTTTTAAGCACACGCTTCATTGCCCACTGGGATATCCCACTCAGTCACATTATCCTGATACTGAGCTAACCAGTCCTTGCCCTATCCTATTAATACCAAGCGTCAGACTAGGAAGCGATAAATATCAATTTTATAGATCACACATTCCCTAGTGGAATATCGACCAATAATCACTACCAATATCGGATTCTGAATATTAAAATAAAACACAATTCAATTCAATAATCAGAGAATGTCGACTGCTTGAGCGACCTGGACGACAGAGGAGTAAGTATTAAAGTAAGGTGATGGATTTCTAGCTCAAATGAGGTCACGTGACGTCGTAATCGTCTACCTACCCCTCAGATTTGACATTTTATGAATGGAATATGAACTTCTTTAACAATGGTCAGCTAGGCGGGTTTACTCCATCCAAACATATTTTACCTCCTTGTCTCAGTTATATTCTGCTTAATAACATCGAAGCACTCAACACGGAAATTATACAGATAGATAGATGACCTAGTTTTCCTCGTCAGAAGGTATTCAGTACACTTCCGGTTGTGCGCGCGCTCTCCCTCTCTCTGATGGCATCAGTTCTGGCGTTGCGTAGGATAGCTTTCAATTGGAAAATTCAATATGATTTAAAAGGTGTTTAATGTCTAAAACTTCTAACGGTCTCTTCACCACTGGGTGATCGAATGAGTTTCCAATTTGATAGCGGATGTGCACCGGGTAAATGTCGTCTGCCATTTAAATATATTTATTAAAATGTAACTAGGCGGGATGGCCAAGTGAGTTTAGTGCCTGCTTCCCATGTGGCAGGTCGGGGTATTTAAACCTGTGCAGTTCTCAAGTCCAGCCAATGACGTAACAATTTATACTTGTCGCTACCAAGCATGACACGTGGCATTACTAGGATAGACCAAGAAGAAATGGAATGAGGGAACTTGGCATTACTAGGATAGCACAATGAGAAATGGAATGAGGGAGGTTGGCATTATTAGGATAGCACAAACAGAAATGAAATGAGGGAGCTTGTCATTACTAGGATAACACAAGAAGAAATGGAATGAGGGAGCTTGGCATTACTAGGATAGCACAAGAAGAAATTAAATGAGGTAGCTTGTCATTACTAGGATAGCACAAGAAGAAATGGAATGAATGAGCTTAGCATTACTAGGATAGTACAAGAAGAAATGGAATGAGGGTCATCAATTGTCTGCGAATTAAATTCCCCCTGAATAAGCAATGAATGAAATACACAATACATAATATTTAAGAAACATAAATTGAACATTATCCATTTTTAATAAATGTTTTGGCTCGAGACGTAGTTAGTGGGTGTTATCTTAGTGACAGGATACGACACTATGTAGCAGGTAGACTTCATATCAGTAGGTTAAGGTTTATTCAAGCTTATGCTGCCTCGACGTGTTTTAAACCAAAACAAATATCTAGATTTTATTCTAGATATCTAATTTGGATACTGGTGCATTTAGTAAACCTTTGTCGCCACACATAAAGGAATACTGAGGCAATTTAATAGAACCTGTTACTGCATAAGCCTGTGGTGTCAGAGTTTTGGCCTGCTCGCCAACATTAATTTTGCCTGTTTACACTTCAAATATCTCAAAAGTTAATGATTTAAAATAAAAGTTACTTCAAATGAAAATAACGTAGATTATTGCGATCAACCTAATATATTTATCTCATAAAATGACAAAAACTCAAAACCATCGAACTATGTAACTTTAAATATAAGATGCATCTAGGCACGTTCAGCACAACTCGCTAGTTCCTGAAAGCTTCTGAGAAATTCAATATGGTGAGCGCTCAAGATGAATCTACTTCATAACAGCTATGACATCAAGGCGGTGACGCTGCTATCGGTTCTCACAGTAGCCTGCATGGACAGATTATCTGTTCCTTGCCTTACTAACTGCTGACTAAGCGTCCCTACTACCTGTGTTATCAATGCTCTCAATGAGGCCTTTTCCCATTTCAAATTCCTTCCCCCCCCAAAAAAAAATCCCCCCCCCAAATAAAACACCACAAAAAACCCACACAAGAAACTATAAAAGTATGACCTCCACGCTGTTACATCTGACCGAAGTAATTGTGCATGTTATTCGTAACATGGGTAATTCATGGGGTAGAGGCGACCGCAATGAGGAACAATACTCTAACTTACCATGGCGCCACCTACTGTCAGATGCTGGGGCCCAAGTAGACTGCTGGCCGCCACTGATGCAGCCGCAACCGTAAGGCTCTGCAGGAAGCAATGGCTGCCTCCCTCCTCCAAGGCTGCGGCCGACAATGCCCGGGGTCGCTACAGTTTCCTGTATCACAAAAACTGAACGCAAGCAGAGAATCCAAGGTTTCCACTCGCTGAATATAAAAATATCGTTTCAAATGCAGGGGTGGAGCACAAACAAAGCACACACAAAAATGAACCATTTCTGATCATTAAATTACAGTGAAAACTTCATGGCATGACGTGGAAGTGAATCAGGGTTTAGTTAATATGGCGACACTCAGCTTGTGGTTAGGCGATTATGTCTCCAGTCAATTGCGTAGTTCAGCCTGTTAGTTGTGACCCAAGACTGGCAGAAGGAGCTCTCGTGAGAGCTCGGCGGAAGTGTTTGTTACCAGTGCTAAGTCCTCACGCAAAAAGGCACTTTCACTTGGAGGAATGCTTAACAGAAAAGGGCTTACTAAGTTGTGGTCCGTGAAAGGCTGTGGGGGGAGGTGGAGGAGTGGTGGAGCGGGAAGGTGCGGAGGGGGAGGGGGGATGGTGGGGGTATGGTGGAGCGGGGAGGTGGGGGAGAGGGAACCGAGTTGGGGGGAAAGGGGGAGGGTGGATGGTGGAAGGAGAAAGATGGAGAGGATTATATAGAAGAGGCAGAAGAAAGGGACAGTTTGGAGAGATGGGAGGTTGGGGATGGGGAAAAGGTAAGATGGGAGAGGGAGAGGGAGGGTGGGTGGTGGGGAGAGGAAGAGTGGCGGAACAAGATGAAAAGAGAAGAAGAAGAAGAAGAAGAAAAAAGAAAAAGAAGAAGAAAGAGGAGGTTCGATTAGGTGGAAGGGTGAAGAGAGGGGAGGGGGAGGATGTCGGGGGAGATGTAGGGGGAGGGGAAGGAGAGGGGTAGGGGAAGGGGAAGGGGAGGCAGATAATGTGGAAAGTGTAAGGGGGGAATTGGTAAGGAGAGACTGTGGAGAGAAATGGGGAGGGGAGGAAAGGAGAGGGGGGAACAGTTCGTTTAGGGATTAGCGGTGGTGACATTGGGGTGAATAAAGTTGAGGTGATAATAGTGTAGGATAAGTAGGGGGAGGAGGAAGTGTGAAGAGGAAGGGGGGAGGGAGGGGAGGGGAGGAGGAGGGGGACGAAGGGAGAGGACAGCTGTATATGGGAGCATTCGGGTGATCTGAGGGCGGATGAAGTTGGCGTGAGAACTAGGGTGAGTCGGGTTCAGTAAAAGAGGAGCAGGTGGAGGTTGGGGTGGAGGGAGGTGGAGGGAGGAAAGGGAAGAGAGAGGGGGATGACTAAACTGGGTTGGTTGTGCTTGGGTGAGGGGGGAAGTGGACAGGGGGAGGGGAATACTCCGAATAGTTGGTATGGGAATAGATGTTTCAATGAGCGCAGGGCAGGGTGGAGATGGGGTGGGGTGGTGGTGGGGGTGCGGGAGCAGGTGGGGTAATGCTGTAGGTGCTGGTGTGGGTGGAGGTGGAGGTGGAGGTGGGCTGGGGGGGGGGGAGGCTGGGTTAGGCGGTCTGAGTGGAATTAGGGCCAGGAAATGAGTTAAGTTAAGGCAGTTTTCAACTAAATTACCGATCCCAGTGGCTATGCAGCGATCCCAGTGGCTATTCTAAAAGTTGTCTACTTTGCCCTCTGTGATTAAAAATGAAAGTAGAACAAAGCAACAAATGAATATTGATACTCATTTGGGAATATATTTTATGCTACTGGATATGTGTTATTCTTCAGTGCCACAGCATTGGTGTTCCAACAACTCTGCAATGATTGATTATTAAATGTGGAATAATTAACAAACATTAACAAACAAATGTGAAATATATATGAAAGATGGTGAGTTATTTATGCTATTTACTGCATTTAGTATAAAGCGGCTGTCACACCTCGCCGGATTGAGCAACGGACAGAATTGTCTAGTCCGGTGGTGATAAGTATCAAAATGTACTAAAATGCGTAAAAATGTTGCACTATCGAGTCAATGGCCACTGGACGAATGGACATGAAACAGGCATGAAACGGACAGGAAACGGACATGAACAGATAGCCAACAAACAAAACAAACTCAAACCGGACAAGAACCTTAGACCTCAGTCCGGCGGCATCCATTCCTAGTTTTGTGCATGTTCAAAAGTTGTATGGACACAAAACGGACTTTGTTCAGTTTCTGTCTGTTTCCCCCAATCCGGTGAGGTGTGACAGGGCCATAATGGATCATAATTTTAAATTGTGCTTGAGTTGGATGCAAATGCAGCGTCTTCTAGTTGACCAATACTAGGGCTGATCAGATGTAGAATATTGCAACACCCATTTACGCTAAACTTAGTTACAGTAAGCAGGCCTATGCAAAGAGTCTGTGTATAGATGATATCTTCAGAATATAGCTTTGGTTTTGGCAGGGGGGGTTATGTCAAGTCTTAAATGTAGGTCATGTACAGGCTGTCAGCAATTCAGCTGGACTTAGACGATGAATGGTTTTAGTGGCACCGCCTCCAATTGCCCACCGCAACCAGCCAACACCATCCTACCATCCAACCACCACCAGGCCGCCCATCCACCCCCACACCCCTCACCTCCACTTCCAGCATCACCCCCACTACCACCACCACCACCACCTAACCTCCACACCCACCCACCCACACCACCACCACAACCACCACCACAACCAGTACGACAACCAGTACGACCTCCATTACCAACCTCACTGACACCGCCACCCCCATTCTCACCTCTACCTCACTACCACCCACACCTGCAACTTCAACTCCAGCTCCGTCCTCACCCCACCTCCCTTTCCACTCCTGCCCCACACCCTCTACCACCACAATCCTCAACCCTAGCTTCACCCCACCTCCACCTCCACCTCCACCCGGACCACTACCGTCACTCCACAACACCACCACTCCGCCCTCACCACCATATCCAGCCCAACCACCCACATCTCCCCTGCACCTCCACTGCACCCCCACCTCCTCGCCCTCAACCACCACCTCAACCCCAACCTCCATCTCCTCACTAAACCCTCATATGACGGACATGTGTCGGCAAACAAAAGCAGCCTAATTAAAAACATCAATCAACGAAGAAAAGAAATACAATAACCAAATGAAATTAAATCAGGTAGAAATAAAACCAAACGAAACCAAACTTGATATTTCCATAATGTTTTCCGTTCTGGTCTTTCCCTCAGTTGTCAGACTGTTCAAAACTTAAATACTAGATGTCTTGTGCATAGAATCTCATATTACTGAATCTTTCCATCAATGTCCCCTCATGTAGGGTTACCACGGCTGAATGGTCCAAAGCCAACACTACCAACCCTAACCCAAAGTAAAGCTTGTTTGATTTAATGACACCTCTAGAGCACATTGATTTTCGCATCATCGGCCATTGGATGTCAAACATGGTCATTCTAACATATTTCTTTGTAGGAAACTGGCTGCTGCCATAAAGGCTACTCTTTCCATTAAGCAGCAAGGGGTCTTTTAAATACACTTTCCGACAGACAGGACAGCACATACCACAGCTTTTGATTAACCATTTTGGACCACTGGTTGGAACGGAAAATAGCTCAAACTGCAAATGGGTCCACTGAGCAGGATTGATAGGATGACCGACACCTTCACAAGTGGACACTCTACCACCTGTGCTACGTCCGGCTCCCCCCGTCGTAACCCCACACATGTTCTAGACCCTTTTGTGCCGAACCTAACAGAATGACTTAACTCAGAGGTTACTAACCCAGGCCCAAACGCATGACTTCTAGTAAGACCAATACACAAGCAGAACACAACACCATCAACAATGCCTCGGTATAACTAGCGTCAATATTATAGTACACAATCATCCTCTTGGCATTGTTAACCTGCTTGTATTATCACTGTAAACATGTGTCAGCAATGGTGGTTTAGACTATCTAAGTAGACTTTGACACACCAAATGTTATCACTTGTCATCTTATAAACCGTAATGTTCCTTAATTTAACATGATATCTAGCGTGCGAATAAATAATATACATATACAATCATATATATATATATATATATATACCTGAATTGTAAAAGGATTAGACCACGGCTCCGGCGATGAGAACAGAACTATTCAGATGAATTTATTATTTACAACAAGATACTTTTACTTCTCACGTGCACCCATGCACCAAACACACCTCTTCATAGACTCCACACTCCCTGTCCACTTTGACTCTTGTCTTAACCACCACGCCATGCCCCCCTCCCCCCCACTTGAAATATTCAGCATCAGCCATCACTTCCCACTTCCACCTATCCTGGTTCCTACCTCCAGCCCCACCCCTCCTCCTCACCACCCTCCTCTTCACCACTCCTCCTGCCCACCCCTCCTCCTCACCACCCTCATCCTTATCACCCCTCCTCCTCACCACCTTTCCTCCTCCTCACCCATCCTCCTCCCCACCCATCCTCCTCACCACCCCCTCCTCACCACTCCTCCTCCTCACCACCCCTCCTCCTCACACCCTCCTCCTCACCACCCGTCCTCCTCACCACCCTCCTCCTCACCCATCTTCCTCACCACTCCTCCTCCTCACCCATCCTCCTCACCACCTCCTCATCCTGCACACCCCTCCTCCTACCACCCCACACCACCCATCCCATCCTCCCCAATCCACCCATCCTCTTCCCCAACCCGCTCCTCCCCGCCCCGCTCCTCCCGGCCCCCACACCTCCCCTCCTTCGCAATCCACCCCTCCTCCTCCCCACCCCACCCCTCCTCACCCCCCTGCTCCTCACCACCCCCTCCTCCCGAACCCGCCTCCTCACCACCCCTCATCCCACCCCACACCTCCTCTCCTCCCCAATCCACCCCTCCTCCTCCTCACCCCTCCTCCTCCCTCCACCCCACACCTCCCCTCCCCTCCTCCCCAATCCACCCCTCCTCCTCCCCACCCCATCCATCCTCCTCCCCTCCCACAGGAGGACCCGGGCCCCTGGACGAGGGCTGGTATGACTGGCGTGGTTGATAACCCGGGGGGTGCTGCTGGTGCTGACAGGTCAGATAAGAGACCGCTCCAACCGGAAGTGGGGTGCTGACACGAACCGCCCTCCCTGACGTCAGATTCTGACACTTACAGACCTCCCACCACCTCAGGGCTCTGCCACCCACCCTCACTCTCCCCCTCCCCTTTCCCTCTCCCATCCACACTCCATTTCCTCCTACCCCCGCTCCCCTACCCGGGCGTCTCCCCACCCCACACCCCGGCGTCCCCGTCCCTCCCGCCACGCTCTCCAAAAGGTGCGGGCGCCTAAATCTGACACAAAGAAGCAGCTGTCATCGTGACAATACCACTGCCATGGACAGCGCGCAGACCAGCTCAGCCAGCCCCCGCCATGGTAGCCTAGCAACCTCCCTCCCTCCCCTTCCACCCCTCCCACCCACTGACATCCCATTTCCGCCTGTCCTTGTCACACTGACCTTCTTACACATCACCGCAAGTGCAGGAAGGTATTTGGAGCCTAAGCACGTCATGTTATATACAACATGATATAACATGCTGTATATGTTATATACAACATGATATAACATGTTGTATATAAGGGAATAGAATAGGCGTCAGCAGAGACAAGATTGTCTCCTTCACCTGACAGACTCTCTGACTGCAGCTACAAATACACGTCCAACATCCCACCATACATTCCAAACACAAATTGGATTCATTGGTCATCGACAATTTCAAAATAAATGATGAGTTGCTGTCATCATCGCCATTGATAGACAACCAAGAAGAAGGTTTATCCCGTCACTTATATTGTCAATAATCCAGAGGGATCATTGAGATACCCCATATCACTGTTTAATCAATATCATTAACACAAATATCAATCTTCTCACACTAACCATAGGCTCAACCTCAGATAACCTTAACGATCATTTCAACACCAATAACCCACAATCACCATTCTACCAGTGTGTCACTTCTTGAAAGATGTCCAACGCCCGCCCCTCCCCCCTGATTATCGATATGGTAGTTTAACATAGCGCAACCCCTCATTCCTCTGTTTTTCTTTAATTTAATTTGATCTCATTCTTTACCTATTCATTTATTTCAATTCATCCCAGACTGGAATGTCAGATAAGTTGAGCACTCGTTTCCTGTGTCTACAAGTCATGGGATTCAAATCTGAGCGAGTGAAAGCAATGTCTTACGAATTGATACTTGTCGCTATATAGCCTGGCACTCAGCATTATTAGGATGAGGTAAGGAGCAATGGAATGAGGAAGACCAATTATCCGCGATTGCAATTTCCCCTTCTGCACTGAAAACCCACAAAAGACAGAAACTTAAAGTTGCATAGTCCGATGGTTTTGAGGTTCTATCATTTTCTGGGATAAATATATCAGGTTGATTGTAATACTCTACCTTACTTCAGCTTGAAGTAACTTTTATTTTAAATTGCTAACTTTTGAGATATTTGAAATGCAACCATACAAAATTAATGTTGGCTGGCATGCCAAACCTCTGACACCATAGCATTCTGCAGTAGCATCTTATATTAAATTCCCTCAGTATTTCCTTCTGTGTGGTGACAAATGTTTAATAAGTACATCGGTATCTAAGTTAGATGTGTAGACTAAAATCTGGATAATTGTTTTGGTTTTGAAAATTGGATGTTTTCATCAAACTATGCAGCTTTAATTCCAGTTTCCTTGTTCTTATCAGGCTTCATGTAGAGTCCAGCCCTGTCCACTCTTTGATGCCATCCTCTCACTTCTTCTCTCTACCTGCCCCCCTCACCCCACATGGTATCATGTGAGATGGTCTTTGCAAGGCGAGCAGATTCTGAGATGTGGATTCATGCTTTTTGTCTCTTATCTTATGGAGGAGCGGGACGTAACTCAGGTAGTGAAGGTTTGGGCCATCCGATCGATCCTCCTCAGTGGACACATTCGCAGTTTGGGCTATTTTCTGTTCCTCCCTATGGTCCACAACTGGTTCATCAAAGGCTGTGGTGTGTGCTGTCCTGTCTGAGAGAAAGTGAATATAAAAGACCCCTTGCTGCTTATCGGAAAGAGTAGCCTATGTGGCAGCAGTAGGTTTCCTCCAAAGAAATATGTCAAAATAACCATGTGTCCAATGGCCGATGATAAAAATCAATGCGCTCTAGAAGCGTCATTTAATAAAACAAGCTTTACTTTCCAACACAAGGTCCTACATAACAACAACATTGTTTTGTTTGTAATTTGTTTACAATTATGTTCGTTAGTTGTTTAAATGTTGCGTCATGGCAACATCTAAGGCCATATCAGGATGAGTACCGATTTGTGACAGTGTGCACTCATGGCGACTTTATAGTGCTGCCCCACTGGGATATCAAGCCGCCAGTGTCATGACCTGATATCCCTTTCAGTCACATTATCCTGACACTGAGCTAACCAGTCCTTGCCCTATCCTATTAATGCCGAGCACCAAGCTAGGAAGCGACAAATATAAGTTATATTTGTCATTGGTTTGACTCGACCGGAACTGAACTCCCGATCTCCCGCACGCGAGTCCCGCGTTCTACCGATTCGGCTACCACACGCAGTGTTTAGAATGAAGATAATGAGGTCTCCCTTTACAATCCTGATACTCCCCTAGCACGTGTTTGGTTATATACACAGACAAAAGAACTAATGTAAAGTTGTGATGGAGAGCATCTGAATCTAGTAAGCAAACGATGGAGGTGGCGGGGGGGGGGGGTATTCCGAAGGGTGATGTAATTGTGGCATATTATTATTGCCCCCCTTTTGTGGAGCGGAAGCTTTATTACAGTATCTTATTGCCCCCTGACATGTTCATCCCGGTATATTATAGCCAGGTGACATGAATCATAGGGGGCAGTTTTATTCTATTACACCGGCCTAGCAGCTTTATTCCAGTATCTTATTGCCCCTGACACGTTCATCCGGTATATTATAGCCAGGTGACATGAATCATAGGGGGCAGTTTTATTATGTTACACCGGCCTAGCAGCTTTATTGCTCCTCGACAGGTTCATTCCAGTATATTATAGCCAGGGGACATGAATCAGAGGGGTCAGTTTTATACCGCTACACCGGCCCAGCCCGGCCGCGGTCATGTGACCTACTTCCGGTAGACTCCCGCCCTGCCCCTGCCACCCGACCCCTCCCACTTCAGCAGTCACGTCGGCGGAGCGCGGGGGCCCGGTCAAATGAATTCCCGCCAAATCCATATTGAACCGAAATGAATCCGCGCCGAGCCTTGCGATACCCCGACACCGGGCGCCGGTCGCCGGGGCCCGGGCTTCATCCCAGGGTTGGGATGGGGTGAGTGGAGGAGGAGGGATGGGCGGAGCACACGTGGCGGGGGCACGGCAGGAAGGGGGCGGGGTACTGGTGGGGTACAGGCGGCGTACGGGCGCGTACCATCACAGTATGGGCGGGGTATCATCGGCGTACAGGCGTGGTACCATTGCGGTACAGACGGGGGTACAGGCGGGGTACGGGTGGGGTACGGGCGAGGTATCGGAGGGGTACGGACGTGGTATAAGCGGGGTATCATCGCGGTACAGGCGGGTACTGCTGGGGTACAGGCGTGGTACGTGTGACGTACTGGAGGGGGTCAGGCGGGGTACAGGCGGGGTACGGGCGTGGTACAGGCGAGGCATAGGCGGGGATACAGGCGGGGCACCGGCGGGGTACCGGCGGGACACAGGTGGAGTATGGCCGGGTAACAGATAGAGGACATCGGGGGTGGGGAGACGGCAACGGTGAGCGGTGGCAGGTCCGTAGGGTATGGGGAGAGGGGGGGGGGCAACGGCTGGGGCAAGCTGGGTTCAGGCCGGGTGCGGGGCGGGGATGCAGGGTTTGGGTGCGGGCGGAGTGGGTGAAGGGGGCGTCGGGATGAGAGACGGGCGGCTGAGAGTGAGGTGTGGTTAGAAGATGTCAGGGACGAGGGGGGCGTTAAGGGGGTGTGGGTGGGTGTTGGGGTGGAAAGGGGCTGGGGAACGGACACGTCTGCGGGGGTGGGCGGAGAGGGGGCGGCTCAGGGTCCTGATAACTTCGGCTTGGATTGTCAATCAGGTGACGGAGCGGGAGGACGGGAAGAAGGGGCGGGAGGCGGGGGAGGGAAGTGGAAAGTAGGAGACGGGAGGCGGGGACCGGAATTGGGATGCGGGAGGTGGTAGTGGCGATAGGAAGGAGAGGTGGGGGATGGAAAAGAGGCGGGGTGACTAGGAGTAGAGGTGGGGCGGCTGGGAGGTGTGGTCAGGCGGGTACTGGTCACAATGGCCAGGCGGCCCGGCACCCGTCACATTGGCGCCATCACCGGAAGTGAGGCCCATCTCGGCCGCTCCCGATTAGATTCCGACCAGTTCCGACTGGTTCCGACCAGTGCCGCAGTCAGCGCCACCTAGCAGTCTCATATAGAGGTTGGAGTGCAACGCACGGAGTGTGAGTGCGTAGAAGGCGTCCGGCTAGTGACACTACCGGCTGCTACCTTTGTGCAAAGATATACACAAATTAAATAATCAAACATTCAATTAATTATCATTTCAACTAAATTGAACTTGAATGTGGCCCACTTCCCGTATGGCATGGTGTAAGATTTGAACCCCTGGGTTCGAAATCTGGCTGAGTAAAACCCAATATTCTTGTCGCTATCTAGCCCGGTGCTAGGCATTGTTGGTGTCACCCCTAGCCACAGTCACTGTCACCCCTAGCCACAGTCACTATCACACTTTGCCATCGTCACTGTCACCCCTAGCCACAGTCACTGTCACCCCTAGCCACAGTCATTGTCACCCCTAGCCACAGTCACTGTCACACTTAACCCATAATCAGTCACCCCTAGCCATCGTCGCAGTCACCTATGACTACACTTACTGTCATATAAAGTCACAGTCACTGTCAGTTTAAACCACATGTTCTGAGACCGCTAGGCACCGTCACTGTCACCTTAGCCACCACATTCACTATCCATTGTCCTCCTTCTAACTACAGTCAGTCTTAGCTCTACCCACTATCACTGTCACCTTTAGTCAAACTCACTGTCAAAGCCAACCCCTATCACTGTCACCTCTAACCTGGCATTGCCTGCCGGGTTCAGTCAGCCGTGAACAGATCCCGTGAGCACAGCACACACACTGTCCCTGTAATTCAGACCCTCGATCTATCGAACGCCGGTCAGCCATACGGAATCCCCTAGCGGCCTCACTGTAAACTACTAGGGCCCATCCTGCCCTTAACACACCTTTCTCTGGCCTCTCTATGGAGTCTTCCCGAACTCTGCCCAGCCCCTCCCGGTCTTCTTCACGGCCTTTCCCCACCTTCTCCCCGACCTCTCCTCAGCTTCTCCCTGGCCTTTCTCCCGCTTCTTCACGTCCTCTTCCCGGCTCCTAACTGGCATCCCACGGACCGTTTCCTGGCCTCTCGCCGCCTTTTCCGGGCCTCTCGCCGGCCTTTTCCCGGCCTCCCACCGGACCTTTCCTGGCCACCCGCCGGCCTTTTCCGGTTCTCTCACCGGCCTTTTTCGGGCCTCTCACCGGCCTTTCTCCATCTTCTCCCCAGCCACTCTCCTCCTCATCCTTTCCTCCTTATGTCCTCTTCCTGGCTTCGTCCCGCCTTCTCCACCTCACCCCACCCCTCCACACCTCGCCCTGGACTCCGCCTATCCATCCCCATCCTCTTCCCGACAGTCGTTGCCCACCCTCTGCACACTCTAAGAATGTCTGACTTCTTTCTCGCCCTCTCCCTCCCCCCCATCTGATTACATTCTGCGCCCACCCTCTACCAGCCCTCTAACCACACTCTTCCCGCCCTCTGACAACCATCTGATTCTGACCACCCTATGCCCACTCTTTGACCGCCCACTGCCCGCCCTTTTCCCGCCCTTTACCCGCCCTCGGCCCGCCCCTTGCCCGCCCTCGGCCCGCCTGCTGGCCGCCCTCGGCCGCCCGCTGGCCGCCCTCGGCCGCCCGCTGGCCGCCCTCGGCCCGCCTGCTGGCCGACCTCGGCCCGCCCGCCTACCGGCCACCGCCACCGCCTCCCTCGGCGCCCCTTCCGGCGCAGACCTAATCTGTAATTGTGCGCCTTTCACTTGGCTCTAATTGGCCGTGGCTATCTGTCACCCTACACGGATGGACGCCGTCCGACGCGCCGGGACCAGGCTCAGTCTTAGCGCTCCGTGGGGAGGTGGAGGGGGGAGGTCGGAGGTTGGGGAGCGGAAGGTGGGAGGTGGGAGATGGCAGTTGGAGGCGGGAATTGGTGGTGATGGGGCCGGAGGTGGAGGTGGGAGGTGGAGGGGCCGGATGTAGAGGGGTAGGGGTAGGGGGTGGAGAAGCAGGAGGTGGAGGAGCGAGAGGTGGAGGAGCGAGAGGTGGAGGGGCGGGAGGGGTGGAGCGGGGGGCGGGCGGTGGAGGAGCTGGAGGGGGTGGCAGCTGGCTAGAGAGAGCCAAGGGAGAAATGCAGCCATGTGGATATATGTGGAGGGTGATGGTGGGGCAGGGCTTGTGGATACAATCTAACGGCAATGTGCGTATGTGAATGTATGGAGTAAGGTAAGTTTACTGGAGTATACTGAATGGAGTTGGTACCGGGGCCGGGTGCTTAGAGCCCGAGACATCGGCGTAGAGAAGGGAGAAGAGGAACAGGCGGAAGGAGATGAAAGAGAAGAGGAGAAGGATGAAGAGTTGGAGGAGGCGGTGAAGGAAGAAGAGGAGGCGGAGGAGGAAAGGAGGAGGATGTAAAAGAGGAGAAGCAGGACGACGACGAGGAAGAGGAAGAGGAGGAAGAGGAGGAAAAGGAGGAAACGGAGGAAGAGGAGGAAGAGGAGGAAGAGGAGGAAGAGGAGGAAGAGGAGGAAGAGGAGGAAGAGTATGAGGGAGAGGCGCAGGAAGAGGAGCTAGAAGAGGTGGAGGAATAGGAGGAGGGGGAAGATCTTGGAGGGAGGAGGAGGAAGAGGAGGAATAACAGGAGGAGTAAGAGGTTGAAAAGGAGGAGATGGGGAAAGAGGAGAGAGAGGAGGAGGAAGAGGAGAAGGAAGAATAGGAGGAGTAAGTGGTGGACAAGGAGGAGAAGCGGAAAGACGAGGGAAAGGGGAGGAGGAGGAGGAAGAAGAGTAGGAAGAGGAGGAGGAAGAGGAGGAAGAGGAGGAGTAAGAGGAGGAGTAAGCGGGAGAGGAAGACGAGGGAGAACAGGAAGAGAGAAAAGAGGAGGAAGAGGAGGAGGACAAAAGGAATGGGCCAGCGCGTAGAATGTATCGGGAGATGAGGAGGAGGAAGGGGAGGAGAGAAAGAATAGGCGGAAGAGGACACGAGGCGTGGGACGGCGTGTGGAATGTGGCGGGGAGGTGAGGAGGGTCTGGGTGCAGGGAAGGGACAGCAACCAGTCATGCTTGAAGTGCGAAGTAGTGTGAGCCTGTGTATGCATGTGTGGATGCTTAGAGAATCGGGAACCAGTGTAGCAAGGTGCGGGGTGCAGTGCGGCGAGGGTGGCCGCCGAATCGTGGTGGTTGCTTGGGTTGTTTCGTTTGGAGTTTTACTTCCTGGCAACATTTAACGTCATATCAGGACGACTGCGGACTTGTGACATGGCTCAAAAGTGTTGGATTTTGTTAACATGGCAATGAAGCGGTGCTGCCTGGTCTAGTTCCGTGATTCCTCACTAGCCGCAACTGGCGCTGCAGGATCATAGTGAGCAGCGCCACTCCAGCAGTGGACGCCTTCCCGCATGACTTTATAGTGCTGCCCCACTGGAAGACCGGGCTGTCAGAACCATGACCCAATACCACACTCAGTCACATTATCCTGATACTGGACAAGCCATTAATGTCGAGCAACAAGCTAGGGCGCGACAAGTATTAAGGGTTGGAAACATGTTCCTGCTGAATCAAATCCAATGCGAACATTACAGACAATGTCCAGCATTTCGATGTGGATACCAAATTCTATTATTTACACATTTTAACTCCAAATTCCTCCACAATAAAACCTTTAAGAAATAAGTTCTTTCAGACTAAAATAAAGTGAATTATTATAATCAGCCTTATCTTTTTATGATAACAATTTGGCATCACTGAATAACATCTGATTTCACAACTTCAGGACATGTTATGTGGGCCTCTATCCCAGATATAGGGTGATGTACCCAGGGCTATAGCCACTAAGCTGACCACTATACGCATACATGGTGTTAAGAACACCACCAGCAGCAGGTGTTGCCTCATGAAATCATCAACTCAAATATATAAAATCCTTTGGTGCGACTGACACTGGTCTACATCTGCTTGAGGCAAGGAGGCCACAGGTGGCGCCACCGGTACAGTGTTGGGTCGTACGGAGTATAGCAATAATACAAATTCCCTTATGTATCTTTATACTTACATAATGCGTCATACATCACATATATATATGTTGTGCAGCTCCAACAAACTAACCTGGTCCTAACTGATGATACCTTTCTTTGATAATTCCAATGGGGGGAAAACCAAACCAAATTTCTTTATTTTAATCTATGATAGTGTGATAAGGAGAATTATTTATAATGTATTTTTGTTTATTTGTTGAACAACTAGGATGGGGTTTTAGTAGCAAGCCCCCCCCCCCCCCCCCCCCCTTGGCCAGGGAGACCCTGGAATGCCAGCAGAGGGCAGTGTTCACACCCAGGCGAGCGGAAACCACTTACACAAACGGACCCCCACTTTACTTCCGCAGCATTGCGCACGGTGGCGCTCCCACCGGACTCCTGCGTAGATAAAGCCAGCACTGTGTGCATATTCATTAAATACCTAAACGGTGCCGATAACGCATCCTCTATGGTGATATCCATTGACCCGAATGGCCCGATAACACTTTCAGCGCCCTGGGCCCGTATGCATGACATGGTGTTAGCTTACACTCGGTGTGTTTGCACTACTTGCGTACTGACTTTTCGCCGCTAACCTAGAAATCCCCGCCAAAACCAGTTTTGGCTCGCTAACACCACTTCATGCATACGGCCCCTGGTCTAGAGTCATATATAGAGTTATATATATATATATATAATTCCAGTACGCGAGTGACAGTGGTTTGCGCCATTGGCAGGGTTGGGCGGTGGTGGCGCCACCGGTCTCAACAGGTGAAGGGGTCACCCATAGAGTAGTAGTACACCACATGTGGGTGATAATATTAGGTAACATTCTCTTACCCACCTTTATACTCGCATACTTCTTATACATCACATATATATATATGTATTGCAATTTTGGTATTTGGCGATGGATGGTTGGTTGTATGTTAGAATGCATTTAGATTTCAGTTTCCCACTTGCCAAACAATTGCGAACTGAAGATCATTATTGTGTGCTTTACTGAAGTTTGATTGCTTCCACTCATCAAACATAATAGCCAAATGGGTTGAGCGTCTGTTTCCCATTTTGGTAGGTCGTGGGATTTGAACCCCCGGGTTCGAATCCTGGCCGAGTGAAACCAATGACTTAACAATGTATACTTGTCCCTACCTAGTCTGGTGTTTGACATTACTAGGATAAGGCAAGGAGAGGTGGAATGAGGACGACTAATTGTCCGTGGTTGGAATGTCGCCTGCTTAATCAACTAATGTACCAACAAAGAAATACCCATCAGTGGCAATTCCCCAAAGCCATCCGCATCCCAGAGTTCCTAAGGTAGCAAACCACATATTGGACGGTCATAAGCTGAATAGGATGTTGCATATTCGTATTCTTTCTGTTCATGAAGTATTGACCCGATATCCCACTCAGTCACTTTATCTTGATACTGAGCTAACCAGACTTTGTGCTATCCTAGTAATGCCTAGCTGGCGACAAGTAGCAATTTCGTAATTCGTCGGTTTAACTCGGTCAGGGTTCGAACCCCCGACCTTCTCCACATCCTTAGTTGTGTTTTGCAGCTTAGATGAATTAGCGCTACGGAAATTCCGCAGACAGTTCTATTTATAGAAACATTCTGCAGAATGATAAAGATTGTATTTCAAGCTCTATTTTTTAGTCTGCGTTGTTTTAATTAAGTATGGTAATACCTGTCTCCAAAGAGCAGCTTTGCATTTAGACAAATGTTGGTTTCACATAGCATGTGTCGTGTCATCTGAGAAAGTCAAATGTGACAAATTCAGTTTATAAATTTTAAATGTATTTGCACATGGGAGCAATTCGCCGATCACAAGGATCGCTGTCGAACGGATTGGTTGGTTGTTGGAGTTTTACATCCTAGCAACATCTAAGGACGGGTACCGACTTGTGACAATGCACATTCATGACAACTTTATGGTGATGCCCCACTGGGAGACCGGGCCACTAGCACCATGAACTGATATTCCACTCAGTCACATTATCCTGCCATTGAGCCAGAGAGTCCTTGCCCTATCCTAATAATGCCGAGCGCCTGTCTAGGAAGCAATAAGTATCAATCTTTAAGTCATTGGTTTGACTCGACCAGAATCCCACAATCTACCAAAATGGGAGCCGGACGCTCTGTAGCCAGGAACTACTGTGCATAGTTTGTACTTATCTCTCGCTGACTGTAGAAGAACTGTGTATTTATGTCCAAGCTACTAATAAAGCAAGCATTTACATATCTGGAGCCCATTGCAGATGACATTGTCACAGAGTATGAGTGCCAGTGTCGAACTGAGAGTTTATAGTGTCGTAGGCTGCCATAGGCGGCGCTACCGTGGGACAGCAAGTCTGCAGTGCAATGGGGTGTTATCCTGTTGAGTCGGGAAATACTAAAAAGTATCGTATGGGTTATTCATATTCGCATAATAAATTAAGCAGCGCCTACATTTATTGGCCACTGTATAAGGCATGCTTACACATCTATATCCCATTATATGCTAAGGGAATTTGTTTGTGGTGCTTGTAAAAGACATGCATGGATATATATAGCCCACTGTAGAACACAAGTGTACATCTATATATCACACATATGACATGTACACATATCTAGTTATTGCAGTATACAACACATGTACATTTTTCTATATCCCAGAGTGTACATATGTAAACTCTGCTGTGTAAGACATGACTATGCGCACATAAGCCAGTATAGATATATAATTGCACGTAGTCAGGTTGTTCTATATAAAATGTATGGATGTATTCAAATACCACTGTCCGTGTCTTTAGAATTAATTGTTTAAGACATGTACATATATGCGTATATCACTGTATAGCACATGTGCATATATACTTATATCACTGTATAACACACATGCATATTCCATTGTATATCACACATTCATATACACATATCACTGAATAGCAAGTTTGCACATATACATATATCACTGTATAAGACATATACATATACCACTGTAAAGCGCGCATTCAAATACATATATCACTGTATATCACATGTGTACATATACCACTGAGTAACACATGAACACATATACATATACCACTGTATAACAGATATACATTTTTTTTTCTTGGTTAAGTCTGAATAGACTTGTTTTCACCATTAGAGAGTTTGTCGATAGAAAACCAGAGCCTACACTTTTACCGACTCAAAGGATTTTTAACCTCCCACACACATATACATACATGGTATGAGAGCAACTGGCCTTTGATGATGCTGTAAGTTATACACAGCAGTGGAAATCCAAATTGCAAGAGGTGGGGACACAGGGAATCGAACCACCGACCTTTAGATTAGCAGTCTGACCTAGAAAGAAGTCAGACACTCTAACCACTCCGCCACAGAGACCACCACTGTATATCATGCATTCACATACACATATATACCACTGCATAACATAGATACCTCTGCTTAACACACGTACAAAGCCCACTGTATAACACATATGTGTACAACTACCACTGCGTCTATTCGACTTGACGGCGTATACAACATTCGCCTGTCCATGACTCCGCTGATTCATGTGCGGGTCTCTGCTGTATAAGAGCTTATCGCCCGCCTTTCTCTTATCTGGCACACTTCTTATCTGGGAAATAAGTCCCCTCCTTGTATTTACGTGCAGAAGTCGCCGGTTTCCTAACGGGGTGTCTTTTTGCGTATCCCCTGTGACATGGTTTTTTGGCTTACGCCTTTTTGTGTGTTTTTATTTTGATGTGCGGAAGTGATTGCATTCGTTCAAGTGTCGTGTAGCCTATTACAGTTTCGTCATCATTTTTCTTTCTTCCCTCCCCTCCCTCCGAGATTTAATTTTACAGTTTATTTGCCATCTTTGTGTGGGGGAGGGAGGGAGGGAGGAAGGCAGGGAGGGGGGGATGTAGTATACAATGACCAGACAGGATGGTGGAATGAGGTTCGTTGAGAGTCCACTTCCCATGGGGGCAGCTGGTGGGATCTGGACCCGTGGGTTTCAAGTCCAGCCAAATTAAAGCAATGACTTAAAATGTTATACTTGTCGCTATCTAGCCTGTTGCTCGGAATAGCGAGAATAGGTCAAGGAGTAGCAGAATGAGGAAGACTAAACTGTCCATGATTAAAATGTCCCCTGCTTAATTAATAAATTGATCCAAAATGTAATCTTTAAATATTGAGGGTGTAATTAGTCACTATATTTTAGGGCTTTCTAAAATAAATAGATTGTTAGCCTTTTAATATATTGCTCTTTTTTATTAAGCAATATGGCTGGTTTAGCAATTAAAGTTATTATCATGGGTGTATAGTGCAGTGTAAGTTAGGTGGCACAACACAGACTTCTAATATATTTATTGCTCAGTTTCGTATTGAAATCCCTTTAAAATACTGGTATTTCGGAGTTGATTGAGATTTAAATAAAGAGTTTACAGGAAGATATTCAGTCATCTATCGGAGCATAATTATATCATGTTGCCATCAACCTGGTCTCCCAGTGGGGCAGCACTATAAAGGCACCATGAGTGCGCACTGTCACAAGTTGGTTCCACATCAGGTGGTGCTAGGATGTAAAACCCCAACAAACAAACAGCTAATTTTATTACCAGTGGAGCGGAGTTGCCTGGTGTAGTTCTGTGCGTCCTCACTAACCGGAAGTGGCGCCCCCCCTCCTGCCGTTCAACTTAATTTGGATAGGGGGTGCCACCTACCACGCCAGCAGCGGCAGCCTCCCTGGCCAGATTTTTGCCAGATTCAACCAGATATATTTCTGTTGTCTTCCCTCGAATAAGCATAAAGTCTAGTAGCAATAGCAAACCGACCGAATCAGTAAAAGCGCTTAATTCCCGCGCGGAGTTTGAAAAACTGACGGAGTTAAGCCAATCAATAACTTACAAATTTGATCCTGGTCACTACCTAGCCTGGTGCTCTGCATTACTAGGGGGAGTACAAGGACTGGTTAGCTCAGTATCAGGATAATGTGGTAGTGGGAAACTGGGTCATGGTGTCGGTGGCCTGATTTCCCAGTGGGGCAGCACTAACAAGTCGCCATGAGTATGCATTGTCAAAAGTCGGTTCCCATCCTGATATGATCTTAGATGTTGCCAGAACATGAACAAAAGCAAACAAACCTATACGCAAACCAGAAACTGGTGTGCATTGCGATTGTACTTCTTATGACTCTCCCAGCACATGCTGGTTATGTGGTTTGGTTGTTGGAGTTTTACGTCCTGACAACATATAAGGACAGGGCTGGTTATGTAAGTCGTAAACTTGTAGAGTATACATTGTTTTAAGATGTACAAATAGAGACTAATCATAGTTGATCATGATGCTTGTGAATAAGTATAGTTGTGTTGGTCCTGTTATTGCCCATTTAATTCATCACACCGACTAACCATGGTGCCTTCTTTCCTTTGCAGGTGAGTCCTTTTTGATCAGAGATGACCATCATGGTAGGTTGTTGAGATCATTGGTTGGGAGTTTGAATCATGCCTGCGTAAAATCAATGACCTACACAATTGTCTTGTCACTACCTAGCCTTACACTTGGCATTAATTGGATAGAGCACAGACTGGTTTCCTCAGTATCAAGACATTATGACACATTGTGCAAGCGTGTCGCCAGCAGGTAAAATCACTTTTTTACATCAAGATGCATTGAACTTTGCAGCACAGGGGGGCCAAGTGGGACGTATACATACCATATACATAGCATATGGCCAACGTATGACCAATGTATGGCTAACATCCCTCCAGCGAAAAATGCTAGAATTACGCTCATGGTACTTTTGCAGAACGCCGGTGAACATTATATACATTATTTAATCGGCAGAACTCCATGTCATACATTACATACGTCAAGACATGGTGGAGAAATGCAAAACGTACAATAGACGTATATGTTAGACATCGACGTACACATAATGAACACATAACGCATTCCGACGTATCCCGATGTAGCAACCAAAAATCACCTACGTAGGCGCATGTTTGCGCGATGCATCGCAATGTGACAGGCCTATTATGTGACTAAGTGGCATATTGGCTCATGATATTCAGCAACCTGGTCTGTCAGTGAGGCAGCACTATGAAGTCTCCCTGAGTGCGCACTGTCACACATTGGTAGCATCCTGATATGATTATGGATGTTCCTAGCACATAAAACCCCAACCATGGCTGTTATAACCTAAGATACAATTGTCATAATGAAAAGAGAATAGTGCTGTGAATCAACAGAAATTGTTTGATTACAGGGTGAACATATTATTTCTTTTGTGTCCTGGGTATTGGCATATTGCTATGTAACTTTTGGGTTACAGAATGTCATTGTGTTATATGCTGCAAATTGTGCATTCAACATTTATTGTATACCTTACGGTATATACCTTTTTGTGTGAATAACCCTGAAATGAAAAATGGCTGGAAGACCAGTGCTTCGACACTGACAAAAGACTTATTCAGCAAAATAAATATATTTACCAAAGAAACCCAACAAAATCTCATGCTCCCAGAGGAAATGTTATTAAATGACTTGGGGTACCTTTTAGGGTGTTATGTAGGCATTTAGAGAATTACAAGAATCATGTTTCTGGGAAAGTGGCACTTGCGTTTATTTAACTTTAAAAGAAAAGGCTGTGGGGCATCTTCCTTTGCATTATAGGCTTACAATCTTTTTAGGGGGGACATTAGTTGATTAAGCAGGGAAATTGTCAATCGCATAAACTTGGTCTTCCTAATTCCACTGCTTCTTGCTCTATCCTAGTGATGCCAAATGCCAGGCTAGGTAGCGACTAGCATACATTTGTAAATCATTGCTTTGACTTGGCCAGGGTTCAAACCCAAACCAGGGGGTTCAATTCCCATGACCTATGTAACATAGCAGTGAATATATAGAAACTGCTTCCTAACAGGTCGTTGCCTTTTATAGTGGTTACAGCACATGTTTGGACCGTCCTACATGTTTGGACAGTCCCATTTCTTCATATAAGGAGTCTGCTTCCTGACAGGTAGTTGCGAGACGAAAGACACCTGCTATCCAGACCACACTTTGTCCACACCGCTCTCTATCTTCTCTCCGCTGGCCTTGCTCCTCCTTGATATGTCTGAAAAGAGTTCCAGGAAGGGGAGCCCGCCGGCATTTCACCTTCTACTCTTACTCTGTCCGTGTCTTTGGCTCGCCGGCTGGTCACCATAGAGCAAATAGACATGGTCCTTTGACTTAACTCTCCTCATTTCTCTTTCTTAGACTAACCTTTTTTTTTCTCCCAGGCATACTCCTCACCCTGACCAGGGGAGTTGTGTGCTTGGGTGGGACCCTGTACCTTTATGTTTTCTCTCACTTTGTTCTTGTTGCTGGAACAACTGGATCCACCTTAACCCGTCCCTTCCTCGTAAACCCGGGCTACTGTCTGCGGGATACAAGTCCTGTGCTACCATGGGACTGGAGTGATTCGAAGCCATCCCAACAACTCGTTGTTTAATCGTTGTAAAGACATCCCCCAGCTTCTACAACAGTTCCACCAGAAGATTAATCTTCAACCAAAGATTGGACCGATTTATCGGTGCCTCTCTATATTGCTGCAGTTCTGCAGCCGGTAACCGTCATAAGGTTACAAACACCCCAGAAGTCAAGTCACTCTCGGCACTCTACTCCCAGACATTGAGGCGTCAACATCTCCAAGTCAGTTAGGCCTGAAACCTGATCTGGCTAGTTACAGCTTATGGGATGGATTCAACTTGCTGAGCTTCTACAATATTGACCAATGGACTTGAGGAGGATTGGTGACTGTGGTGTATGCCTTTTCCCACATCACTGCTGCTTAGGCTGACATGTACATCCATCATCAACTGAGACTCTAAACCTGTATGGTTGGCGACAGCTCACAGACAATGGATCATCTATATCGATCAACTCCTCAAGACAACTGAGACATAGAATAAGCACCAAGAGGACTGAGTGTATCTATCATCCATATGGACTACACAGACAGTTGTGAGTGTAATATCATACCATTGAGAATTTATATGTAACTGTACACTTTGTAATTGAGAATATATGTTATAAGTACATATTTGTGTATCGTTACTTGTCTTCTTTACTAAGAATAGAAGATGTTCCAAATTCTCTTTTCTCCTCACTATATTAGCTAGTCTATAAGATTAGGCATTAGTTATTATACATGACACCTAATAAAATGGGAGGCAGTCAGTCAAGTGATTCGGCCACCCTGTCAGGTGCCAATTTAAATTTAAAGCGCTTAAAGATCTGGTGACCTGAAATTTACACTCATATTCTAGAACAGCAATGGCATTGCACTTAGAATCCATGGAATACTTATTAGTCTAATGTTCCTGAATGGATCAGTCCTTACCAAAGACAATGTACTACAAGACGCACCACTCAGCACTTTCATGTATACATTTCTGAAATAATCATGCAGTGGCGTCATCCCACAGCAAACAAAGTGCATTGTCTTTGATAAGGTGTATCAGTAGTACGCTTACTCAGATATAATCACAAATTGTCTTCTTGTATGACACAGATAAAAGTGCTTAAAGCATGTTTGAGTGCTACCATACTATAATATTGTTCTCATTATTAATATTAGGAGAACATACACTATAAGGATTGTACATTGTCTTTGATAGTACATCAGTCATGCTGGGCTAGGGAAGCTGTCCCCTTCTTTCAATGGTAAAGCAGTCAGGCTTGGCAGGGGGACCTGTCCAATTACCTTATTTGCTGTATTTCACGAGAAAGCGCTGAGTAGCGCATCTTGTTACACATTGTCGTTGGTCCTTACTTCTGGGGTTGGAGCTCAAGTAGCTCATTCTGTGCATATCATGCATGGACAGGATAAATGGAACTGCATAAGCTATATGGCATTGTCAATGCAGATTCAAATTCACTATTTATAAATGTAGGCTTTGTGACACCTACCGTGGGAGAGATCTATTTCAGTGAGCTGCATCATTATAATTAGTCTCTGTAATTAGTGATGTCATGGGGGTGATGAAAAGTGGAAATATTGCGCCTAGAGCTGGACTCGAACCCACATCTCTTTGCATTCCGGGCCAGTGTGCTAACCATTACACCACCTAGGCTCCCTGATATCAACACACTACCCATGTCTACCTGTCTATGTAGTTACTTGCCTGAGAGGTCAGTGCAGCCTACTACACTCGTCCCCCTGGAATTATAAGTCTTTTAAATGGTCATTTAATGCTTACAATTACATACATACAGGCAATGCGCTTACACATACATACACAGGGTAGTTTCAACAAAACATATAGTGTGTAGCTTGTACAGGATCATGGTCACAGCAACCAGTGTCATGGGGGTGATGACAATGGGAAATATTGCCCCTAGAGCTGGACTCGAACACACATCTTTTTGCATTCCGGGCCAGTGTGCTAACCATTACACCACCTAGGCTCTCTGATATCAACACACTACCCATGCCTACCTGTCTATGTGGTTACTTGCCTGAGAGGTCAATGCAGCCTACTACAGTGACTAATGAGGCTGAACATAATTCAGTTCTATTTTTATAGAGAAAACCTATCCAACTGTGAAAGCATTCCTTAGGTCTTTCTACCATTTGAGGAGGGACATTAGGGCTGACTGAGTGTAATAGTGGACCACATAGTACCCCAGATGGACCACATAGTACCCCAGCTGGACCACATAGTACCCCAGATTTCGCTTGACCCTACATAAAACCCAGCGAATATGTTATTACAAGATATATAAACCATGAATAGTCTTATTTGATCGTGATAATTGCTAATAAGCAAATTGTGTTTGCCAAGTTACTGCTCCTTTAAACTTAGTTTAAGGGAGACAATGCTAGTAAAAACGAGCATGCAAAAGCTGGGTAAGGTAGTAGCAAAGATGAGATCATGATAATTGTGAATAAGTAAAGTTGAGTTGGTCATGTTAATGCCACTTCAATCGAGGCATCGCAGATGGCGGAATTCATTGGTTCTAGAATTGTTATTCAACAAATCAATAATCTGACCCGAATATCGAAAGTCTGGCACTTCTTATCTCCACTGCTGTAAAGACATCTTCTGAACAGTTAAAAATATGTTACCCTCAAAGGTGCATAGGCAGATGGTTTTGAGTTTTGGTCATTTTTCCCGAGATAAATATATTAAAGTCATTGTTATAATCTACCTTATTTCTGGTTGAAGTAACTTTGATTCTATATAGCTAACTTTTGAGATATTTGAAATTAAAACATGAAAAATGTGTTTAGCAAGCACACCATAGCTCTGACACCATAGGCTTCTGCAGGAACAGTTCTATTAACTTGATTCAGTATACCGTTCTTTGTGGCACCAAATGCTTAATAAGTTGGATGTGTATAGTCAAATCTATATAATTATTTTGGTTTTGAAAATGTGATGCTTCATCGCACTATGCAGTAAATACACGTCTGAACGTTAAATAAAAATATATATATTTAAATATTTAAATAAATACATATATATTTAAATAAATAAATATATGTATATTAAAATAATTAAATATTAAAATAAATGTATATTTAAATAGTTGAATAGTTAATTATTTAAATAAATATATATTAAAATAGTTCAGTTTTCTTTTTTAACTAAGCAAATTTAATAAATAAATATATATTGAAATATTTAGGACGCTGAGATTTAGTTTCTATGGCCTAAAAAACCCCAAACAGAATAAAACAAGCATTACCTTAGATGTTGCTAGGACAGAAATCGTCCTTCTCCCTCCCGCCGACCCCCCCCCCCCACCACCACCACCACCACCATAAAACATATAAACCACAAACCAGCCAATGGCGCCCCCAAGCGGCTGCAAGTGGCGCGCTGAAGCGCTCTGTAACCAATAGTAGTATACAGGAAGTGTGAAAGGGTGCAAGTAGTACATGCAAATGTGACACTTTGTCAGGCTTTGACCGCTGGTCGGTACCTGCCAGCTGATATGTCAGCGTCACACACCCTCCACTCTGAGGGGTATCCATTTACCACATTGCACGCCGGGAACCAGGATCAGGACAAATACGAGCAGCCTTATGCAAACACTTGGTATACATCTGCAGCCGACTTGGCACACATTTGTCCGGTTGGGGCGTAGTTAGCTCCTGTACAGCTGACCATGTTCGAAAAATCTCAGGGAGCATTACTACCACACTCGAAGCCTGCATTGTTTTCTTTTTTCTAAAGTGTATTTTATTCATCGAATAATATTTCTTGTCAGCGCCAGAGCAATGGTCTTCCGGCCATACAGTACAATTCCTTAATACATAAATGAAATTACTCTCAGTTGTAATAGTAACTGTATGCAAATCCTGTTTGATACTAAAAGTATTATACATTTTATAAGTGAAGTATCAGCTGTAGTAGTAACTGTGTACAATTCCAGTCCAATAAAAGTGTCAAGTATTCAGTGAAAATGTATTGCATGGTTCTAGAATTGTCTTTAAACACTTTTTTCCATATTTCTTTTTTTGTAAAAAGATATATAAAAAATATATATACCTATTTTCAAATACATATTCAGTATATATGCAAATCAGTGGATCTAATATAGATACTAACAGCGCAACTAGTAATAGTGCAGGTAGATTGTAATGATGGTCAAAATAGTTACAATACTGTAATGACTGTCTATGTTGGCAATGATCATAAGTGTAATCATAATAATAACATAAGTAGTAATAGTAGTGCCCGTAGATGGAATGTTAGTAATCACGTTAGCAACTAGTAATAGTTGAGCTAGATTGTAATGATGGTAAAAACAGTAATAATAATGTGGTGTTCATGTTGTCAATGATAATAAGTGTAACCATAATAATAACATAAGTAGTAATAGTAGTGCCCATAGATGGAATGTTAGTAAACAGGTTAGCAACTACTAACAGTGTGGCTAGATTGTAATGATGGTAAATACAGTAATAATAACGTAATGTTTATGTTGTCAATGATAATAAGTGTAATCATAATAATGACAGAATTAATCATTTAGGGAGTGCCTGTAGATGGAGGGTTAGTAATTACGTTAATAATAACACAATTGTTATTCATTGGCACGTGTAATAATAATAATATAATTAATAATTGTAGTCTGACGACAGTTTGACAGTGATGTGGTCAAGTGGGTTGGAGCCTCCCTGATCTTGAAGAAGAGGTGGAGTTGCGACACCGAGTTTGCCACTGATGATGGGCACACCCAGGTCACATGCTCTTCTATCCAGCACCTCAGCTGGAGTGGTGTCGGCTGCAGTAGTGGCACCCTGAACCTGCGGCAGTGATATTAACGACCAGACGGGATGGCCGAATGAGTTGAGCGTCCGTATCCCGTTTTGGTCAATCCACGGGATTCGAACTCACGGGTTTGTACCCTGGTCGAGTCAAACCAATGACATACAAAATTTATACTTGTTGCTTCCTATCCAGGCTCGAAACATTATTAGGATAGGGCAAGGACTGGTTGGCTCAGTGTCAGGATAATGTGACTGATTAGGATATCAGGTCATGGTGCCAGTGGCCTGGTCTCCCACTATAAAGTCGACATGAGCAGGCACTGTCACAAGTTGGCGCCCAACCTGATATGACATTAGATGTTGCCAGGACGTAAAACTCCAACAACCAACCAACCAATAATACTAACACTAAAATCCATAATTATTTTTATACACTTATGTATGTTGCTGTATATATTATAATATATATATATAATAAATACATATAGCGAGTATATATACATATCGTTCTATATATAGATATATATGCATAGCACCTGCATTATTATATATAGAAATACATAGAACAACCATATATACATATATAACAACTCTTTTCCTTTTTTCTAATAGAAAAGCTCAACCCACACACACAACCTCACCAATGCTCCTGGAGTGGAATCGCCTCTGCCTTATTGCGATCGATGGAAGAAGCATTGCAAATATTATTCAAAAAGCTGTAAGTTTGCTGCCCGAGGTGGCGGGATATGACAATGAAGGGCCCATACGTAGGCGCGCCACGCGCAGGCGCCGAGCAGAGTGTAAGTTATGGGTACTTGGGAGCCGGTTACCCGCCCCTTCATACATGTATGCATTATACACCAACTGTTGTGAACGTAGGGGGCCCTGGTCCCCTGATAATGTGCTTAAATCACCAGTCAACCCTTGCTGCACATCTGACCTTTGTGTTTCGCACCCCAGGCTTCATTACCCACACACGTCTGCGTCTGGTTACATACGCGAACATGCCCAGCCCTGTGCAGCAGTAGCGGCTAACAAAAATTACTAATCACTCACAATATGCTATTTGTTGTTTGTTCTCTCTCTCGTGCCAAATGAATCCATGCGAGTGAAGTCCTTGTTACATTCATTGATTAAGTGCGGGAAAATGTCAATCACTGCCAATTTGGTCTTCCCCATTCCATTTCTCCTTGCTCTATCCTAGTGATAATGGCAATGGCCAGGATCGGTAGGTATACCAACAAGTATAATAATCTTTTTAGTCATTGTTTATTACGGTTTACTCAGTTAGGATTCAAACCCGCGATTGCAAAAATCCCATGAGGAAGCGAATGATCAACTAGATATTTCAGGCGTCTTACGTTCAGATGTCAAAACAAATTAGCTAATTGTAATTCACTGGTTTATCACTGGTTTATTCCAGATCCGGGTCTGTTTTGGCTTTCGCACTCGTGCTACTTTTGATATCGGGTGGGTGGGTCCCCCAATAGCCGATGTTTACTTTTTGTGCTGGGGGGTCATTAAACAAACGGGTGGGTGGGTTGGGGGTAATTTTTCGTTGCGCAGTTCGGTGTGGTATTGCACGGTGAAGTGCTGGGGAGGCGGGCCGTCCGGGGCGCGCCTGTCGGACAGCGGGGGGTCAGGCTTCCAGCCCACTTTCCGTGTTGGTCGTGTTCCATTACGCCCCTCAGCACGTGTCGACGTCCGGAGTCCCATGGGGGTCGTCGGCACGGGGGGGGGGGGGGGGGGGCAGTCTTCACCCACCCTCCCTCCCTCAATCCCACCCTCCCTCACTCCCTCACTCCCTCACTCCCACCACAACCGTCCCCGACAGACACGTCAACCCCCCCCCCCCTACCCTCCCAAAACGGGGCCCACATTCACACCAAACCGCCACACGCTGAGACCTGTATGGAAACAAAGAAAGGTGTATAGAAGGGAAATGTGCGAAAGGCACAGGGAGAAGATCATACAAGACCGAAAAATACATCAATGCGAATTATTATTGATGCAATGCTTCAACTCCCACATAACTCCAATCCGCTCACGCTACTTCAACCTTCCCATATGGCTTCAATCTTTCCATATGGCTTCAATCTTTCTCCATGGCTTCAATGTTCCCATATGGCTTCAATCTTTCCCATGTCTTCAATCTTTCCATATGGCTTCAATTTTTCCATATGGCTTCAATCTGTCCCCTTGTCTTCAATCTTCCAATATGGCTTCAATCTTTCCCCATGTCTTCAATCTTCCAATATGGCTTCAATTTTCCCCCAGGTCTTCAATCTTCCCACATGGCTTCAGTTTTTAACCAGGTCTTCAATCTTCCCATATGGCTTCAACCTTTCCATATGTCTTCAATCTTTCTCCATGGCTACATTCTTTCCATATGGCTTCAATCTTTCCCCATGTCTTCAATCTTCCAATATGGCTTCAATCTTTCCCCATGTCTTCAATCTTCAAATATGGCTTAAATTTCCCCCCAGGTCTTCAATCTTCCCACATGGCTTCAGTTTTTAACCAGGTCTTCAATCTTCCCATATGGCTTCAATCTTCCCATATGGCTTCAATCTTTCCATATGGCTTCAATCTTTCCCCATGACTTCCATCTTCCCATATTACTTCAATCGTCCCCATGATTTCAATCTTCCCATATCACTTCAATCTTCCCATATCACTTCAACCTTCGCATATGTCTTCAATCTTCCCACATAGCTTCCATCTTCTCCATGACTTCAATCTTCCCATATGGCTTCAATCCATCCCCATCACTTCAACCTTCCCATATGGCTTCAGTCTTCTCATATGGCTTCAGTTTCCCATATGGCTTCAATCTTACCCCATGATTTCAGTCTTCAGATTTGTTTCCAGTCTTCCCATATGCCTTCAGTCTTTCCATATGGCTTCAATCTTCCCATATGGCTTCAATCTTCCCATATGGCTTCAGCTTTCCGATATGGTTTCAATCTTCTAATATGACTTCAGTCGTCCTCCGTGACTTCAGTCTTCTCATGTGGCTTTAATATGGGAATATTTCAAAGGTGTTTTGCGGTCCTCATCTTTGTTGATCACACAGCGTTCGGGATCTATCAAGGGATTATGGGATGGAATCTATTTTCAGATTTCCTATGTACAAGCCAACTGATACCATGACTGAAGCAATTTCCCTAATCGGAATCAATGCAGTTCTTTTCAGATGTTCATACAATGAAGCAATGACAGCTCATGGAGAAATTTATTTCTATAAATGGTGCGCTGTATGACCCATTGTTAGGTTATCACCAAAGTTAATTTCAGTTTAAAAATAAAGGATTAATTTCTCACATTAAAAGGAGCTAACATATACATCCACTTTTCCAACTACTTTTATCTTGCGATTACTTTTTCTATCTTCATTTTCATTTTTATTTAAAAGAAAAAAGATTTGTTTTTAAACCCTGTTATTGCTTTTAAAAATCCCTAGAAAAACCTTATCAATTAACTTTCTATATTTTCCCTTCAAATATCTCAAATTTTAGCTATATATGATACAAGTTATTTCAAGCGAAAGTAAGGTATATAATAATTATCAACATATTATATTTACCTCAAACATATAGCAACAACTTTTCGGACTGTGTATTTGACTTTAACTTATAACTAACAACAGCCCAAGGCACCAACAATGAGGTCACATGACACCAGGTTCAGTTCAAAATCGGTTTTTATCACACTGCAGGTTATTAAGTATTTCAATAGATATGTGATATATCAAAATGAGGTCGGCATCACTTTTTGTTTGGGAGGGGGAGGTAATTATTTTATCTGTAAGAATAAAGCACTTGTCTGCTGGTTATGCCTAATTACAGTTATTTATACAAGTCTTTTAGTGATGGTAAATGATAGTTATGGGACCATGCATGAGAATCGAGAAAGCGGCAGAGCTATTATTATATTGTGGGTTTTGCTTTGTTTGCTTTCGACTACCACAATTGTCTGGTTGCTTTTTTTTTGTTTGTTTGCTTAACAACACCCCAACACAAAAAGTAAACATCGGCTATTGGGGGTCATAGTGGTTGCTTTACATACTTTTAGACTGGTTGCAATGTAGTGGAATTAATCTGCATGGTAGGTTGGTTAGTGCACAAGCATCGGTAGTTATGACTTGAGTTCCCATGGAAAAGGGGAAGCGGGTGTCGGTGGACCATTAATCATTAATGGTTGAAGAGGGTCAAGATGTTGTTGGGATGGACATGATATCAGTTTTATCGGATTGGAAAAATCACTGAGCATTGCAATGGATAGGTGTTTTTATCACACACTGTTGCCAGCATGATATCAGTTTCATCAAACTGCGAAAGTCACCAGGGAATGGCAATGAATAAGTGCTGCTAACACCATTGACTCTAATGCCCTGGGGCCAAATGTATGAAGCAGTGTTAGCGCTCCAAACCTGTGGTTAGCAGGGATCTCCGGGTTAGCGGTGAAAAGTCGGTATGTATGTCGCCGGGTTAGGGAAACTCCACGAGTTTAACGTCTCCTATGCTAACACCAATTGATATCAAGTTTAACATGGGTGTTAAGTACCGATTAGGCCCAAATCTATTCAATGCGATCATATTTAACAGAATTACATACTCAAAACATGAAATTTCATTAAATTAACCCTAAAATCGAACCGATATTAATGCCGCCACTACATCGGCGGCGATATTCATATTGTCGAATCGACGAATGTAAACAGAACAAATCGCCACCGCCGCCCACCGCCGCCGCCACCGCCACCGTAACTGAAGCGATATATTAGGGCCAAATCTATTCAATGCTATCATATTTAACAGAATTACATACTCAAAACGTGAGATTTGATCAAATTAACCCTAAAATCGAAGCGATATTAACGCCGCCACCAAATTTTGGTCAAATTAAACCAATAATCGAACCGATATTAACGCCGCCACCGCCGGATCAGCGGAGATATTGTGAAATAGCAGTGCTTGCCGGCAACAGGCTCAGCAATAACAAGGCTCGCTGGTGCCCGGCAGTGTTAGGTACCGATTAGGCCCAAATCTATTCAATGCGATCATATTTAACAGAATTACATATTCAAAATGTGAAATTTCATTAAATTAACCCTAAAATCGACACGATATTAACGCCACCGCCACCACCGCCGCATCGGCGGTGATATTGTTAAATTGCGTGCTTGCCAGCAACAGGCTCAGAGGGGTTCCCCAAATCTATAAATAACGCATGGGTTAGCTAACCCCACCATGCTTTGGCCACATACATTTCCCGTGACACATATCCCAACACCAGCGTTAGCTAACCCGGCGGCCGCCCTTAACACTGGAGCCAATAAAAAGTTGTCCATACATTTGGCGCCTGGTCACATACACATTAGTGGACGTACTCAAAGACCCTATAATACTAAGACGGCTCACTACCTATCTCTCCCATGGTAATGTAAATTTTGCAGTGCCACCTTGTAGTGGGTTTGATCAGCCCAGCTGCTGGTTGGTGTTTCACTTGTAAACACATACAATTATATTATACATGAGATAGGTAAGTATGAATACACATCAATATGAAATTGCTATGAACAAATACACATCATCATCAGCATCATCATCAGCATTGCCATCATGACACATCATTCACATTCATATATACATTTATACATATAATATAGCACCTGTTTAACCAAGAGAACAGCCAGCGCACCAAGTGGTGGGTTTGATCATTTTGATTACACAATACAGGCTCAGTGAGCCGTCTTAGTATTATAGGGTCTTTGACATAGTTGAACGTAGGTGAACGTAGTGGAGGCTAAGATGGGTCAAACGTGGTGTAAGTATGTTAAACTATGTTGAAATATGTTAAGGTACAGCAGGTTTTGGTATGGATAAATACGTTTTGGTACAGATAAATACAGATAAATATGTTATAGTACAGATAAATACGTTATGGTATGGATAAATACGCTGTGGTACGGATGCTGGTACGTTAAACTAGGTTCAACAATGTTCAACTATGTTAGCCGTTCACCTATGTCCACTAACAGCTATGTGACCAGGGCTTCGTCCAAGTAGGTTACAGTACGCTAGAGCACGCTAGAGTGTGCTATAACATGCTAGAGTATGCTAGAGTACGTTAGCATCACGGAAGCAAATTCATCCCCTAAGGTAGCGTTCTTTTGAACCGGTCCAAAGATTAAATCAGAACTCACAGCCTACCCACATTATTACCAAGGAGAAGTATGGATGACGGTACATTCAACTACGTTCAACTACGTTAGCCTCCACTATGTTCAACTACATCCACTAACGTGTATCTGACCGGGCCTTTAGATTAGTAGATTTGGGATCTGCTTGGGAGAGGTTGATATTTTCGAGAATATAAAAGGCCACAATTGCTCAGATGCATGGCTTCACCTCCCACACTCCATGGGATGCCAGCTTCCAGGGCATAATCACCTTCCCCAAAGCGAGGCTAGACAACCTGCAAGATGCTAAATGTGGTCATGGGGGTAATGCCAATGGGAAATATTGCGCCTATGGCAGGGTTCGAAGCCACACATCTGGTCATCTCGGGGCTAGTGTGCTGATTACTTAGTTAATTAATTAGTGTGCACCACATTACTTCGGTGCCCTGATGCAATCACCCTATCCATAATACCCACCTGTCCCACCTGTCTATGTGGCTGCTTGCCTGAGAGATTAGTACAGACTACTACACCCGTCTCCTTGGAATTGCAAGTCTTTTAAATGATTGATGTTTATAAGTCGTGTAATGCTTACAATTACATACATACGCAGGGTAGGTTCAACAATCAGACAGCATATATAGCTTGTACAGGTTCCTGGTCACGGCTCCCAGTGTTGTGTGTGGGGGTGATGAACATATGAAATACTGCGCCTAGAGTAGGATTCTAATCATGCCATTCCACGGCTAGTTTGCTAACCATTACATCACCTAAGCTTCCCGATACAATCACCATATCCATCACTACCTGTCTGTTTGGCTACTTGCCTGAGAAGTCAGTGGAGACTACTACGATGCCAAAGAGTTCACTCACAAATATGGGAAAATGGCGCCCCAACAAAGAGCCTCAACCCTCGGACTGCTATCAAATTCAGGCCATGAAACATTAAAATTATCGCCAGCAGGATGAAGAATACTCCTCGTTAGATCTCAAAATATGAACACTATTTATATATCTAATTTGACACATATCCGTTATGTGCATGATGAACCGCCTTCTTATTCCATCCCATCTCCCAATTTCCTTATTAAGATAAAACAAAATCGCCCGACCAGTGATTCAGAAATAAAATATGTAAATATCTACCATTGTTAAAGTTGTATAGTCCGATGAAAACATCAAATTTACTAAACAAAAACACTTATCTAGATTTGATTCTACATATTCAACTTAGATAGTGGTGCACCTATTAAGCATTTGTTGCTGCATAGAAGGTCGTAATAAGTCAATTTAATAGAACATGTTACTAATGAAGTCAATAGTGTCAGAGTTTTGGCATGCTTGCCAAAATTAATTTGGCATGGTTTGACATCGTATATCTCCCAAGTTAGTCATTTAAAATAAAAGTTACTTCAAACTAAAGTAAAGTAGATTACAACGATCAGCATAATGCATTTATCTCAGAAAATGGGAGAAACTCAAAAGCATCGGACTATGCAACTTTAAGTTCAAACGTTGGTGGTTATATTATACAAGTGTAGTAAATAGTTTGCATTGAACTCCCAGGCATTGAGGCAGCCATTTATAAACAGGTAAGCGTCGGTAGGGTAACTGCATCAGGGACCTAGGGTAGTGTAATGGTTACCACACTTAGCCCCGGAATGGCAAGATCTGTGGGTCCAAAATCCTGTTCTAGGCGGAATATTTCCCATGTTCATCACTCCCCATGACACACTTATGACAAATTAAATTGGATATTGAATATTGGATTGAAGGCATTTCCTGAATTACACATGTTGGGGGTCCATGTTTAAGTTGATTAGACAAACCACGTTCTCTGCTGCATTGACTGCAATGCTTTTCATCCTCGTGGGCCACACAAAGGCAGACGGCCATGTTGGTTGTGGGCGATAATGGCGGGGGTGGGCGATAATGGCGGAGTTATTCCACTCACTCACACACAGTTAGGTTTCGAACTGCTTCAAAGGCTACTGCTGAGAGATAAGCTGGTTCTGCACCAAGTTACCTGCATACATAACTGGATCATTGGCACCCCTCAGACCAGACCCGCTTTGATCATCGTCACCACCACCACCATCACCACCACCACCGCCACTACAGAAACCGTCATTACCACCACCACCGTCACCAGCATCGCCACCACCATCACCACTGTCACCATCACCACCATCACCACTACCACATCTGCCACCATCATCAGCACCATCACCACCCCCATCACCACCCTCACCACCACCCTCACCACCACCACCACATCCAACACAATGTCCACCACCACCACCATCACATTGCTTTGGGTGAGTGGTAGTGGGTGGGTGTGTGGGTGTGTGGGTGTGTGCGGGTGTGTGCGTGGTTATAGCTGGTGTTGGCGAGTGGCTGTGGGTGTGTGTGAGTGGGTGTGTCTTGGTGCAGTTGGTTTGGCATGGATGTGAGTGTGTGTGTTGGTGCAGTTGGTGTGGCATGGCTGTGTGTGTGAGTGGGTGTATGTTGGTGCAGTTGGTGTGGTGTTGCGGTGGGTGTGTGTGAGTGGGTATGTATCGGTGCAGTTGGTGTGGCGTGGCTGTGGATGTGTGTGAGTGGGTGTAGGTCTGTGTGAGTGGGTGTGTGTGGTGCAGTTGGTGTGGCGTGCCTGTGGGTGTGTGTGAGTGGGTGTAGGTGGGTGTGAGTGGGTGTGTGTTGGTGCAGTTGGTGTGGTGTGGCTGTGGGTCTGTGTGAGTGGGTGTAGGTGTGTGAGTGGGTGTGTTGGTACAGTTGGTGTGGCGTGACTGTGGGTGTGCGTGAGTGGGTGTAGGTGTGTGTGTGTGTGTGTGTTGGTGTGCAGATGGTGTGGCATGACTGTGGGTGTATGTGAGTGGGTGTAGGTGTGTGTGAGTGGGCGGGTGTTGGTGCAGTTGGTGTGGCGTGGCTGTGGGTGAGAGTTGGTGTAGGTGTGTGTGAGTGGGTGTGCGTTGGTGCAGTTGGTGTGGCATGGCTGTGGTTGTGTGTGAGTGGGAGTAGGTGTGTGTTGGTGCAGTTGGTGTGGGGTGACTGTGGGTGTGTGTGAGTGGGTGTAGGTGTGTGAGTGAGTGTATGTTGGTGCAGTTGATGTGGCGTGGCTGTGGGTCAGTGTGAGTGGGTGTAGGTGTGTGAGTGGGTGTGTTGGTGCAGTTCATGTGGTGTGGCTGTGGGTCTGTGTGAGTGGGCATAGGTGTGTGAGTGGGTGTGTTGGTGCAGTTGGTGTGGCATGGCTGTGGGTGTGTGTGAGTGGGTGTATGTTGGTGCAGTTGGTGTGGTGTGGCTGTGGGTGTGTGTGAGTGGGGTGTGTTGGTGCAGTTGGTGTGGCGTGGCTGTGGGTGTGTGTGAGTGGGTGTAGGTGTGTGTGAGTGGGTGGGTGTTGGTGCTGTTGGTGTGGGTGGCTCTGGGGGTGTGTGATTGGGTGTGTTGTTGCAGTTGGTGTGGCATGGCAGTGGGTCTGTGTGAGTGGGTGTAGGTGTGTGAGTGGGTGTGTTGGTGCAGTTTGTGCGGCATGGCTGTGGGTGTGTGTGAGTGGGTGTATGTGTGTGAGTGGGTGTGTTGGTGCAGTTGGTGTGGCCTGAATGTGGGTGTGTCTGAGTGTGTGTGTGTTGGTGCAGTTGGTATAGTGTGGCTGTGGGTGTGTGTGAGTGGGTGTAGGTGTGTGAGTGGGTGTTTGAGTGGGTGTAGGTGTGTGTGAGTTGGTGTGTTGGTGCAGTTGGTGTGGCTTGGCCATCAGACATAGTGTGACGATAATACGTCTCGAACATCATTGATCGCCGATTGGGAATCCAATTTCCAGTTTCCAGCCAAATTATTCCGAAGTCGATACAGGCCTTATTGCTGAGGGCAAGCCGGAAGCGGAACTCACTCGGCGACCATAGCCTGGCGCATGGCAATGTTGGGCAACCTTTGGATGCTTCCACTGGTTGCAGTCTTCGTGCGCAGCGTTGAACTCTCGTTGCTAAACTTTTGTAATTTCCCCAAGAATTTTTCCATTTAGTTGAGGGCTATTTATAGTTCAAAACATCACTGCAAGACACTTTGATTCAACACACTTTCATTAAGCAGGAGACATTTCAATTACAGACAATTGGTCTTCTTTGTGCATTTCTCCTTGCCCTATTGGAGTAATGCCAATCACCAGTCTAGGTAGCGACAAGTATACAATTTTAAATCATTGCTTTATTTGAAAGAGGAACCAGTACTGGTGATAATTATATTCATGTGAATAGATCTGAAATTCCTCAATATAGCTTTGATTTGGTCAGTTATGCCTGAATATTGTCAGTTGAAGAGAATAGAATTGGACTTGTTGAAATTCATCAAATTGTGTGTGATTTGGCATGGAATGACACGTGACTCCGTTTGCACCCCTCTCGCCTGCTGGCCTAACTCGACATCTCCTGATTGGCTGCTTTATATGCCACCTTTCAGCCTATCAGAACACCCCTGGCATATTCTGCCTTCCTTCATATGAACTGGCAACCCCAGTAAACCTTCTGTCAATCCATCTGTCTGCCTAACATTTAAAAGAAAATGCATTCAGTTATTTCACTTTATGCCTTGTCCGACTCTCTCTGACATTTACCTGCCACAACCTTCTTGTCATTCTTTCGCCGAATCACTGGAACATGGAACTTTTCTACAAATACCCCAGCCAAATAGTAATAACGCCACATGTTGTCTATTGGTGATTTATCGCTACTGTCTTGTGGTAAGGTGTATTTTGGGTGGGGTTTCTTTCTCAGAAGGGGCAACAACAGGCCTAGAAGTATTTGTAGCAGCATAAAAGGAAAATACTATGTTAATTCAATAGAACCTGCTACTTAACCCTATGGTGTCCAGCATTTCAATATGCCACCTCATGTTAAAGCTGCATAGTCCGATGAAATATCAAATTTCCAAAACCAAACCAATTATCTAGATTTAATTTTACATATCTAACTTAGATACTGATGCACTTATTAAGCATTTGTTTCTACATAGAAGGCAATATTGTGTCAATTTAACAGAACCTGTTACTGCCGAAGTCTATGGTGTCAGAGTTTTGGCAACCTTGCCTAAAACTAATTTTCCATGTTTGCACTGAAAATATCTCAAAAGTTTACCATTTAAAATAAAGTTACTTTGAACTAATGTAAAGTAGATAATAGTGATCGATCTAATATATTTATCTCAGAAAAGAAATACAGAAATTAAAAACCATCGGACTATGCAACTTTAAAGGATGTGCATTAGCTAAGTTGAGCAATCTGCGCGAAAAAGTAAAGTTTAATTCAGTGTCATGCGCAGAAACCATATCATGTCTACTGATGATGGAAGCACAGTGACAGTGTCAGAATGTACGCAAACAAAATTATGTCATCTGAGCATGTGTTATCTATCTATGGATAACTACCCATCCATAAAATATGCCACGCATCTGGTGCAAATTTGTTATCTCCCCTCCGGCCGTCCGTCATTTTTCCTTATGAATACCTCCATCATGAACCTGTCACATTTCCCCAGACCTCCCCGTCCGCCGTCATTTGTGCACGTAATTTATGACCCGCCATGGCAGTGTGGATTACTTAGCCTGATGGCATCCATTGCGCAGCAAGGCATGTCGGGAGATAAGATTATCTGCCTGTGTGATAAGTACCGGGTAGTCACTGTTATGGTGGCGTGTCTATAAGGGGAATTTGGGATAATGTCTGAAGAAAAGATTGTCGGCAAGGATTTGGGACTGTTGAGTGGAGGGCTCCTGCTTTTCTCTGTAAGTAGCCGGCAATTCATGGTTAACAGACACCAGTTGACTATTAAATACCTCACACCGTTCATTATTACATTACTTTGATACAGCCATGCTTTCTGCTTTGCCGAATGACACAAGTACCATATGAAGGCGCCAGAATATAGTTCCACCCTGAACAGCGAGATTAAAAAGCGAACTGCAGTATTTTATGTACTTCTACATTAAGTAATATTATATTCCTCATATGTTAGCTGAGTGATTTTCAAATGGGTCTTTGCCTTTGACCTTGTCCCATTTGAAGTCACTCCGCCTACCCACTTGGACTATATTGCATATATGCCGATGCATATGTGAGATTGTGTCTTTCAATTGTAACAGAGAAGTGGGAAGCAGGAGGTGGGAATAACACAACTTTATTTTCATGACTGGCAGGGTATTCGGCCGACTGGTGCAGCTCTACTCAATGCAGCTGTGAGTGACTGGTAACAAGGCCCGGCATGCAAGTGAAGTTATCGTAATTAATAATAGTTACATGACAAATAAATACATTTTAACCATAATCACAGGACATTTCAATCATCATAAACAAAGCATGTTTATCATCAGTCATCAATCAAGTATTAATCAATCATAAAACAATCATCAATAATCAAATCTACATCAATGGACACATTTAAATAATATGAGTTTCAATATTGTATCAGGTCAAATTTTTAGTTTTTTCGTTCATTATGTTAAGAAGACATGTTGCTGCTACAGTGGGCTGTGTGTGAGTGGCTATTCCTAGGCTCATAGGGGTGAGTCTGGGGGGTGGGGTCTTGAGGTTGAAGTTGATTGGTCGAGGGGGGTTGTGGGGCTGGCCAGTGGGGTCGCTTGTTGGTGTGAGTGGCAGGTGGGAGGGGCTGCTTACCTGTTCTCTGCACCCCTAGCAATGACAGGAAATGAGCGCCACCCGCTCATTTAACCCAATGACCAAAAGAGACGGAATATAACAAAATATAGTTTTTGAGGGTTTGATTCCGATATTTATCTCCATTTTTGGATCGGCTTTTACGTGGTTTTACGCCTGAACTCTTCATACAGACGGGATGGCCGAATGAGTTAGAGCATCCGTCTCCCATGCTGGTAGATCATGGGGTCGTGGGTATGAACCCTGGTCTAGTCAAACCAATGACTTAAAAATTATTACTTGCCGCTTCCTAGCCAGGTGCTCGACATTATTAGGATAGGACAAGGACTGGTGTGCTCAGTGTCAAGATAATGTGACTGAGTGGGATACCAGGTCATGGTGCCAGCAGCCTGGTTTCCCAGTGGGACAGCACTATAAAGTCACCATGAGTGCGCACTGTCACAAGTCGGTATCCGTCCTGATATGACCTTAGATGTTGCCAGGATGTAAAACAACAACAAACAAACAAACATACACTGAAACAAGCCATGCTCTCGGAGTTATTTAGAACCTAATCTAGACTGGCGATGTATAAAGTCAAGTTGTGACTATTACAGTCATTCAGTCCTAACGACGATCCTCAGCTGTCAGAGTGATGTTAGACAGGGAATCCTGACACAGTTGGATGGGTTTTCTCAATAGAACTGAAACATGAGCAGACTCTTGGGTAACTAATTACCTAGAAGACCTATTTTAGAAGCAGTTCATCGAAATAGAGTCCCCAAAGGAAAGTATCACAAAGCATATTTTGACTAACAATGAATTTGAAGTCCTTTGACTATGCTTTGCAATCTATGCAATCCCGCCTATCATTTCTCTGCATAACGTCACAACATGGGTTAGGTAAGCTCTAATGAAGTAGCCAGGCATTGATTTAACCAAATTTACACCAAATATATCCCATGGTGGTCAATTTGTAGTAAGTATAAATTGCAATTCACTTAATATTGCCTGAATGTGAAGATTCTATTGATGTAGAACGACTATTCATGTTAAAGTATATATGTTGAAATCGAAGTACCATGACCTTTAATGCTTTCTAGTGAAGGTTTCACTGTTTCTTTTCGTTTTGGGGGGTATTTTCTTGAAGATTTATACAGCCTATCATGGATAAGTCTGTGTAGTTTTGTTTTCACCATGAGACAGTTGGTCAATAGTAACCCTAACACCTACACTTTTGCTGACACATGGGATTTTTAAGCTCCCACACCATATAGACATGGGTATCAGAGCAACTGCACCTTTGATGACGCTGTAAGATATACACGGCGGTGGTCGCTGTTGTTCCCGTTCTCACTTGCCATGCACCGCCTTTCGCCGGTTGCGATTCGGCAGTAAATAGAAGCCGCTGTGTTACCTGGTTACTGTTCGCTGGTTGCCGGTCCGTTGCAATGTGCGCAGTGGAGGTCAGGCCGGCAACCAGCGGCGACCATCCGTCCAATAAAAGTGTCTTTACAGGCAGATTGAGGACAGCCATCGACAGGTGTGCGCTGAGTGATGGCGTCTAACGCAGCCTTTAATATGAAGCCGGACCTGCCGCCATCAACTGTAATAACTCCACTAGGCACCCGCCTGTATTATGAATGAGAGGCCACCAGCACGCGCCCGAGGGGGAGAGGGGTAGGGAGAGGGTTGGGGAGAGGGAGAGGGAGGGAGAGCGAGAGGGAGAGAGAGGGGTGAATGGGAGAGAGGGAGGAGGGTGGGACAGTGAGGAGGGAGGGGGGCTGGGTTGATGATGGAGGGAGGAGGGTGGACAGTTGAGGAGGGAGGGGGGCTGGGTGATGAGGAGGGAGGAGGGTGGGACAGTTGAGGAGGGAGGGGGGCTGGGTTGATGATGGAGGGAGGAGGGTGGGACAGTTGAGGAGGGAGGGGGGCTGGGTTGATGAGGGAGGGAGGAGGGTGGGACAGATGAGGAGGGATGGGGTGAGGAGGGGTTGATGAGGGAGGGAGGAGGGTGGGACAGTTGATGTGGGAGGGGGAGGCTGGGTTGATGAGGGAGAGAGGAGGGTGGAACAGTTGAGGAGGGAGGGGAGGCTGGGTTGATGAGGGAGGGAGGAGGATGGGACAGATGAGGAGGGAGGGAGAGGCTGGCTTGATGAGGGAGGGAGGAGGGTGGGACAGTTGAGGATGGAGGGGGAGGCTGTGTTGATGAGGGAGGGAGGCGGGTGGGACCGTTGAGGAGGGATGGGGGAGGATGGGTTGAGGAGGGATGGGGGGGGGACAGTTGAGGAGGGAAGGGGAGGCTGGGTTGATGAGGGAGGGAGGAGGGTGGGACAGTTGAGGAGGGAGGGGGCAGGATGGGTTGATGAGGGAGGGAGGAGGGTGGGATAGTTGAGGAGGGAGGGGGGAGGATGTGTTGATGAGGGAGGGAGGAGGATGGGACAGTTGAGGAATGCGGGACGGAGAAGGTCTGATCTGTGACGTCACACCCCGCTACAGCGCACTGTGTGACGTCATCAGCTCCTCAGCTGACCTGATTAGGTCTAGTTATCACCTGATTTAATCAGCTGTAGCTATTTTCAAACATTCCGTTCTGAATATATATACATATGCACAGTAATGTGAGTGGTAATGATCGCCACCAACACCACCAACACCAACACATCATACCACTCCCACAGCACTACACAACTAGTACAATATCATCCTACATCACAACCACCACACCACACCACCCCAATGCCACACCACACCAAAATAATTCCACATCACACATCTATAATGCTGCACAGCCATAATGCCACACCACCAACCATAATGCCACACCACACAACCATAATGCCACACCACACAACCATAATGCCACACCGCACATCCATAATGTCACACCACGCTACCAGTAATGCCACACCACCATAATTCCACACCACACAGCCATAATGCCACACCACACAACCATAATGTCACACCACACAACCATAATGCCACACAGCCATAATGCCACACCACAAAACCGCCATGCCACATCACACAACCATAATACCAAACCACACCACACAACCATTATGCCACACCACATCGCCATTAATGCCACACCACCAGTACACTCACCACCACACTACCAACACACGTGACACCACAATACCACATCACACACCCTACCACCATACCACACCACCGCACCAGGATGCCACCACCACCACCACCACACCACCATGCCACTATACCCATCACCACTGATCTAATTCCACCCGAAACAATCAGTTTACAGTCCCCACATAGATCACCGCCTGGGGGCGCCACTGTCAGCGGGGGCATCGTCGGCTCCGCCAGGGGGCGGCACCGGGCCGCTGATTGCCAATTGGTGCCTGATGCCATATTTCCCGCGCAAAGTGAGTCTTTCATCATCGGACAAAGAGACCCATCACGGGCAGCCTGGTTTACCGATAAACCCGCACCTGCGCACAGGGCCGCACCAGACCGAGACGCCGCGCAGCCTCGTTTTCAGATGTCCCGCCGTGGGAGACAATCTCCCCAAAGATCTGAGAGACGACAGCGCAGACCACATGTGTACGAAGCAAATGAAGGATGCCACTGAAAACAAAAACAGAACAAGCAACAACAACAACAAACCAGCAGACGACATGTGTACAGAGCATTAAGGAAGCCATTGGAAATAAAGGGAAGAAAATTGGGGCAAATTCAGATGCAGACGACATGTGTAGAGGCCAAATTCAGTGAATCCAGTGCGAAAAGTATAAGAAATTGGCGCCAAATTGAGACGCAGACGACATGTGTGGTGGACAAAGTTAAGGAATCCACTGCACTTCTTTTAAGTTTTCTTTTAAATTGGTCACAGTCAAAAGTGAGCTGCATTCCACTCTCAGAGCAGGTGTCACCGAAGTTAAAGTTGCATATATATAGTCTGATGGTTTTGAATTTCTGTATTTTTTCTGAGATAAATATATTAGCTCGATCATTAGTATCTACGTTACATTAGTTCAAAGTTACTTATATTTTAAATGGTAAACTTTTTAGATATTTTCAGTGCAAACATGGAAAATTAGTTTTGGCAAGCTTGCCAAAACTCTGACACAATAGATGTCTGCAGTAACAGATTCTGTTAAATTGACTCAGTATTTCCTTCTACGCAGAAACAAATGCTTAATAAGTGCATCAGTATATAAGGTAGATATGTAAAATCAAATCTAGATAATTGGTTTGGTTTTGAAAATTTGTATATATCGGGCTATGCAGCTTTTAGTGTTTCATTGACCTAAAATTGTTATTTCGATGGTCTAACAATTTCTGAACCAATTGTTATTACCTACATTGGTCTAGATGGCACAAGCTCATCAGGCTCTGTTGCGAATCGCAGGATTTGAAGCCGTTGATTAGGTAGGTGTGAGCTGAGGGTGGGCTTATTTGATATATTTGGTTGGTATCCAGTAGAATGTCTGTAAGCTTGAGAGTGGTGTGGCTTCTTTTATTTATATATGTATCGTTGTTCTGTATGGGTGAATTAGTTAGTACAGCCCGCCCTTCGTTGACAGACCCGGGCTAATGTCACCCCACCCTACTCTGGCCTCTTACTTTTATAAGCGGATTATAACTACTTCAATATTGGCCCTGTCGGCACCAGTTATAAACTTTGCAACTGGTATTGTCCAGCCATGAAAAATGTACACCCCTGGTAACATCCAATAGGAAGCAGTGTCTCACCAATGGGCCAACTACCTGCTGTTTCTTGTTTTATAATAGACGATTTCCACCACCAAGCGGCCCTCTGACGGCAGTGATAAGAACCAACGTTGTGAGTTAAGAACTTACTGTTTGGCATGCTCTGTGGCAAAGGTCTTATAGACGATTTCCACCAATAACCACCCCTCAGCCTTAAATAACCCGCCATTATCGTCACTGTTCAACAATAAACATATCGAGGCTGGCGACCTGCGCGGGTTGTCATGACAACCAGCACCTGGGACGTTTTAATTTGCCGTTATTTGAAGAAGTAAAAAGCTTGAAAGGAAATTGCCATTTCCACGCAACACTAGTCCAACATCTTGTTATGCTTGATACATGTGCCATATATTTGTCACCGGGTTTCTGCGTTTATAACCCTGTCACACTATGATGTATGTCGGCGGCGTGCCGCCAACGCACAAATTCACTTTTAATCGTCGAGAAACGTAAAACTTTTCGGCATCAGCGCAACGTATTGGTAGTGTGTGGCCGATGTTGTGGTAACGTATATCAATGCGTGTGAAAAAAACAAAAAAGTTTTGGCGCGCCGTCCATATATGACCTTATATGTAGCTAGGATGTAAAACAACAAAGGAACATATTGGTGCAACGTGTGGGCACGACCCTAACCCACGCGCGACGTGTGCTTGACGTTCGCATTACGTTATTCCAGCGATGTCGGCATGCTTCTGACGTCACCATAATATTGGCACCTGCGCATTGTTGCACGTTGTCGCGCATTATCGCGCGTTGTCGCATGTCGAAAATTTTGTGCAAGCACAAAACTTCGCCAATACCTTGCCGCGCGTCACCGACCGTCACCGTCCATCAACCATTACCAACGCATGCCTAACGTGCGCTTAACGCTTCCAGATGTCTCCCGACTTTTCGCCAAAATATGACACACGTCGACGCATGTTGGCGAGAAACGTTGTAATGTGACAGCACCATTAGCCACTACTGCCTTATTTAGTTCGGATGAATTCATTTAAAGCGAACAATACGAATGCTGTCTTTGCATTGAAAGGCCATCTGTTTTCATAGGGAAGCGGATGGAGACTTCTGTGATGCTTTAAATCCTGTGGCATGTTAAAGCTGCATAGTCCGATGAAAACATCCAATTTTCAACAATAAAACGTGTATGTAGATTTGAACCTATGTGTCCAACTTAGACACCGGTGCGATTATTAAGTGTATATTGCTGCATAGAAGCGCACACTAATTCAATGTAATAGAATATGTTACTGCTGAATCGTATGGGGTAAGAGTTTTGGCAAGCATGCCAAAATTAATTCTGTATGTTTACACTTCAAATATCTCCAAAGTTACTCATTTTTAAGCAGAGTTACTTCAAACTAAGGTATGGTAGATTATAACGATCAACTTAATTTATTTATCTCAGAAAATGACAGACACTCAAAACCATCGGACTATGCAACTTTAAGCTATTGTGGAAGCTCCCTCAGAAGGACACCACCTGCATTAATTGATCCACACTGCAGGACACTGCCTGTATTAATGCATCCCCACAGCAGGACACTACCTGCATTAATGCATCCCCACAACAGGATGCCACCTGCATAAATACACCTGCATTAATGCATCCCATAACAGGACACCACCTGCATTAATGCAATCCATAGCAGGACACCACGTGCATTAATATATCCCATAGCATGGCACCACCTGCATTAATGGATCCCATAACATGACACCACCTGCATTAATGCATCCCATAACAGGACACCACCTGCATTAATGCATCCCATAACAGGACACCACCTGCATTATTGCATCCCATAACAGGACACCGCCTGCATTAATGCATCCCATAACAGGACACCACCTGCATTAATAAATCCATACAGCAGAACACCACCTGCATTAATGCATCCCATAACAGGACACCACCTGCATTAATGCATCCCTACAGCAGAACATCACCTGCATTAATACATCCCATAACAGGACACCACCTGCATTAATGCATCCCATAACAGGACACCACCTGCATTAATGCATCCCATAACAGTACACCACCTGCATTAATACATCCCTACAGCAGAACACCACCTGCATTAATGCATCCCATAACAGGACACCACCTGCATTAATGCATCCCTACAGCAGAACATCACCTGCATTAATACATCCCATAACAGGACACCACCTGCATTAATGCATCCCATAACAGGACACCACCTGCATTAATGCATCCCATAACAGTACACCACCTGCATTAATACATCCCTACAGCAGAACACCACCTGCATTAATACATCCCTACAGCAGAACACCACCTGCATTAATACATCCCTACAGCAGAACACCACCTGCATTAATACATCCCTACAGCAGAACACCACCTGAATGCGCAACTTTCAAATGCATTATTTCAATTATTTATGAATGTCATGAATTAAAAAGTAGGCTAAAGAATATATCTTGCATATTTTGCAATGCAAATTACGCATCAATCTAGAACACCAAGAACTAAGGTAATATGTATGCCGAACGGTAACATTTCTGATGAATAATAACATTTGTGTATACAAAATAATGAAAGCATCTAGCTAATTAGCTATGAAATGCTGAAAGACAACCACAAAAAAGTCACAACCGCCGCCTTACTAGACCACTCCGCTGGTGCCTTGATGGTAAAGTTGGTTGGTTGTTGAAATTTTATGTGATGGTAACATCTAAGGTCATATCAGGATGGGTAGCGACTTCTGACAGCGCTCACTCATGGCAACCTTTTAGTACTGCCTCACTGGGAAATCAGTCTGCCGGCACCATGACCTGATATCCCACTTAGTCACATGATCCTGACACTGAGCCAACCAGTCCTTGACCTATCCTATTGATGTCGAGCACCAGGCTAGGAAGCAACAAGTATCAATTTTATAAGTCATTGTTTTGACTCGACTGGGAACCAAACTCTAGCTAATTAGCTGTGCTCTACTATATGATAAAAGACAACAGCAAAAAAGAAACAAGACCTGCCCCACTAGACCGCTCGGCTGGTACCTAGATGGGATGTGGCTGAGTGGTGTGTTAAGAGAAGGGCGGGGCCCGGGGCGCCGCCATTAAAAAATCCTCATTAAGGAAGATGGACGCGCACTGCCCGTCGTGTCTTCAGTGAAAACAGTTAGCGCCTAATTTCCTGCCCATGGAAGTAAAAATGTCAACATTGTTTCCACAACCAGTGTTTATGGCTGGCTTAACGAAAGCGCGAGGTAGGTGGCCGCCTGGTGGCGGGTGCTTCACCTGGCCTATACAGGCTAGAAGGGTGGACGGGCGGGGAGTGGGGCGTGTGTATATATATACAATGTTGGAGTGTGTTTTCCAGGTGTGAGGCAGAGCCAGGCGAGGAGGAAAAGGCAGGTGGCGCCACCAGGCGAGGTAGAAAGCCTGACTAGGAGTTGACTGGAGGAGTGTCAATTAGTTGCTGTAGTGACTGGTTCATAATCATGATGCACAGTTCATAGATAATAGGTTTCCGGATAATTATACTCGTATGATTGCTTATACAGCATATATATATATATATATATATATAATTAATTAAATTGTAAATTGAAATGGAGAAAATTGGTTGCAAAATCATATGTGGTGCTACACCGACCTGCACGGTTACGGGGTTGATGAGGGTGATGATTATATATATATATATATATATATAATATATATATATATATATATAGTCGGGGTCACTAATGAGACACAGGACTGTTACGTTCTTAGGCAGGAGAATTGAGGTCCTGCCGATAAAGATTTGAAAGTGACCAAACGATTCATTGGGTGTGAGTCACCGGTGAGGCAGGGACCAGAGAGTGACCCAGACAGCCACAACCCAGGTGTCAGCTTGATATGTAATAGGTGTCAGTTGGTGACACTGAAACATTTAGATAGTAGCCATTATTTATATCCACATAATAAATTATATAGTACATATTTGATGCATCAGGTATGCAGGAATTTCAGGTATTGCAATACCTCAGGGAGTTTGACGCCCCTGCCCTGCAGAGTTGTTAACCACTGCCTTGTGGTACAGGTTCTTGACAGAACCGAAGGCTAAGGGAGCAAACCCTAAACAGAAAACCATGTCACTGTGGCAGCATTAAGGGCAGTTGATGTATGGAACTCCCAACATCTCCCGACCAGCCACTGCAGGGACAAATGGTTTTGTGCCTGTCTGGACATGTTCTTGCCGGTGTGAAACCTCTATTTGCTCCACGAGAGAGTGCTGCTGGTAACTTGCAAAAGCCAGCAGCACTTCAACACTTTTGCAGGCAGCTTTCATGAAATGTAAATGGAGAGCGGCAGTCAAGTATTGAAAGCAGCATTTGTTGCATCGCGACCGACAGCATGATGATGATGATTTGATGCATATAACACCACCAATCCTATATATATGCATATATATATAAATTATATAGTACATATTTGATGCATATAAGACCATCAATCCCTATACATATGCATACATATATATATGCTCTGTAATGAATTATAGGAGTATAAACAAAGGACAGACCACCTTCCAGTTAAATCATCATTGACATACTTTTAAGCCTTACCGGTGGTAGTTCCTATTTCCGCCGCTGGCTTAACTCCAGCGCATACCGTCACCACGGGATGGATTTTAAACTATCTATCTCAGACTAGAACCAGCGGATTATCACATATCAGGTCAGTTGTGGGTCTAAGCAATATACCTTTTCATGGACCATGTGTAGTGAGGCACTTCCTACAACAATTAGTTATTGCCACAACCACCAGAGGGCCGGGTGCTGGTCGAAATTTATTTGGTAGTCTGCACTGAGTTATCTCACAGGCAAGATCGAGCCACATGGACAGGTAGCAGGGTAGGCGTGGGTCTAAGATTGAATCAGGGAGCCTAGATAGGTTAATGGTTACACGGCGTGCCCCGGAATCGCAGAAGTGTTGGCTCGAGACGCTTCTCTAGGTACGACGTGTCCTTTGTCTGCAACACCATCACAACACTGTTGCCGTGACCAGGATTATGTGTATTAAATGATGTATGGTATTGAACCTACCGATGTGTATGTATATCTAAGTGTATTGTCTGTACGTGTGCAATTGCATGCATAAAGCTAGGATTCCTTACATGCGGTATGCGGCATGCGAATGCGAATGTGAATGTGGCATGCGGCCTGCGGCATGCAAACCGGTTGGGTCCTTTCACCCACACCCACACCCACACATAGTGTCAGGTTTCTCTAACACTGTTTCCTATGGGAAACGCAGCAGCATTCGCATTTGCATGCCGCACCGATGGCTACATGGACCGATTCAGTTGCCGCATTCGCATTCGCATTCGCATTCGCATTCGGATGTAAGGAATCACCCTCATTGATTTAGATGCTTTTTGATTTTTTGCCGCATTTCATTCGCATTCGCATGCCGCATACCGCGTGTAAGGAATGTAGCCTTTAAACGACTTATGAACGTATGGACAGTATAAATACAGCCTCAATAAAAAAAAAATGTTTAAATGAACGTAAACCATTTATTTAAAAGATTTACAATTCCACATAGGGACGAGTGTAGTAGTCTCCACTGACCTCTCAGCCAAGGAGCCACACATACAGGTAGGCGAGGGTAGGTTAATTTCATCAATGAGCCTAATTACTCTAATTGTTAAGATGCACGACCCAGAATGGCAGTAATGTGGGTTCGATTCCAACCCATGGCACCGTGTTCTCTTTAATTGAAACACCTCCAGGACACACTCTGAGATAAATCCACGATGCATGCAAGCTTCACAGTGACCTACTGGCCTCATTAGTTCTTCCAGTGCCTTATATCTATAACTGTAGTTCAATATAAATAGGTCAAATTATGCTCGGTGGTGTTCGTTGACCTTTAACCTGGCGTTGGCCTCCATCTAGAGATTCGGTTTGACGTTAGATTGCGTGCACACCACTAACAGTCAGTGCCTCATACATTCCACACATTCCACACATTCCACATATTCCACACATTCCACACATTCCACACATTCCAAACATTCCGCGCCGTCCAGCCAGCAGGAAAACTGGGTCGATTCACGGGTTCCCGTTCCCACAGTGCACTGCGGGAGACGCTCAGAACGGCTGCCGGTCAAAGGATCATTCTTTCCCTAACAAAGCCGCGACGCCCCTCGACCCCCCCCCCCCTTCAGCCCCCATCGTGCCCTCAGCCTCCAGCCTCCCTCTCCGCCCCTCGGCCTCCCCCACCCCACCCCGCTGTATTCACTTCGCCCTCGTTCTCCAAAGTGCCACCCTCGCCCAAGTGTTCCTTTTTGCCACCACCACCCTTCCCTCTCTCCCCAACTCCTTCCCTTCTCTCCTTCAGCTCACACCGACACATCACTAATTCCTCCCTTCCCTCTGCGTATTCCCTTTCGCTCCCATATCTTTACCTCCTTCCCATCGACAATTCGGCACACAACCACATCTCCCTAATTCTTCCGTTCCTTCTGTATCTTCCCTATCTTTCTCTCCCTTCTTCCCCACTCCCCCCCCCCACTCTCCCCTCTTCTCCCCCCTTCGCATTACCTTCCCACCAACCCTTCAGTACACAACCACATCTCACTCACTCCCTCCACCCCCTCTCCCCTCCCCCTCCCATTCCAGCCTCCCTTTCCTCCCGGCCCCATCTCCCCCGTTTCCTCCCAAGCCCCCTCTCCCATCCCCTCCCCGCCCCCTGGCCCATCCCATCCCATCCCGCCCCCTCTCCCCTCCCTGTCCTCCGCGCTCTCCTCCACTCCCGTCCGATCGCCTCCCTCCCTCGCAACCCCATATTCCCTCCCTTCCCCGTCCCTCTCCTCTCCCTTCCCCGCCCCTTCTCCCCTCCCCTTTCTCCCCGCCCTCTCTCCCCTCCCCTTCCTCCCTGCCACCTTTCCCCTCCATTGCCGCCCCTTTCCCCTCCCCTCTCCACCCCTCTTCCCTCCAGTCCCGCTCCTCTCCCCTCCCTTCCACCCCCCCCCCCTCCCACACCGCCTTTCCCCCGCCCCGCACACACCCCCACTCCACCCCGGCGGGTAGACTTACACACCCGTCACCACTTCCGACATTGAGGGACTCAAACTGCGGCCGGTGAAAGGAAACCCATTGATTTCATTGACAGAGCCCGGACCTGGGTGTGAGCGGAGATGGGTTGGTGTGGGGGGCACGGGGGGGCGGGGCGGGGAGAGGTGGGGCGGGGAGAGGCGGGGCGGGGCGGGGCGGGGCGGGGCGGGGCGGGGCGGGGCGGGGCGGGGCGGGGCGGGGCGGGGCGGGGCGGGGCGGGGCTGGGCGGGGCGGGGCGGGGCGGGGCGGGGTATGAACGGTTCCCGGTGTGAACGGCTGAGAAGGGACGGGTGCCGCCGCAGTGTGAACCGAGTGGAATGAACAGGAGACAGGGTGTTAATGGTTTAAGGTGGACAAGATGGCGAGAGGCCAGGGCTAAGCGATTTGGGCTGAGAGGTGTGAACGGGTGTGGATAATAAGGTAAGACCCTTCACACTTTGAGAGAATGCTACTTTTTGTTCATAGTGTGCTCTATTTATTTTATTTGTGTACAATGAATGATAAGAAAATGGAGCTGTGGCTAAAACTTGTGTTCTGGGTAGGGACTTCCGATGTAATGTGTTATTAAATAGTAGGCTACCCGAAACTAGCGAAGCCAGCATGAAACTATAAGAACATAATATAATAGAAATGTCCAAATCTAATAGCACATTTCAGAAAGGCAGTGTAGTCCATTCAGTGTCAATTTAAAGCTGCATAGTCCGACGAAGCATCAACTTTTCAAAACCAAGATATAGATTATTTTGATTCTACTTATATAATTTAAATATTAATGCAGTTATTAAGCATTTGTTGCCACACAGAGGGGAATTTTGAGACAGATTAATATAACCTGTTACTGCTTAAGCCTATGGTGTCACAGTTGTGGCATGCTGACCAAAACTAATTTCACATGTTTGAATTTAAAATATCGCAAGATTTATCCACTTAAATTCAAAGTCACTTAAACTTGAAATAAGATAGATTATAACAATTAATTTAATATATTTATCTCAGAAAAATTACCCAAACTCAAAACTATCTGACTATGCAACTTTAATAAGTGCATTATAGTGAAACAACTTCCTCTTAGGACATTTGACATGTACATTTACATGTACAAATGCTCTTGTTTAGATCTAGAATCAGAATTACTTTGATGGTAATATTTTTCTTATTTTATCATGTTTTCTTTCTTTACGATAGTTTATAGAAAGCACAGAGAATTGCCTGGGTTTAGTAGTCATTATTGTCTGTAAGCCTCCGAAGCAAGTTATTTTTTATGAATGCGATTGTCCCTACATTTAGGTCATGATCATTCCAGAACTCGATGAATTTACATTTTCAGCCCTAAATATCTAGAGTTACTAATGTTATTACCTATATTAGTAGTATAGAGAGGACCGATATGGGTCCATATTACATAATCGTCCTGCGTCAGAGGTCCGACGTGGGACAATGACCTTAACTGACCCCTCTGTGGAAGGACACCCACCTTAAATGACCCATTGCGTGTTTGCAGGATGGCCGTCTGTTTTAGGTTGAACTTATTTGACCTTTTTGACTGGATTGATGATGTTACTGTTCTACCTTGCAGGATCTAGAGAAAAGGGGATAATAAATAAATAATAATAATAATAATAAAATTTGCATCTGTCATCATTTTCTCAATCTATTTGATGAAAGTAAGATATTTTTATTTCGTAATACACACTATTCGAAAACGTGAAAAGTATTTGAAAACGTGAACAAAATTTGAAAACGTGAAAAGTATGACAGACTAGACATACGAACGGTCATACAAACGAGCATACAAACGACTGAAAGAATGAATGAATAGATGAATGAATGAATGAGTAGATGCATGAATGAATACATGAATGAATGAATAGATGAATGAATGAACAAATGAATGAATATACGAATCAGATATTCAAAATTATAATAATAATGATGAGAATGATAGTTTGTTATCGGATGTAGAAATTATGATGGTGAGTCAAAAAGATTGAAAAATTAACCATCTCCAGAAATACTAAGCGTTTATTGGAAAAGCATAAGAAACTAATTCACAATCTTATTCATCTGAATGAACACGCAAGATTGCGGTTGCTTCAGCTACATCATAAAAAACTGCATGCGATTTTCATTTCAATTAAGACAAGATGTACTTATATTTATAATTCTGAACCACAAGCCAGGAAAACATCACATGCTGATGGTCCCATTCTCATTTGTTCATGTTCTATTATTTATGTATGAGAGGATTCAATAATCTTTGCATTAAAAATTAAACTTGCGTAGTCCGATGGTTTTGAGTTTCTGTCATTTGCTCAAAATAAATGTCTTATGTTGATGTTATAATCTAAACTGAAACTGAAACTGATAAGCACAACTTGACCATGGAATCCCACGGCATGCATTGGGTCCTAACTAACTTGTGGATAAAACATTGTTTCAATGTACAAGTTGTTACTAGTCCTCGTAACGTGATCATGATGCTTGTGAATAAGTACAGTTGTGTTAGTCCTGTTACTGCCTGTTTAATTCATCACACTGACTAACCACAGCGCCTTCTTTCCTTTGCAGGTGAGTCCTCTTTGATCAGAGTTATCCAAGGTAGGTTGGTCAGAATTGATTTTCTGTAAAGCAACCAGAATTGTTTTTATCCATTAACTAGGGAATTGGAACTTGACTTTTGAAACTTGATTTTCTATGTAAACAAACCTAGTTCCCTGATTAGCAGAGCAACAGTGAGCAATGCATACATGTGGAATGAAAGAAAATAAAAGGCGAGGAAGCACATGTCTTACCCTGCGCGATCTGCGGTGCGCACCACCTACCCTGCGCGATCTGCGGTGTGGGTGGCGCGACGGACACGCAGCAGGTGTGAGTTGGATATTAATGTTCACTTCGAGGCTCGAATCATGAGTCATAATAATATGTGTATAATAATCATAGACCAGACCTGCATATGAAGCACCTTACTCACCGCCCCCCCCCCCCCCTTAAGACCCTATGTTTATTACCTCGGATTATATGGTAATGATTATATGAAATATTAAGCAGCACACCGTGGTGTTATATATGTAAATATGGGTAGGATTTTGGGGTGAGGAGCGGGACGGTGGATAGTAGGAAGGATGAGGAGGAGGGAAATATGTGGTCGCGCAGTGTGGATTTGTGGTCATGCAGTGTGGATTTGTGGTCACGTAGTGTGGATCTGTGGTCGCACAGTGTTGATTTGTGGTCGCGTAGTGTGGATTTGTGGTCGCCTAGTGTGGATCTGTGGTCGCACAGTGTGGATTTGTGGTCGCGTAGTGTGGATTTGTGGTCACGTAGTGTGGATTTGTGGTCGGGTAGTATGGATTTGGGGTCGCGTAGTGTGGATTTGTGGTCACGTAGTGTGGATTTGTGGTTGGGTAGTGTGGATTCATGGTCACATAGTGTGGATTTGTGGTCATGTAGTGTGGATTTGTGGTCGCGTAGTGTGGATTGGAGGTGGTTATGCGTTGTCGGGTTGGGTTGGTGGCAAAGTTTGAGCGAAAAAAAAGTTTAAACTAAATGTAGTTTATTCATTGAATAATGTAGTTTGTTAGCACCAGAACACTGGTGTTCTAGCCATACAGTAAAATTGGTTGATACATATAAATGATGATATCAGTTGTAATAGTAAACTGCATACACTTCCAGTTCGACAATTAAAGTAATATTCATGCGGTGAATATGCATTATATGGGGATATAAGGATCGAAGAGGCTCACATGTGGAAAGTATTCGAAGGGGGAGGGGGGTAAGGGGACGGAGGAAGGGGGGATGGTAGACAGGGGATGTGGATAATGAAGGCGAGGAAGGAATGGGGTATGGAGTGAAGGAAGAGCAAGACAGAATGGGAAGGAAGGAAAGTAGAAAAGGGTGGTAAGAAGGGGAGGGAATGAGGGGAGGGAAGAAAGGAAGACGGAAGGAATGGGGAAGGAATGGGCAGGAATGAAGGACAGAAGGAAGGAAAGAAGGAAGGAAAGAAGGAAGGAAAGAAGGAAGGAAGGGCGGAAGGAAGGAAGGACGAAAGGAGAAGGGCTCGAAGAAAGGGAGAGGGACAAGGTGGAAGAGATGGACGGAAGGATGGAAGAGGAGGAAAGAAAAGTTGAGGGAAGGAGGGGGACGGAAAGAAGGCAGGAAGAAGAGAACGCATGGCGTCATCCTGTTAGATGGGAGATTGGATGAAGAGGAGACAAGGACGGGAGCGAGGCTTCGGGGGCAGGGGAGCGTTGGGGTATGTAGGGAGGAGAACGAGAGGGAGGGGCCGGCAGGGGGTGATTGTGGGTGAGTAGGGAGGCTGGGATGTGAGGGTGAGTGGTGAGGGAGGCTGGGATGTGAGAGTGAGTGGTGAGGGAGGCTGGAATGTGAGGGTGAGTGGTGAGCGAGGATGGGATGTGAGAGTGAGTGGTGAGGGAGGCTGGGATGTGAGAGTGAGTGGAGGGAGGCTGGGATGTGAGGGTGAGTGGTGAGGGAGGCTGGGATGTGAGAGGGAAGCTGGGATGTGAGAGTGAGTGGTGAGGGAGGCTGGGCTGTGAGAGTGAGTGGTGAGGGAGGCTGGGGTGTGAGAGTGGGTGAGGGAGGCTGGGATGTGAGGGTGAGTGGTGAGAGGTTGTGATATGACAGTGGGTGGAGGGAGGCTGGGATGTTGGAATGAGTGGTGAGAGGCTATGATGTGGGAGTGGGTGGTGAGAGGCTATGATGTGAGAGTAGGTGGTGAGAGACTGGTGTGAAACTGGGTGGTGAGAGGCTATGGTGTGAGAGTGAGTGGTGAGAGGCTATGATGTGAGAGTAAGTGATTAGAGGGTATGATGTGAGAGTAAGTTTGTTTGTTTGTTGTTGTTTTACGTCCTAGCAAGTGGTGATTGGCTATGATGTGAGAATAAGTGATTGGCTATGATGTGAGAGTTAGTGTTGAGAAGCTATGATGTGAGAGTGAATGATTAGAGTCTGCGATGTGAGAGTGGATACTGAGATGCTCGTGACGTACAGATACCAGTGTCCCGGGTTGCTGGAGGTTTGTTTGCGCGCATGCGTTGGCCCTATTTATGTGTGGAATTAACCCGGTGATGCAGCATACATCACTTCCGGGTCAACGTACCCTAGTTACAAAACCAGGCCTGCAGCTGCGACCTGAAAAGCATAGCAAACCGGAAGTGAGCCTTGCATCTTTGCTCCGCGTCTGAACCTCTAAACTATGAGAGGATAAATTTTCCCGGTGTATACGCTGAGCCGACCTTTAACCATTTCCGCTTGATGAAAACATGGCCTGGTTGGCTATGCATGTATATGTATTAGTCTGCACCGACCTCACAGGCAACGAGCGTAATGGATAAGTAGGCATGGATGGTGTGATCGCGTTCAGGGAGTCCAGGTAGCCTAATGGTTAGGATTCTAGCCCCAGAATGGCATGAATTGTGGGTTCAAGTCTGGATCTAGGTGCAAAGCTTCCAATTTGCAGCCCCCGCCCTCCACACTCATAACATCCATGTTCTGTTTTGATAGCATTGAAACTGTGCCAGCAAATTTAATCAACTATGCTGTTCACGATATGTAGAACAGCTGCCCCCACCGAACGCGGTGGCCGAATCGGTAGCGTGCTGGCTTCCGGTGCGGAAGTTCGCCAGTTCGATTCCCAATCAAGTCAAACCAATGCCTTACCAAATTGATACTTGTCTCTTCCTACTATCCTAGCCTGGCGCTCGGCATTAATAGGATAGCACAAGAACTGGTTAGCACAATGTCAGGATAATGTGACTGAGTGAGATATCAGGTCATGGTGCCGGCGGACTGATTACCAAGTTGGGCAGCAATATAAGGTCGCCATGAGTACGCACTGTCACAACATGCTAAAATTCACCTAAGCTATTTCAGATCGCGGGCTCGTGCTATTTGGCATATTTTTGTGAGCGCTTAATACTTTTTTTTTGGTGAAACATTTTTATTCATCTGAATACAGTCTTTTTTTCAGCGCCGTTGCACTGGTCTACCGACCGTTAAAGCTTCATAATCCGAATGAAGCATCAACTGATATGACCTTGGTTAGATGTTGCCAGGACGTAAAACTCTAACAACCAGCTAACCAACAGCTGCCACCCCCCCCCTGCCCCACTTCTCCCAGTTTGATAGCTGCTAGTGAAACAAAGGCTGAGTGGTCGCCTCGGTCAGCTGCCCTACTTACACGTACCCGACACTCCAGTGTGCGCATGCGTTGGGAGGGAGAGCTGCACATTACCAGTTGGGTGTGAGTATAGCAACTTCCCACCGTACACATTTTTACTCATCTGAATACAGTCTTTTTTTCAGCGCCGTGGAACTGGTCTACCGACCATTAAAGCTTCATAATCCGAATGAAGCATCAGCTGGTTACACTTACCTGGATGAGATAATTGGACAATGACACCGCAAGCAGTATAAATTTGGTTTTAATCAGGTAATCATGAGTACGCGTTGATCACAGAAAATTAAATGCAAATAGCAACATGTTGAAACATAGTGAGGTCAATAAGTTTTTAACCCTATCCCTTAACTTTAACGTAGGGGTGGGCGGGTGGCAATTTAAGGCTTAGTCCGCGTCCTCCTGTGCTCGTCCCGAAGTGAGCTCGTAGCCGCCAAACCCGGCCTTATATAGGCGGGGACAGCAATTTAGTTCAGAAATTCAACGTAGGTGTCAGGTCAGTATCATTAGTTCAGTAATCAGGTTTCATATCTTAAAGTGATCATAAACGGCTCTAGTGTCCAAGGCGTGGGGCAGTGTGCCCGGTTGACGCTAGGTGGCAGCATCAGGCTGCTTAACGTTAAGGCTATGGCTGTGTCTTAGTGTCCAATTACCCGTGTAGCGAACATCACAAAGAATTGAGTTGCCAGAGCATCCTCTTCCTGTGCGGCAGGTCATAGGAGCAATCGCCAAGTAATGGGTTAAACCGAAGATTTACTAGATTGATACTGGTCGCCCTCTTTGTCTAGGAACCCGGCCTTATTAGGATGGGCTCATACTGGTTGATTCGGTACCAGTCTGGCAGCACTATGAATCCATTATGAAGTCTTCATTCCTCATTTTATTATTGCATATGTGGTTAGGACAGAAAACCCTGACTGCATAAGGAACGACACAGACAAAGAATTGCAGCCCTGTCCTATCTTGGCGCTCGACATTAATACAATAGGGCAGGGACTGGTTACCTCGGTGTCAGGATAATGTAACTGAGTGGGATATCGGGTTATGATGCTGGCGGCCTGATTTCCTAGGGGACAGCACTATAAAGTCACAATATGTGTGCATGGATGTCAAAATACAGGACATCTATATGCGTCAGCAGTGACAGGTTATATTAAATTGACTTAGTAATCCTTCTATGTAGTAATGAATGTTTAATAATAAGTGCACCGGTATCTAACTGGGATGTCTAGGATCAAACCAGTGTTTGTTTTTTCGTTTTTGTCCATTAGTTGTTTAAGCAGGGGAAATTTCAGTCATAGACGACTGGTCTTCCTCATTCCACTGCTGGTCGATAGAAAGCCCGAGCCTACACTTTTACCGACCCAAGGGATTTTTAACCTCCCACACTACATAGACATGGTATGAGAGCAACCGGCCTTTGATGACGCTGTAAGTTATACACAGCGGTGGAAATCCAAATTGGCAGAGCTGGGGGCATGGGGAATCAAACCGCCGACCCTCAGATTAGGAGTCTGACCTAGAAAAAAGTCAGACACTCTGACCACTCCGCCACAGAGAACACCACATGCTTCATTTGGATTATGAAGCTTTAATGATCGGTATACCAGTGCCACGTTGCTGAAAAAAAACAACTCTATTCAGATGAATAAAAAAGTTTTACCCAAAAAATGTATTAACCGCTCAGAAAAATATGCCAAATAGCGGGAGTCCGCGATCTGAAATAGTTTAGGTGAGTTTTAACATAATTATACCTACCCATAGCAATCAACGCTGGAGTGATTGATATCAGCCTGACCCAGTCTGATATCGCCTTTATCAGGATGACACAGGCCCGGTGTGCCTGTCCTGTAGATATCACCATAGAGGGCGCGTTATCAGCACCGTTTAAGCGGGACGCCTGATGAAACAGCGCTACGCCGGGGTTTACGGGCCGCAGTCCCGGCGGTGGGGGTGGGGGGACTGGCGGGGGGGGGAAGTAAGTAACAGTGCGGGGCGGATATCCTCCAGGTGGCGCCACCGGGCGCTGATGGCCATCAGTGGGAGTGGCTCGGAGCGGCTCGGAGCGGCTCAGAGCGGCTCGGAGCGCCTCGGAGAGGCTAAGAGCGGCTCGGAGTGGCTCGGAGCGGCTCAGAGCGGCTCGGAGCGCCTCGGAGCGGCTCGGAGAGGCGGGTTGGCCGGGAAGTCGCAGGCTCTTTATTAAGATGAGATGGTTGATTACAGCCGAGCCACGCCCATCACACATCCATAAACACAGACCTGCATAGACCCCATGGGGCACAGGCATAGACACCCACCCTCCCCCACCCCCAAGACTCCCACCCCCCACCACCGGGACACCGGCCGCCCTCCAGCGGGCTGCACGCCGGGGCGGCGCACAGACTGCGGCATTTAGCGGGCGTCGCGTAATGAATTTATCAGCAGCCATGGCGCCTAATTACATCAGACAGTAAGCACATGCGTATTAATGAGGCACTGTCGGGACGCCGCGAGACGGGGTGGGGAGAGGGAGGGGGGAGGGAAGAGGGGGGGGGGGCAGGGAGAGTGGGGAATGGGAGGAAGGGAGGGTGGGGAGAGTTGAAGGAGGGTGGGGAGAGGGTGGGGAATGGAAGCGGAAGAGAGAGAGGGGGAGGGTAGGAGAGAGGAGAGGAGGAGAGGGGAAGGGGAGGGTGGGAAGGCAAGGGAAAGAGAGGGGGGATATGGGAGGGGGGAGGCGGATGGTGGAGAATGGGGGGTGGGAAGGAGGGAAGGTGGAGAGAGGGGGGCGGTGGGGAAGGGAAAGGAAAAGGGTAGCGAGGTGTGTGGAGAAGGGGGAAGGTGAGGGTGGATGGTGGGCAGAAAGGATGTGTGGGGATGGAATGGAAGGGAAGACGGGAGGGGGAACAGGCGAGAAGAGAAAGGGAAGGAAGGGGAAGGGATGGGAATGAGTGACGGAAGGGGAGGGTGGGGAGAGGGGAAGGAGGGTGGGGAAGGGAAGCGGAAGAGAGGGGGTGGGGAGGGGGAGGGGAGGAAGGGGGAAGGGAGGCGAAAGGAAGGGAGAGGATGGAAAGGGGTAGGAAGCGGAGGGACAGAAAGGGGAGGGAAAGAAGAGGTGGAAATGAAGGGAAGGGAAGGAGGGGAGAGAAGAAGGGGAGGGGAAAGAAGGAAGAGGAAGAAAGGGGAAGGATGGAGAAAGGAGGAACGAGGAGAGGGGAGGGAACGGAGCTGATGGTGCAAGAAAACGGAGTTGGAAAGGCGACTGTCAACATAATGAGGGTGACTGTTAATGTGAGGAGGCAGACTTAACCTGGAGATGTTGACTGTTACCATGGGGATGCTGACTGTTAACATGAGGAGGGCGACAGGTAACATGAAGAAGGTGACTGTTATTATGAGGATAGTGACTGTTAACATGAGGAGGGTGACTTTTTCCTGTGAGGAGGGTAACTGTTGACACGAGAAAGGCTACTGTTAACATCAGGTGGCTGACTGTTAACATGATGTGTGTGACTGTTAACATGAGGAGAGCGGATGTTAATATGAAGATGATCACTGTAAAAGGGAGCATGGTGACTATTACCATGATGAAGCGGCTGTTAACATGAGGGCGACTGTTAACATAATGAGGGCGAATGTTAACATAATGAGGGCGACTGTTAGCATAATGAGGGCGACAGATATCATAATGACAGTGACTCTTAACATAATGAGGGCGACTGTTAACATAATTCCAGTGACTGCTAACATGAGGAGGACTGTTAACATAATTCCAGTGACTGTTAACATGAGGGCGACTGTTATCATAATGACAGTGCCTGTTAACACAATGATGGCGACTGTTAACATAATGAGTGTGGCTGTTAGCATAATGAGAGCGACTGATCATCATAATGATGGTGACTGTTACCATAATGAGAGCGACTGTTCAACATAATGATGGTGCCTGTTAACATAATGAGTGTTATTGTTAACATAATGAGAGCGACTCTTCATCATAATGAGTGTGACTGTTAACATAATGAGAGCGACTCTTCATCATAATGATGGTGACTGTTAACATGATGACAGTGACGGTTAACGTAAAGACAACGACTGTTAAAATAATGACAGCAACTATTCACAGTTGGAGGAAGGTGATGGATAAGGAGGAGGATGCTGACGGCTGGGGACTCGGAGCGTACCGGACACTGGTAGCACGTCCCGCCGGAAGTTGTAGAGGCTGTATTATGCACGGACTTCTGGGCATGCGTGTATTATACATGGATACACCACATGCCCCCACCGTCCCTCACCGCACCCATACGACGTCTCCACCTCCATCCGATGGAAAGCTATTCCCAAAGAGCTTAAAGTTAAAGCCCCTGCAATGTGAATATTATAGATATATAGATATATAAATATATAGATATATAGATATATAGATAAATAGATATATAGATATATAGATATATATAGATAGATATATAGATATATAGATATATATATATATATATAGCTATATAGATATATATATATATATAGATATCTGCTGCATAACGTATTATGCGAGTATAAAGATATGGAAGGGAATATTACTTATTATTATGATTATTGTTACACGCCATAAGACTCAACTCTGTACTGGTGGCGCCATCTTGGCCCACCTCTCCTCAACCGGATGTTGACCAGTGTCAGTCGCACTGGAGGATTTTTTCAAACGAGTATTCCTTCCATGCATATTAGTTGTGCTTTATAGTCTCGTGGCAAAATAGAGTTTTGTGGTGACCACTTTGATTTTTGGCTGTCAAAAAAGAATTGCTCAAGGATGACAGATTGTCACCTGCCTAAAATATGTTCATGAAGGTGCAATCTTCTAGACATGGCGATAAAACATTGTAAATATCCTAAAACATGGTTTTCTGTTCAGCCACTGGACTATTAACACAATATTTATACACTAGAAATCCCAGCACCATATTGAGATGAGAACTGCCCATGAATATACGTTGGGTACTCTTTCTAATGATTCTAGAAGGATCAACCTTCCCCAAGGGGGTGAAGGTTCTATGACGTCAGAATCAGACGCGCCATCAGTTACAGCGCAATGGTTTCAAATTGACAATAATTCAGTGATACCTTCCTAAGGTGTGCTGTGATACTATTGTATTGAAGGTGAGTGATTGTCTTCACGTCTCATCGGTAATTACTGACACATGAACAGGTTTGACTGATATTTCGATCGTCCATTTACGTCAAGCATGTGGGGTTTGCACCACTGTTTGACGTCATGATCAAAAAGTTCGGAATGAAATGAATGGAGCGAAATTAGCGAGCAATGATTTATTCCAAGGTTTCTCATTTGTAAAAAAACATCCGTTTCAACATTGATCCCATGACCAGGATTCTGTGCATGCTTGACTCTGTATAACATTGACCTATCCCTGTGTGTGTATTGTAAGTTCGCTGCCTGCTTAATTTTAATTGTAAGTTTGAGACTTACCATTTTAGGGGAATGGGTGTAGTGGGATTTGTACCTGATTCTCAGGTGAAATGTCACATGCACAAGAAGGCATTGATAGGTTGATTGCCTCAGGAAGCTTAGATCGTCTAATAGTTAGGGCACTGGGCATTGTAGAAGTGTGAGTTCAATCCCACTCTAAATGCAATGTTTCTCAATTGCAAAAAAAACCTACAACACATAGGGCGTAATCGATTAATCAACTCGGGTCACCCGGGCCACTTTTTGGCGCATGCGCACATCCTACAGACTCGGGTCGAATAATCGAATATGCTTCTCTGCGCTCGGGTGGAAAACATGATTTTCTTTTTTAATAACAGATAAAACGACAGCAAAATAGGATTTAAAGTATTTTATGATGGCCTAGGTTAGCTAGATTTCCATTTTATTAATCTAAGTTATTCTTTTTTTTAAACATGTATGACTGGTATTGGTAGATATTATCCTGCAGGATGGTACCAGCGCAAATGTGACGTCATCGCTTGTAGCCAACCCCAGCTACGAGGTGGGTTACTTGGGTCGGATCGTTTCGCACACGGCACGTGTATTTGTCGACTCTACTCGCAGTGTTCGATTTGAAATTCTGACGACTCGGGTGACCCGAGTCGCTCGGGTTGTGTTAATCGATTACGCCCATTGTTAGTTGTCCAAATTGAACTGCTGCAAAAGTAGTTAAGACAAATTTGACTCTCCATTAGAGGTGGCCACATTCCAAAAGAAAATAACATGGTCAGGTTAATATGGAGAGCTGCAGCGATTTAACTCTAATTCCAGCCCTTCTCTGAAAAATAGTCTTAGCACCGTCGATTGGATCTATTCCAAAGGCATTGTTCCCCTAACCAAACTCCGTGACCAATCTGATTTCACCTTATCAAATTAGCAATGGATGGCATCCTCTTCTTTAGTTAATACGCTACCCGCGCTTAATCCGCTTGACCTAATTCCCATTGAAGGTAACGCTACAGTAATTAGGTCACATAATTAGAGCTCTCCGCAAGAGTGGTTAGAAAGCTAACAGCAGTCGCAATTTTCAAATTGTGCTTAAACGAGCATTGAATGACAAGTGAGGCCACCTTCCACGCCTTTCCCCAGGTCATCTAGCGTGCCACCTCCTGATTGGCTGCTGTAATTCCCGCCCTTTCCACCATCGGAACCTCCCCCCTCCCCCTCTCCTGGCTCTCGCTGCCTCATTTCCCAGCGAGCTGACATAATGAGCAAACTTTCCACCCACCCACCCATCTACACTTTGCTGACTTGTAAATGTCTTCCTGTTTTTTTGTTTTAGTTTTTTCCCTTAAGGCTGGTCTCAAGTTTCGCCCGTAATATTTAATATTCTGCTTACCTGCACTAAGGCCTTCTTCTCAATCTTTCGCCGAATCATAACAGGCATGTCGGTAGATTCGGTTAAAGTTGCATAGTCCGATGCTTTTGAGCCATTTTCTGAGATAAATATGTTTGAATAATCGCTATAATCTACCTTACTCTAGTTTGAGGTATCTATTATTTTAAATGGCTAACTTTTGAGACATTTGAAGTACAACCATGCAAAATTAGTTTTGGCATTCACACCAAAGACTGTCATGCCATAGGCTTCTGCAGTAGAGGCTTCTATTAAATTGCCTGAGTATTCCCTTCAATGGGGCGATAAATGTTTAATAAGTGTGTTAGTATTTAAGTTAGATATGTAGAATCAAATCTAGATAAGGGCTTTGGTTTTGAAAATTTGATATTTTTATCGGACTATGCAGCTTTAATCAGCACATAGTGGGTAGGGTGAGTGAGAGCTGGCATGTACAGTACGATTACCAGAACAGCCCCGCCCTCCTCATTCCCCTCCCTGCCGCTAGAGGGATCTCACTGGACACATGTCGAGCCTATATTTCAGTTGGCGGCCAGCCGGAGAACGATAGTATCGGTGCACCTGCTCCTGTTTTTGAATGCATCCGTGTCCTGAGGCTTACGTTGCCGTTTTTCTATAGACAATTTCCGCTACCAACCTACCGACTGATTGGTGTCAGTGGCGGGAACTAATGTTGTCGGTAGCAGCTGGTGGTGCAACATTAGCCGTGGAAAAGGTCTTATAGAAGTTTCCACCTACACCCTCCTTCCCTCTGATGCCTGTTGCAAGAACTAATATTGGGGATAACAGCTCACAGTGCAGCATTCTCTGTGAAAAAGGTCCCATGGACGATGTCTACCACCATCCGTCCCTCTTGTGGCAGTGGTAAGAACTATTGTTGGGATAGGAGGTTTTAAAGAGGCACTCCCTCCCTACATATAAGTATGTATTCGCTAAAGACGAGTGGAATATTAATTTATTATGAAACCTGGACAAGCCTACATTGTTACATCTTAAACAGGGATAACCCTTATTTCCGTGTTTTTTTTAAATGGTGGAAGACTAAATTGTCTCCTCTATGGTCAATGTTGCAAGCACAAGTGCCCCATGACACTCATGATTAATGATGCGATCACGTGATTTTAGCAGGTACCACTTGCATGTATGTTCATTAGTGTGTCTTGACGAAATGATTTAGGCTTCGAAATGCCGCTTATATATATATATATATATTTTTTGTATGGAGGCTGTATTTATACTGTCCATAGCATGTAAGCCTGGGTACCCAGGCTTGTTTTCAATGCTGGCCAGCTGTAGTGTTGGTGTTATCTTAACAAGCAGTAGCTGCTGATAAGTTATTTAATTGTCTGCATTTCAGTAGCAGATAGATAGTCTGTTGGTACGTTTAGTAGCCTATGTTAGTTTTTTTGGGCCCTGTTGGCATTGTATTTTTGTTCTATTCTTATTACTATGTTAGTTGTTTTCTTAAGGTTCTATGTTAGTGTTTTGGGGTTTTCTTAGGAAGAGCTTTCCACTTTTAGTTATTATAGAATTATATTGAGCTTAGAACTAGAGAATAACCCTTGTGTTACTAGTCCTGATGTTTATGGACGTAGCACCCCTTTCTTGATGAATTGGAACTCAAATGTTTCTATTCTCTCAGTTCAGGAAAGGAAGTAATATTGGTTTATAATGTCAATGGAAAGACACCCATTTAAGTCATATTAGACTTAGCTTGGTTTCCCGCCACAGTCGCACAGACTTTAGGCTTGGCACAAAGCATTACATCATTGGACCATGTATGTAAGTCTTGTAAGGAGGGACCAGTGTAGGTGTTCCTCCACATGTTGTGTGCTACTCTGCGATGGAGCCATCAAGGTGTTAAGCCCATCAACCACCGAGCTATTAAGTGCAAAACCTATACCAATCCTCGCATCTATTTTTGATCGATATTTATATTCCCTAAACATACATGATTTATATTAAACTCTCAAATGATGATGCCAGTACATAGTTATTGCACAATATAACAAAAATTGATGGTTTATGGACTTAACATCTGGACGGGTCCGCCACAGAGTAGATCATGTGCGGAGGAACGCCTACACTGGTCCCAATGACGTAATGCTTTGTGCCAAGCCTAAGGTCTACGTGATTGTGGCGGGGAACTCAGCTCGTATTAGACGAGGCTTGCATGGTCGGTTTTCTCAACAGCTTACTGAAATTTTATACTTCATTTGAATAGCCGTTAATCATGATTTTGTGTAGATTATTGATCCATCATCGGACAGATACATCAGTATTTTTAACAGGGGAATCTGTATAGATTTTGCAATAAATATATCCCATTGTAAAGGTAGTTTCATATCTAAACTAAAACTACTCAATATTCAATAACGAAGCACCCGGTGAGATAACATATACCTGTGTAAAGACTAGGTCTCCATAAAGTACAGTTGAATCCTCTCCTCCAACTAATCGATTTTCCACTCATTGTGGTCACCAGTATGTAAAGTCTACAGCTCGAATCTGTGGTTGTGTAGGCAGGCTATAGTGAAATCAATACAGGCAAAGAGAAAGGAAGAGTATAAAGTGTGAGAGAAGAGAGAGAGTCAAGCCCTCTGGTTTATTATATATATGGTACATGGATTTAGTGTAGAGTATCACCCCACCCTTTTCCCCCAATGGGAAACAAGCATTCTTAGCTCTACCAAGCAGAGGGGGGAGGGGGTAGGCTCTGAGCGCCCCTTGCACACAGCCCTGCCAGCGCCACTATTTCTATTTACATCTCACTTAGGCACCACCAGCACCTACATATACACATACATGCACTTGGTCACGTATACCCGATCAGTAATAGAACATTTGCATTCCCCCACTAGTGCATTAAATCGGAATATTTTACACCTGGATATGTCAACTTACCTGTATACGGATATAAGATAGACTGCTGTGACTGGGATTGTGATTGAAATTGCAACTAGAATTGTACTATGACAAATTCTCTCAAAGTACACCTTTTGAGTTTGTTTAACCGAATATGTGGAGAGAGAGAGAGTGCCACAGTGGATAGTGTGCAAATGCAACCTAACAGAGTTCCCTGGTGTTCCCTGGACTGTAGGGAACCATATTTGGTCATGTGGAGAACCATATTAGGTCATGTGATGAGGGAATCCCTTGATGTCATTCATGTGTTACATTCAGAGTTTGTTTATAGTCTCAGTGGATTACACCGGGCGACTTTAAGCCACTGTATTTGCAGACAGGTAACTTGGTGCATTTTCCTTGTAATCTTTTCGCAGATATTCCGCACTGAAATTATTCAGTCCTTTTTATTTTGTTAGCCATTTTGAATAGGTACGGGACAAACTTTCCATGGGGCTTCCATATTTTTCGGTAATATCCTAGGACAATCGCTTATTAAAGTACGTAAACAGGAAGTGCCTAATGTCGTCTGCCAGTTTGCCACAGCTCGCTGCCTTTCCCGCCTTTTTTTGATAGGAGAAACTACGGAGCGAATTTGAACTCGCCTCCTGATTGGTCGTCCGCATTCACAGTTAATTGTGTGTTACTGTATTCACGCGCAAATAAAGCTTCAGTGAAGTGATTCTTTTAAAAAATATTCGCATTAGTGAAACAGAATTTGTCACTGCACAATATCCTAATTCACGAAAGATGCCACTTGCATTAGCGCTTCTCCAAAGCTGGATGTCGGCTGTATCCATAGCGACTCTCCTTAGTGAGAAATGGCATTGTTATTATCAGAGGAAGGGTTTGGGAGTTAGAAATAGCTTACATAATTATTGAATCATTAGTCATAAATCGCATATATAGATTAATAATAGTCTGTAATTATGAAAGCATATGCACTCGCTAAAATGTGCCCTTTGATATCGGCTGGTTGTTGGAGTTTTACATCCTGGCAACATCTGAGGTCACATCAGGATGGGTACCGACTTGTGACACTGCCCCGTCATGACGACTATATAGTGTTGTCCCACTGGGAAATCAGAAGCAGTAGACTTTTTTAAAGTGTGATATCTGATGCTCTCTTCATAAGGTTGCCATGGCGAAGGTCCTAACGAACTGGTGTTATTCAACGGGTAATTATCATCAATTCACATCAGCAAAAATGGAACATGTCACGTGGGACAAGAAGGTGTTCTAAAGAAATGCGAGAAGGCCAATGGGGGGCTGCTTCACTAACATCTGCACCGAACGCAGCCGTAACAATGAAGGAATTGGCTTGTTTTACTAACAAACCTGCTAAGCATAAGAATCGAAACAATTTGTTTTAAAATTTATAATAAGTGGCAATACAAACAGGCCGGGAACAAATGCCCTGGGTGGTGTTCCACAAAACAGCGCATTGTCCGTGATGTTTGGCAACACGGGTAATTTGACATTCTTACACAGCCATAGCCTCGTAGTACTAAGAAGGCCTTATGCTGCCACCTATCGAGAACCGGCTGCACTACGTTATGCCTTGTACACTAGCGCCGCCTATAGTCACTTCCAAAATACGAAACTTGATTATGTAACTAATGATATCGATCTGCCATCTGTAGTCAAATTCCTGAACTAACTAGCCTTCTGTGCCTATATAAGGCCAGGACTGGCGGCTGAGAGCTCACATCGACACGGGCACGAGGAGGACACTGACTAGCCTAAAATTGCCACCCGCCCACCCCTACGTGACATTGCGAAGGGCTAGGGTTGAAAGCTTCTTGACCTCACTGTGATTGAACGTGTTGTTATTTGAATTGAACTTTGTGCTGATCAAAAACGTACCTGCTGGTGCTTGAAAATTAAACCCAACTTTAAACTAATATGCCGTGTAGTTGTCTAATTATGTTTAAAATGGGACTAGAACCCACAGTTATGTCATTCCAAGGCGAGCTCCCTAACCATGAGCCTAGATATGTTCCCTGATGCATTCAAATCACATTGCGGGGTATTTGGAAGTGGGGTGAAGCTCCCTACAACAGCCTTCAGAATAGCATTTTTGGAAGGCTCTTTCCAATAATGAGATCCAAAATGAAAGCGAGCAACCTTTTATTAAGAGCTACTTCTCTGCTGGAAAAATAGGGGGCTTGCCTGAAACATGTAACAAGCTGGCACCGACTTGTGACAGTGCACGCTCATGACGACTTTATAGTGCTGCCCTACTGGGAGACCAGGCCGCCGGCACCATGACCCGATTTCCCATTCAGTCACATTATCCTAATATTGAGCTAACCGTAACCAATACATACAATGGTAACGTGCAAATAGAATACAAACATATGTCTGACTGCGAATGTGATTTGCGTAGATACAAAATTGGATCACTCCACGTAGTGATTGGTTCGAATGTGCTTATGAAATTGAATGGACTGAGTGAAACTGCATGGGTATTTGTATTTATGGAAGCCACAAATCGCATACCTCATGCGCTTCTGCATATCGCATATATATGGATGGGATCCTAGATTAATAGTTGGAACAATGAAAATACTTCTTTTTAAATTTTTTTATAGAAAATTGTTGTAGTAAATTCACACGGCATTCTACTTATTAAACAACTAGCGGACGCGGTGGCAGAATCGGTAGAGCGCAGGCCCCACAAAAGGAAGATCGGGAGTTCAATACCCGGTCCAGTCAAACCAATGACTTACAAGATTGATACTTGTCGCTTCCTAGCCAAGCGCTCAGCAGTACTAGGATAGGGCAAGGACTGGGTGACTCAGGGTAAGAATAATGTGATTGTGTGGTATGTCAGGTCAGGGTGCTGGCAGGCTGGTCTCCCAATGGGGCAGCATTATAAGGTTGTAACTCCAAGAACCAACCAACTTAAACACCTAATTCCGGGAGAGTCATTCAACTGAATATTAGGAAATGAATGAGCCAACTAGGGAGTAGAGGTAGTATACCACTGGCATCATCACGTGACAGCCCTCTGGTCTGCCTGCCAGATAAAGCCCGCCAGGGGGAGGCACCGGAGGGAATGGACAGCCGGCTGGCAGTTGCGTGAACTGTGCGTTACCTGTGGGTACAGCATGGTTCTCAGTAGATAAAAGATTCACCCGGTACTTGGAGTACACCGGTGAACGACAACGTAGTGTAAATACGGGCGAAAATAGCTTTAGTATGGAACATGAAGTAGAAACTGTGGTTCCATGATCAAATCGCTACATATATTGGCAGAGATTTGGTGAAATGGGAGAGAATCCAAAAATCCAAGATGGGTGCCATAGAACGCCGTCGATTTCAATTTTAAATCGTATTAAACTAGCTATTTTATTATATTTTTCAACTCAAAGGTAGCGGGTAAATATGAAGATATCTACAAAGAATAAATGTTGCTTCTTAGATTGTGACATTAGGCTCTCATTTCATTAACCTGCTTTTTCGACCATTTTTATATAGGGTTGATATTCACCCGTGTACTGCGAGTACCGGGTGAATCCTTTATCTAGGGTGTGTTGGAGAGGATAAGGGATGGGAGGTGTGGTGTGGTGTGGTGTGGTGTGGTGTGGTGTGGTGTGGTGTGGCGTGGTGTGTGGAGAATGTGGGGGGAATGTGGGATGTGGAAGTGTGGGGGATAGGGTGGTGAGTGGTGGGGACGGGTGAGGAGGGGTGCGGAAAGGTGGGTTGGAGCAAGGTGGGGGGGGGGGAAGTAGGTGTGGGGTGGGTGATGGGGGACGGGATGTGGACAGGTAAGGGGAGGGGTCAGGGTGTGTGAAGAGGCAGAAGTGTGAGTAGGAGAATGTAAGGTGGCAGTGTAGGGGAGGGACGGGGGAGGTGGCTTAGTGCAGCACGGTGGGCGGGGCAGGGATGTGGGGTGAGGGAGCGGGGGCGGAGGAAGGTGGCGAGGGGCGGGGGCGGGTGGCAGGGTGAATGTAGCTCACCAGAAACCAGTGAACCGTTTCGGTCAGAAGGCAACGCCGGACCATGGGCGGGGAGGACTGGTCCACGGGCGGGGCGGGCCGGACCGGACCACGGGCGGGCCAGACCTGACTACTTGCAGCCTTCTTATCAATCAAACCAAATCAATAAACATAACAGTGTGCTTGTTCACAATCGCCACCTGCCTCGGTGAAACGCCCGGTTATGCATGTGTTGTGGGGAAGGCTTGTTTATGACAGGTGTTCTTTGACAGGTGATCTGTGTCAACTGATCCGTGACAGCTTGTGGATGAATACTAACATATGACAGTTTACCTGTAGCAGTTGACCTACGATACTGGATCTGTAACAGCTGCGCTATATCAGCTGATCTGTGACAGCTGTCCTCGGGGAACTGATATGTGATAGCTCTCACTTGACAGTTTATATATATATAAGAGCTGATAAGTAACAGATGATATATGAGAACAGATCTGTGACACGAGATATATTGCAACAGACCTGACATATATCAGCTGTCAGTAGCTTCAGATATCAACAGTCATGCATTATCTCACATACATCAGTGTACAAGTTACAGATCAGCTTCATATATCAGCTGACATACCTCAGCTGTCACAGATCAGCTGACATACCTCAGCTGTTTCAGATCAGCTGACATATTTCAACTATCACAGATTAGCCTCAGATATCAATTGTCATGCATTAACTGTCAAATCGCAGCTCTATCAGATCAGCGGTCATTCATCAGCTGTTATAGATCAGCTGACATACGCCAGCTGTCAAGGATTAGCTTCATATATCAGCTGTCATTCATTACCTCTCATATATCAGATTAGATAAAAGATTCACCTGGTACTTGTACTACATGGGTGAAGGCCAGCCTTATATAAAAACGGTCGAAAAATCGGGCTAATGAAATGAGTCGTTATGAGAACCTAATTTCACAATCTAAGAAGCAACATTTATTCTTTGTATATGTCTTCATGTTTACCCGCTACTTTTGAGTTGGAAAATATAATAAAACATATACTTTAATGCAATTTAAAAGTGAAATCGATGGCGTTCTCTGGCCGCCATCTTGTCTTTTTGCATTGTCTCCCATTTCACCAACACTGTGCTGATATAAGTAACCTTTTGACACTGGTGCCAGGCATTCTACTTCTTGTTCCATACTAACGCTATTTTCGCCCGTATTTAGACTACGTTGTCGTTCAGCCCTGTACTGGAAGTACCGGGTGAATCTTTTATCTAATATCAGATTAGCTGTGGCAGACTAGCTGCCGTACACCAGCTGTCACAGATAACCTTCATATGTCCGCTGTCATACACCAGCTGTCATCCATCAGCTGTCAGGACGCCATTAGGTACCGGAGTTACCTGTGCGTACAACACAAGGAGGTACCGGCGTTCAACCAGTGGTCCACAACTGGTTCATCAAAGGCTGTGGTATGTGATGTCATGTATGTGCGAACGTGCATATAAAAGACCCCTTGTTGTTTATCGGAGAGAGTAGCCTATGTGGTGGCAGTGTCTTTCCTCCAAAGAAATATGTCAGACTGACCATATGTTTGACATTCAACAAGACGGGATGGCCGAATGAGTTAGAGTGTCCATCTCCCATGTTGGTAGATCGTGGGATCGTGGGTTTGAATGCTGGTCGAGTCAAACCAATGACTTAAAAATGTATACTTGTTGCTTCCTAGCCCCCTCGGCATTACTAGGATAGGGCAAGGAGCAGTGGAATGAGGAAGACCAGTGGTCTGTGACTGAAATTTACCCCGCTTAAACAACTAAGTTACCAACAACAACAACAAAAATAGCCGATGATTCGAAAATCAGTGTGCTCTAGAGGCGTCGTTAAATAAAGCAAACTGTACTTTGGTACCGGCGTTGTAGATGGGAACGCCACCTCTCCACACGGCACCTTCTGATGTCGAGTAATCGGCTTTATAGTGCTGCCGCACGCGCACACGCACCCTTTCCCTCTGCAGTGACAGACATGCAGACGCCTATGTGCGTGTCCCCATTATTGATTTAGTGTTTCAGACTCCATTCCGGCACCCCACCACATATATCCCCCGGTGCGGTTTTTGTGTGTCTTTTTTTGTTGTAAACTGTGAATATTTAACTCCTCCTGTGCGTGTTCATGCGCTTAGTGGGGTAAGTGGCTTTGTACATGTCTATAAACACGTCAGTCACTCAACTCAGTAAATCACCATCCGCTTAAGGGAGTCAGTCAATGTTTTTCAACAGTTGTGTTGTTGTTGGAGATTTATAATGCATCTGAATAGACTTGGTTTCACCATTAGACAGTTTGTCAATAGAAAGCCTGAGGCTACACTTTTACCGACCCAAGGGATTTTTAACCTCCCACACCACATAGACATGGCATGAGAGCAACTGGCCTTTTAATGAGGCTGTAAGTTATACACAGCAGTAGAAATCCAAATTGGCAGAGGTGGGAGCATGGGGAATCGAACCACTGACTTTCAGATTGGGAGTCCGACCTAGAAAAAAGTCAGACACTCTAACCACTCCACCACAGAGAACACAACTGTTGTCTTTATTCACAATTTCCATACATAATACAGAAACATAGTTTACAGAAATTATTGATTAAGGAAATCAATCCATATGGATAATGACCCCTACTGCACAGGGGCGAAAACAAGTGCATGCACTTTTGACCAGAATAAGCAAACAATCACACAAAAAGAAACACACAAAAAAACATAACGTAATCGGTTGACAATAATAGAAATTGCTGGAACAGTGTAACCATTAATGGGTGTCTTCCCACTTCCCCTTATATACAAAGGTACGATGGTACAACGAGTACGATATGGGGAAGGGGGGAGTCAAGACATGAATGATTGATACAACGTTGATATAACATAGCCACTGTTATGTTCCGTGAGAAGGAGTTTTACATCCTGACAACATCTAAGGTCATATCAGGATAGATACCGACTTGTAACAGTGCACACTCATGGTGACTTGATAGTGCTGCCCCACTGGGAAACCAGGCCACCAGTACCATGACCTTATATCCAACTCAGTCACATTATCCTGACACTGAGTGAAATAAACGTTTTGCACTGCATGTACCGGCAAACTCAATGGTAGTGTGCCTTCGTTCAGCAGCCAAGCTGCACGCGCATACACAATGTTTATAAACATTTGAAGTGGGCGAGACTACTCGCCTTGTGGCATTCGCGGGCGTGCGGCGATTAACCCGTATTTGGAAATACGGGCTACTCGCCATGGCAGACCGCGAATGCCAAACATTCACGGGGCACCAGGTTTCCGGCCGTAAAGCGTTGCTAGGAGACGCAAACTGCGACTCGCCTGGCAACGATAGAAGGTCGGGCGTTCGGACCCAGACCGATCAGACGTATTTAATAACGCTCTGATGTTTTAGCCGAGTTGTAGGCCTATATTATCGAAATTCTAAACTTGTTTGAAATTAAACATTAGGGGAGGGGTTTGCATAATACTTCTATGACATGTGCTGTGAACAATGTTAGTTTTGGTTAAGAATAAAAAGCTGTGAGCTCTTGGAAAAGTAGATTGGAACGTTCCTTGCATTCTTTACTATCCTCCAGATTTCTATGGAGTAAACCGCTATGGTCGAACTTAACATTGGATTGCTTTATATATATAATTAAGGGCCTTAAGCCTAAATAGGCCTTATGCAGCTACTTAGCCCATCTGTGGGGAGATTATACCAGACATATGAACAGAATTAACGTATAGATCTTTTGGCTAAAATAAGACAGTAACTTAGGCTGATTATCAGTGACAGTGGTCGTGACACTAGCGCATCTGCTTAGTTCTGGATCACTTTAAACACATTAAATACACCGTAAGGCGAGTAGACCAGCCAGTTAGTTCAAATACATAAGTAATTGCTTTAGGCCGATAAATGCGAGAGGGGGCAAACCTCGGTATTTAGACGATACTCTGGCTGGCCGACTTTAGCCCGGGAAGGACACCGACGGACACGGACTACCTGCAGACGGGACGAGGGGCAGCGGTGGCCCGCGGCTGGCCCAGGAAATTCACATGGAAATAATTATATAAATTAACACGAAGGCTCGCCTCAAGCGGGGGTGGAATAGCCCGACAGTTAAACATTGAAAAGGGTCTATGCATTATTAACCTGCTTTTTTTTTGTAAACACGAATATTAAAACCACTATTAATATTTGGAAAATAATCAAGATATCAGACAATATTTAATCATTTCGATCGGTACAGGTGACTTGTGACCTTGCGAAAAATATGGCTGGGTGATCTTTGTTGTTGTAATCTACACAAATAAATAGTTGATGAACCGGATGTAACTAACTGTCCACTTCCTGTGCTGCCGGTGTTATCCGGGAAATCTGGGAACCTTACCTAACCCCCTGTCCTCTTCTCTTAAATACAGATTGAATCTGACGGGATGGCTGAATGAGTTAGAGTGTCCGTCTCCTGTGTTGGTAGATCGTGGGTTCGAATCCTGGTCGAATCAAACCAATGCCTTAGAAATAGACATGTGTCCCTTCCTAGCCAGGTGCTCGGCATTATTAGGATAGTGCAAGGAGCAGTAGAATGAGGAAGACCGACCATTGCAATTTCCCCTGCGTAAACAACTAATGTACCTCCCCCCCCCCCAAAAAAAAACTAAAATGTCCTTCCTTAACCCTTCCTTCACTCCTTCACACCCAACACCCCACGCCCCACACCCCACACCCCACACCCCACACCCCATACCCCACACCCCACACCCAACACCCAACACCCCACCCCGCACCCACACACCCCACACCCCACACCCCCACACCCCACACCCCACACCCACACACCCCACACCCCACATCCCCCACCAACCCCACACCCCACACCCCACACCCCACACCCCACACCCCACACCCCACACCCAACACCACCACCACACCCCACATCCCCCCACACCCCACACCCACACCCACACCCCACACCCCACACCCCACACCCCACTACCCCACACCCCACGCCCCACACGCCCACACCCCACACCCCACACCCCCACACCCCACACCCCACACCCACAGCCCCACCCCCACACCCACACCCCACACCCCACACCCCCCACCCCACACCCCACACCCCACACCCCACACCCACACCCCCACACCCACACCCCACACCCCACACCCCACACCCCACACCCCACACCCCACACCCCACACCCCACACCCCACACCCCACACCCCTCACCCCACACCCCACACCCCACACCCCACACCCCACACCCCACACCCCACACCCCACACCCCACACCCACCGCCCCACGCCCCACACCCCACACCCAACACCCAACCCCCACGCCCCACACCCCACACCCCACACCCCACACCCCACACCCCACACCCCACACCCCACACCCCACACCCCACACCCCACACCCCACACCCCACACCCCACACCCCACACACCACACACCCCACACCCCACACCCCACACCCAACGCCCCACACCCTCAAACGCCCACACATTCATTCAGTCACCCAGACAACCACACCCACACACCCACACACCCAACATCCCACACACCCACACATCCCCCACACACACCACACTCCACACACACCCCCACACTCCACACACCCACACAGTTCGGGGTGCCCCCTGGTGTTGCCGCCGGCAGAGAGCTGCTGGAGTGAAATCTGATAAGGTGAATTATCGACGTTTAATCTCGGCCGAGTTTTGCCCCAATCAAATTCCGTTTAGGGCTGTCCGGGCGGAACAATAACTGCCCTCCCGCTTCCAAATAGTCTCAGCCGCCTCCCAAGCGTCCGCACCAGTGCGCAGATGCGACTGAGGCTTCCGGTATGCCGTTCAGAAGCAGGGTGCCTGCCCGTCACCTGTCATGACGAGTGCCTAGGTTGCAGATGGACTCCATGCTTTATTCGATATGTGGACTGATTTATTGGCGTTATATATTAATAGTATACTAAGGTTATTGTTGTACTTGTTACATAAATAAAGACAATTGTAAATTTCTTTTTGATGTATTATGTTCAGATTAAACCAATCTGGGTCGTCAGATCGAGCATCCCGCTCGCCCTAGAATGACAGAAATATGGGTTCGAGTCTGACTCGAGGCATAGTGTCCCGTTTGCTTACAACACCTCCCATGGCATTGGTCCCGTGACCAGAATGGTGTACATGACGAGGACGCCGAACCAATCCAATTCCGGTGTTGTACAAGGTGGCCATGGAGGCTGGATGTTGAAATGGGTAAGATGCTCGCCCTGGAATGATATAGATATGGGTTCGAATCCAACTGGAGACATGTGAACCTATTTGCTGGCAATACTTATCTTAGATATACAGTGCAATACAGTTTGTTGGTTGTTGGAGTTTTACATCCTGGCAACATCTAAGGTCATATCGGGACGGCGACTGACTTGTAACACAACAGTGCACACTCATGGTGACTTAATAGTACTGTCCCACTAGGAGACCAGACTGCTAGCACCATGATCTGATATCCCACTCAGTCACAATATCCTGACACCGAGCCAACCAGGCTAGCAAGGGCCGACTATTCATTTTTAAGTGATCGGTTTGACTCGACCAGGGTTTGAACTTGTGGGTTCGAATCCTAAGACCAAGATGGGAGACGGACGCTCAACTCATCCCGTCTGGCGCGAGCAGTAGAGCATGCATGGACCTCAAGCCCCCTTTAACACGCAACATGTTTACAAACTCAGCTAGGCAAGCTCACGTTTGCAACAACTAAGCCCGCCATGATAGGATCTATATATAGCATTCAATCGAATTGCTTCAATTCAAAATACACGGGAGTTGCAGACGATGTTTTGTTTTTGTTTTTGTTTTTTGTTTTCGTGGACGGTTTCTCTGATGTGCAGATCGATGTTTCAACTAATTATACCGCTGATAATTACTACTTCAATAAGACTATTTACGCGTGTCTCTCTTTGTTCCTTACTTCACTCATTCCACTGATTTTCATTTGATCGTCTGCTTCGACGTTGAATGTCGTCTGCCGACAAATGAAATTCACTAGCATTTAGTAGATGTCAACTAAGCGTCGTCCATATGCACTAAATGTTGGTTGGTTGGTGGAGTTTTATATCATGGCAACATCTAAGTTCATATCAGGACAGGTACCGACTTGTCACAGTGTGCACTCATGGCAACTTTATAGTGCTGTCCCACTGGGAAATCAGGTCATGGGCACCATGGCCCGATATCCCACTCACTCACATTATCCTGACACTCAGCTAACCAGTCCTTGCCCTATCCTATTAATGCCGAGTACCTGGCTAGGAAGCAGCAGGTATAAATTTGATAATTCATTGATTTGACTTGACCGAGAACCAAACTCCCGATCTCCCGCAAGCGAGGGCCATGCTCCACCCATTCGGCCACCACGCCTGGTGGAGGGAGGTGGTTCGCCTTTCCTCGCGTTGAGATGAGCCCACTTCAACATGTTGCATTCCCCTGTTGACACTTGGAAGAGTAGCATCACTACCTAATAGCTTAATGACAGCTCTCGCCTTCTTTGCCAACGCGAATCCACTCACTTGGCGACAGGCAGACGACATTTTAGCAAACGGCAGCCGGAAACGAGGCTATGTCAGGTGCGCGACCATTTCGAAAAGGCGGCGTCTAGTCTCGTTGGGAACTAGTTAGCGTGGCGACCGCTATGCGAGCTGTAGCGGGGCAATCAGCCCGTGCAAATAGACGGGCCGCCCCGCAGACGGCGGGACGCATGCTCAGCCTTCCATATGGGTGCATTTGAAGAGAGGGCGGGAAAGCCGGGGCCGCTCGCCTGCTCCTGCAGTCATCAGAACAAGTCACATTTTACAATTCGCTTCCCCCCCCCTCCCCCCGATCCCCACCCCCTCCAGTTTCGCTCACAACGCTACTTCAATACAGCAGTACCCTCTGTCCATCTCAATGGCACAAGTACTATATGTATGTATATATATATATATATATATATATATGTATATATATATGTATATATATATATATGTATATGCCTGTGTTCTGTTGTTGCTACATTCAATAATGAAGCGCTCATTAATGAAATTTCAATCACGGAAAATTGCTTTATCTCATTCAACTGCTCGTGGCTCTATTCCAATTATGCGACCAGACGGGATGGCCGAATGAGTTAGAACGTCCGTCTCCCGTGCTGGTAGATCGTGAGGTCGTGGGTTCGAACCCTGGTCGAGTCAAACCAATGACTTAAAAATTGATACTTGTTGCTTCCTAGTCGGGCACACTGCATTATTAGGATAGGTCTAGGACTGGTTGGCTCAGTGTCAGGATAATGTAACTGAGTGTCATATCGGGTCGTGGTGCCAGCGGCCTGGTTTCCCAGTGGGACACCACTATAAAGTCACCATGAGTGCGCACTGTCACAAGTCGGTACCCATCCTGATAGGACCTTAGATGTTGCTAGGACATAAAACAACAAACAAACAAATTCCAATTATGCCGAGTGCCGTCAGGCCAGGTTATTGTTGTTGTTTTATGTCCTAGCAACTTCAAAGGTTATATCAAGATGGGTACCGACAGAAATCAGGGCACCGGCACCATCACCCGATATCCCACACATTCATATTATCTTGACATTGAGCTAACCAATCCATGCCCTATCCTATTTATGCCGAGCGCCAGGCTATGTAGTGACAAGTCTCAATTCTATAAGTCATCGATTTGATTCGGCTGGGACTGGAACTCCCAATCTTCCGCACGGGAAGCCGGCGCTCTACCAATTCGGCCACCGCGTCCGATTCGCGTGCGGTTCGTGATATGGATTAATCGTTGATTATTATTAACTGGGATATCAGGTCATGGTGCTGGCGGCGTGGTCTCCCAGTGTGACAGAACTATTAAGTCGCCATGAATGCGCGCACTGTCACAAAGCGATACCCGTGCTGATATGACCTTAGATGTTGCCAGGATGTAAAACCCCAACAACCAACCATCTATCCCTCCCGTGCCCGACATCGCTGTGTGGCGAGCGGCTGAGCGCCAACTCAGTAGATATGGATTGATTCTTAAAAGGAGCATTAGATTTAGAAGGACTATGATTTAGAAGGACCCTTTGTCCCCACCTCTGCCAATTTGGATTTCCACCGCTGTGTATAACTTAAAGTGACATCAAAGGCCAGTTTCTCTCATATCATGTCTATGTGGTGTGGGAGGTTAAAAATCCCTTGGGTCGTCAAAAGCAGGCTTTCTATCGACAAACTGTCTAATGGTGAAAACAAGTCTATTCAGACTTATCCATGATAGGCAGTATAAATCTTCAAGAAAAAAACCCCAAAAAAACTACGTGATAGATTTGAATATTGCATTAGGCTATAAATAGTATAATGGACAATGATGCGGCAAATTAACTGTCGTAAATCAAATTATATGAATTTAAAACATGGGTCATATATAGCGCAGCCCCTTGTTTTGGCATCTGTTTTCTCTAAGTATATTATATATATCACGTATGAACGTGGGAGGATGTATCCCCCATCTCTCTCTCTCTCTCTGGGGGCTCATTGAGTTGTGGAGTTTTTTCCTTCCTTTCTTTTTTGTTGTTGTTGGAGATGATTGCATTATCTGTCTATGTGCTCTAATTAAACCGAGCCAAGATTATACTAAAACACGGATATTATTCGTTTCCATTATAATATATGGGCGTGTGTGTGGAGGGGGGGGGGTGTCACTCGGATCAATTCATTGAGGTGGTGATTGTTTTGATGGAATAGCTAATGTCGTCATAGATCCGCGCATCAAGAAAGTGTCTAATGTTCTTATGGTCTGTATGAACCTGACCTGGGTCAGTGTCTGCGGGCAGTAGACAACGATGTCTCACATGACATTGAACTTTTAGTAACCGCTGACAGAACAGTTGCTGAAACTGAAGATTCGTCTGATAGCAGACGATATTTTCTCAGAGCAGACGACAGAACAGTTGGTGAAACTGAAGCTTCGTCTGATGGCAGACGATATTTTCTCAGAGCACACGACACATCAGTAAAATTATATTTCTTCGTTGACAATGAACGATGCTATACTTGTATTCAGAGCAGACGAGATGCAACAATATAATATATATATATATATATACATGTCTTTGATGAAGAAACATGATATTTAATCAGAGCACACGATATGTCAACAATAAATGCATTTGTTGGTCGATAGCAGACGACACTTTGGAAGGGCAGACGACAGATAGAACCAAACTAGACGTGGTAGTCTGTTGTAGATAAGCTGTTCTACTTTTCTGTTTTGATGAGTTCTAATAGTATTAGGGTAATGCTCTGGACACTATCCAGCTTGGATAAGTAGGGACCAGGCAAGGTGGCCGAATGAGTTGATTGTCCGTCCCCTGTTTTGGGAGATCGGGCGCTCCGAACACATGAGATCTTGGGATCGAACCCTGGTCGAGTCGCACCAATGACTTAAAAATTTATACTTATCACTTCCTAGCCTGGCACTCGGCATTACTAGGATAGGGCAAGGACTGGTTCACTCAGTGTCAGGATAATGTGACTGAGTGGGATATCAGGTCATTGTGCTGGTGGCCTCATTTCCCAGTGGGACAGCACTGTAAAGTCACCATGAGTGCGCACTGTCACAAGTCGGCACCCGTCCTGATATGACCTTAGATGTTGCTAGGATGTAAAACAACAACAAAACAAAAAACAAAATGGATATGTGGGCAACAATACACACATACAAGTGTCATGAATTGCGTAATCGGTGTGTGTAACAAATAAAGACCATTCATACTTATAGTGCATATGACCGAAAGACCAGTGCATCAGCGCTGATAACAGTATATATTGTGATGAATAAATTGTCAGCCCCCCCTCCCAAATAAAAGGTAGCCAGTTAATATTTTTTTAAAGAAAAAATGTATTCTTCAAACTATAGAAAGGGATATTCTAATGAACAACCTAATATACTTATCAAAAGTTTGTTTATGTGTTGTTGTTTTATGTCCTATTGCGATCTGAGGTCATATCAGGATGGGTACCGACTTGTGACAGTGCACACTCATGGCAACTGTATAGTGATGCTTCACTGAAGACCAGGCTGCTAGCTCCTCAACCGGATAACCCACACAGTCACATTATCCTGACACTGAGCCAACCAGTCCATTCCTAACCTATTATATTAATGCGGAGCATCGGGCTAGCTAGCGATAAGTATCAATCTTATAAGTCATTGCTTTGACTTGACTGGACTCCCGATCTTCCGCACGGGAAGCCCACGCTCTACCCCCAAAAAAGACAGAAACTCAGAATCATCGGACTGTATGAGTTTGTAAGCTCTATAGTCTGATAAAAGCATCAACATTTTAAAACCAAAACAATTATCTAGATTTGCTTATACATATCTAACTTAGATACTAATGCACTTATTAAGCATTTGTTGCCGCATAGAAGGGGAATGCTGAGTCAATTTAATAGAATCTTTTACCTCTGAAGCGTATGGTGCCATATTTTTGGCATGTTTGCCAAAAATAAGGTTGTATGGTTGAATTTCAAATTAGTTAGCCATTTAAAATAAAAGTTGTGTAGTAGTCTGCACTGACCTCTCAGGCAAGTAACCACATAGACAGGTAGGTATGGGTAGTGTGGTGATATCAGGGAGCCTTGGTGGTGTAATGGTTAGCACACTGGCCCGGAATGCAAAGGGATGTCGGTTCGAGTCCCACTCTAGGCGCAATATTTCCCATTTTCATCACCCCCTACGACAGTTGCTTCAAACTAAAGTAAGGTAGATTATATATCTACCCATCAACCTAATATGTTCATCTCAGAAAATTACAGAAACTCATAACCATAGTACTGTGTGCGTTTTAAGTTCTGGTACAGTCGGACTGATGGCCTAACCACGAATCCCCAGCCGTCTGTGCTCTCGGTATCCATGACAGCCACATTCCCATCACTCCGGCCGGTGCCTAGTTGGTGTCAGTGGCATCGCGATACACACGAGACTGCCGCTTAATTGCGGGCAAAAACTGCAAAACGTGGCAAAGAAGCTGCAAGTCTAATTATGAACTTAATTGCGTCGCGCTGTCCGGGCCATAGATGCCCATAAGCCCAGCCCACTAATTAATTGAGCCAGTGTCCGGGCCCGGGCCACACCCGAACAATGTCGGACATTGTGTCACTGCCGCCCGGTGTGGTGGTTTCAGCGGGTTCCCGTGCTCAGAGGTGTCCTTCGCTTCTGCGCTGCTTCTGCGCATGCGCAGATTTCGCATCAACTCGGGTCACCTGAGCCACTTATTGGCGCATGCGCACATCCTACAAACTCGGGTCGAATAATCGAATACGCTTCTCCGCGCTCGGGTGGACAATCTTTTTTTTTTTTTTTAATAACCGATAAAAATACAGCAAAGTAGGATTTAAAGTATTTTATGATGGCCCAGTTTACCTATATTTCCATTTAATTAATCTAAGTTATTCTTGTTATGCACATGGCACGTGTATTTGTTCACTCCACTCGCCGTGTTCTATTTGAATTTCTGACGACTCGGATGACCCGAGTCGCCCGGGTCGTGTTAATCGATTACGGCCCGTTGGTGCGAAATCCGCGCATGCGCAGAAGCAGCGCAGAAGCGAGGGACACCTCTGAGCACGGGAACCCGCTGAAACCACCTCACCGGTGCCGCCTCCCGGTGACGCGGTTTCAGCTGCCTTTCAGTTTCCGCCGTACACATCGCTTCTGGGCATGCGTCAAAATCTAACAGCATCGTCTGTGCATAGGTCAAAATCCACCAAGATTCAAACTGTCAGCTAAGACAGTTGTAAACATTGTCGTAGTCCTTTGCTTTGCCATCGACCCGTTTTTATATGAATAACGCTGCCGATTTGACAATATACCAGGGGCCCCAGCCAAGAAAAGATAAATAAAAGTCCCCCCCCCCCCCTTCAGAGATGACAAAATGAATTATTCACTCCAAGTACAATCAACAACCCAAAATCGAAGCGATATTAACGCTGCCGCTACATCGCCGTCATCAGCGGCGATATTCATTTTGAACATCCCAAACCCCACCCCAAATTCCTCTTCATTCTAACGCCATCATATTCTCTATGCGAATATCAAAATATTTCCTTAGAAATTCCTATTCGACTGGGACCGAAAGTGGGTTACTATGCGTCTGATTCGAATGTGCGTTGTGGCTCCATCCGATCCATCCGTAAATCTTGTGGATAGGAAGGGCCCAGTCGAATGCCTCCTTTGTCAAATGTAAACATTGTCGTACTCCTTTGCTTGGCCGTCGACGCCGTTTTTATATGAATAACGCCGCCGATTCGACAATATACCAGTGGCCCCCAGCCAAGAAAAGATAAATAAAAGTCCGCCCCCCTTTCAGAGATGACAAAATGAATTATTAAAATAATCTCCCCCCCTCCTAACATTGTGTAGAAAAAAAAGAAGCATATTGCTTCTGAATGCAACAGAGTACGGCGGAAACTGAAAGGCAGCTGAAACTGCGACATGTTACAGTGTGAAGGCTTCGGGCGAATTTGGCACATGTGCAGGGAATCCGCGCATGTGCAGAAGCAACAGAGTATGGCTGAAACTGAAAGGCAGCTGAAACTTCGACACCGGTCTCGGCTCGTGTCCGACCGAATTGGCCTGCGAATGGGCAGGATTTCCTGACACCCCACCATTCCTCCCACTCCCCCCTCACCCCTCACCGCGCTAACCCCCTAGCCTGTCATGCAAATATTTCTGTAGTTGAACAATGTTTTGTTTGAACAAAGGGTTTATGCACCCCTCACACACATACCGACCACCTCCACATATCGACCAATCCCCTATATCGATCCCTTTATTTGGGTCCCAAACTATCGCCCAGGCAAGACCATCGTAACGAAATGAAAAACTCCCTAACCGACCACCTCCCTAAATGGACCATTTAAAGTTGGTCCCATGGTCAGTCGATTTAGAGAGGTTTTACTTACATATATATGTACACATTATATATAGCTAAGGTTCAGAGAGGCCCTATACATAATGCTATTGTTTTAAGAAAGCAGCTTGCTTGAAAATTGAGGTGGGCGCACCGTTGTCGACGAGTTGTTAGTTACGGTAGCCCTGAATGTTGATGCTGATGTTGCACACCCATCAGCTAGCAGGGCGGGTAACAATGGGCGCGGGAGGGCGGGCCGGGGCAGGGCGGGGCGGGGGTGGGCGGGGTGGGTATGACCGGGGTGGGGTTAGATGGGGCAGCGCGGAGCGGTTCTGGACGGGGCAGGGTGGGGCGGTGCTGAACGGGGCAGGGAGGGGCGGGGAGGGGTAGTGCGGGGCAGGGAGGGGCGGGGAGGGGCGGGGAAGGGCAGAACGGGACGGGGCGGGGCACGAGGGGATGGGGCGGGGCGGGGCGGGGCGCGGCGGGGCGGGGCGGGGCGGGTGTGCAGGGGATCAGACGCATTCAAAGTAGTGCCACTCCCCGGGGGACAGAACAATGGGCCGCGCCTCGCAGTCTGGTCAGGCCGCCCAGCCCCAACCCGGTCTGCCCCCCGCCGGGCTGACCTCCCCCCCCCCCCCCACATATCGTTGCACACACGCGCACACACACCAACACACACGCCGCGCACCGACAACGTCATCTCTACAAATTGACATACGACCCGAAAAATAAACCATCGCCACCCGCTGTCGTACAGAGCGCCCCCACACGAGCAGATACCTCAAGGGGGGGGGGGGGGGGGTGCGAGTGTGGGAGTGGCTGGGTGTTGGTGTGGGTGTTGGTGTGGATGTGGTGGTTATGGTGGGGGGGTGTAGGTGGAGTGGGGGGGTGGATGTGGGTGTGTGAGTTGGTGTGGGTGTGGGTGTGGGGTGGGGGTGGCGGTGGGTTGGGGTTGGGGGTGGCGGTGGGATTTGGGGTGGGGTTTGGGGTGGGGTAGGGTTTGTTGGTGGGGGTGAACGTGGGGGTAGGGGTGGGGGTGGGGTATGGTGGGGTTGGGGGTGGGGATGTGGTTGTGGGGGGTGGGGGGTGGAGTGGGTGTGGGGGTAGGAGTGGGTGTGGGTGTGACAGTAGTACTTGGGGTGGGGTGGGGGTGTGAGTGGGGGTGGTGGATGATTGGGGGCAGGGTGATGAGGTATATGTGTGAACACTCTCCCATTTCTCAAACTCTGTGCCAATATAGGTGGCCACTTTTATACTGCAACCAACTCAATTTCCTCTTCATTCTAACGCAATGTTTGCTCATATTTACACCACGTCGACATTTACCCCTACTCTCCGGGAAGGGGTGAATATGTTATCTAGCACACACCCAAACCTTTTTATACTTCAATCATCCCAATACTTCAACATTCCAATACTTCAACATCCCAATACTTCAACATTCCAATACTTCAACATTCCAAAACAACAAACCATCACTACTCCAACATCACTACTCCAACACACCAACACACAACACACAAACAAGCCAACACACCAACACCCCAAACACACCAACACCCTGCGCCTCCCCATACACTTAAAAACAACACTCCCACAGTGTATCCCGGCAGCCACTCACACCACACACACCCACACACCTGCAGAACACCCCAGCACGTCCTCATACCCACTCGCACATACCCCTCACGCCATAACAGTAACACATTCAAACAGCTAAACCACTATTCATAGAGCACACACCATACGCCACACAGCATACGCCATACACCACACATCACACACAATACACCACATATCACACAACATACACCATACACCACACATCACACACAATACACCACACATCATACAACATACACCATACACCACACATCATACACCACACACCATACACCATACACGACACATCATACACCACAGAACATACACCATAGAGCATACATCATACACCACATACCACACACACCACGCATCATGCACCACACATTACACATCATACACGACACATCAATCACACACCGCACACCATACACCATACACCACACATCACACACCATACACCACACAACATACACATCACACATCATACACCACACACCACACATCATACACCACACACCATACCCCAAACACCTGCCAATACCCATTCTACACACACACCTACACCCGCGAACCACACACCCAAGCAGTCACGCCCCAACATACACCCGCCCCACCGCACCTACATCCCACACACACACATCACCCATGTTAGTGGAGAGTCATCTGGAATTGCCCGCCGGCCGTGGCGTGGCGCATGCGTCCCGCGTGACCCCTGACCCGGCGGACCTGCCGCCGGGCGGAGCGAGCGGTGTGGACCGGTGGGCGGAGAGGGGCCGGCCGGCGGGCTGTACAAGACCGGTGTCGCAGTTTAAAAAGGTCACCGGTTTAAGACGGGGCTTTTCTCAATGTGCAAGCGTCAAAGTCGAATGGCAAGCCTGAAATCTTATCGGAATTTCTGGCTTGCTTCTGTCTGTGGAGGAGTTCACTGGAAATGTAGGAAGAGACAAGCAAGGATTCCTATAGGAATCATAGTAGTGACTATTTTATGCTCGATAGTATATATAATACTGTGCACTAACAAGTTAACAAGCAATTAACAAATGATTAAACATCGGTACAATCTCAATCAGGCAGAAATGCATATGCATGCGCATGGTGAAAAGCCCCGTTTTAAACCGGGTACCCTTATAAACTGCGACACTGGTGGGCGTTGTGGGGACGGCGATTGGGGTGGCCCGGCGGGCGGGATGCGGCCGGCCAGCGGTGAGGAGCCGGTGGGGGCGGAGCCGGAGGGGCGGCGCGGGGAGGCGCGGGGCGGCGCGGGGCGGCGCGGGGCGGCACGGCGAGTGGGCTAGTGGATATTGTGCGAGCTTATGAGGCGGGCGATGGAGTGATGGCGACGCGCCGCCCCACGCCCCGATCCGGCCACGCTTTATGGGGTGCTGCGACACTTGCGGTACAAAACCAGCTGACCTTACCGCAAACAAACCTGCGCCTGCATTTTGCCAGGCGGTTTCTGTTTTCTGTGTGACCGTGTCTTTCCGAGTGTGTGCGAGTGTGTGCGAGTGTGTGCGAGTGTGTGCGAGTGTGTGCGAGTGTGTGCGAGTGTGTGCGAGTGTGTGCGAGTGTGCGCGAGGGTGTGCGAGTGTGCGCGAGGGTGTGCGAGTGTGCGTGTGCGTGTGCGTGTGCGTGTGCGTGAGCGTGTGCGTGTGCGTGTGCATGCGTGTGTGTGCGTGTGTGCATGTGCATGTGCATGTGTGTGTATGTGTGTGCATGCATGTGTGTGCGTGTTTGCGCATATGTGCGGGTGTGCATGTGTGCATCCGTTCCTGTGTGTGCGTGTATGTGTGTATATGTGTGTGCCCCTGTGTATGCATCTGTGCATGTGTACTTTGAGCACGTGTGTGTCCGTGTGTGTGTGCATGTGCGTCTGTATGTGTATGCACGTGTGCGCGTGTATGCGTCTGACACGTGTGCGCGTGTGTGTGAGTTTCTTGGTGTTTCGGGGGGCGGGAGAAGGCATGATCTTTATTCTTATGATGAGTATTTTTTCATCTTTTTTTTTAAATTCATGGCTGATTTACTGGTTGTTTGTTTGTTGTTGTTTTACGTCCTAGTAACATATAGGGTAATATCAGGACGCCTACCGACTTGTGACAGTACGCACTCATGGCGATTTTATAGTGCTGCCCCACTAGGAAATCAGGCCGCCGGCATACACTGGTTTACTGGTTACATTGATCATGGGTTACATTGATTGTTTACATATCATGTTATTATTTGTTTTAATATAAAGCGGTTCAACATGGATTTTCCAAACGCACGCATACATAGATGCATATATGTGTGATTTAAATGCAATTGTACGAGCATAAAATTAATAACGAGCGACTATCTATTTCCCAATAAAATAAGACTAGTGACGTCACCACCGTGTGCCATATCCTAGTAATACCGAGCACCAGGCTAGATAGCGACAAGTATACATTTTTAAGAATTGGTAAATATCTCAGTAAGAAAGAGTTGTCTGAGAAAGGTTCTCTTACAGCTTGTATGGATGTCTTTGAGTTGGTTTGATTAGCGTCTGGTCCGGTCCTGCTGTGGACACGCCTGCTGAAGCTGCCGAATCATGCACCTCTCTTATGATCTACCAGTACCACCGTCTCGAGACAATATTGGAACGGGACGCGGTGGCCTAATCGGTAGAGCGTGCGCCTCGCGTGCGGGAGATCGGGAGTTCGGTTACTGGTCGAGTCAAACCAATGAATCATCAAATTCATACTTGTCGCTTCCTAGTCTGGCGCTCAGCATAAATAGGACAGGACAAGAAATGGTTAGCTCAGTGTCAGGATAATGTGACTGAGAGCGATATCGGGTCATGGTGTAGGTGGCCTGATTTCCCAGTATGGCAGCACTATAAAGTCGCCATGTGTGCGCACTGTCACAAGTCGGTGCCTGTCCTGATATGACCTTAGATGTTACCAGCACGTAAGCTCCAACAACCAACCAACCAATGTTGAAAGTTTGAGCTATTTTAACTGAGATCCTTCAATCGTGGTACCATCTTACTATCACTTCGCTGGACATCCTCTACCATGGTCTTGTGTTTTGTTCCTTCGTGGGTTTCATACTGTGTTTATAGTTATATTCCAATGTTTGGATCATAATTTTCCTTCAATAAATACTTGAAGTCTTCCAATTTACATATCTTCAAACCAATAATCAATATTCAAATCCTAGTCACTCCCATATGCAGAAGCTCAAATCTAAAGGCCCAGTCACATACACATTTGTGGACGTAGTTGAACGTAGTGGAGGCTAACGTGGTTGAACGTAGTTGAACGTAGTTGATTGTGGTTGTACGTGGTTGAACATAGTCGAACGTAGTCGAACGTAGTCGAACGTAGTCGAACATAGTCGAATGTAGTCGAACATAGTCGAACGTAGTCGAACGTAGTCGAACGTAGTCGAACGTAGTCGAACGTAGTCGAACGTAGTCGAACGTAGTCGAACGTAGTCGAACGTAGTCGAACGTAGTCGAACGTAGTCGAACGTAGTCGAACGTAGTCGAACGTAGTCGAACGTAGTCAAACGTAGTCAAACGTAGTCAAACGTAGTCAAACGTAGTCAAACGTAGTCAAACGTAGTCAAATGCAGCCAAACGTAGCTGAACATAGTCGAACGTAGTTGAACATAGTCGAACGTAGTCAAACATAGTCAAACATAGTCAAACATAGTCGAACGTAGTCGAATGTAGTCGAACGTACCGGCATCCATACTTCTCCGTCATGCTAACTTAGTAATAACATGGGTGGGTCGTGAGTTCCGATTTAATCTTTGGACATGTTCAAAAGATTATAGGCCAACCTACTCTGGCGAAGTCTCTGTACTGTTAATGTACTCTAGCATACTCTAGCGTACTCTAGCATACTCTAGCATACTATGGCATACTCTAGCATGCTCTAGCATAGTTTAGTGTACTTGGACGTGGTTGAACATAGTTGAACATAGTTGAACATAGTTGAACATAGTTGAACATAGTTGAACATAGTTGAACATAGTTGAACATAGTTGAACATAGTTGAACATAGTTGAACATAGTTGAACATAGTTGAACATAGTTGAACATACCAGCATCTGTGCCATAACATATTTATCCATACCAAAACCTGACGTACCTTAACATTTTTCACAGTAGTTTAACATACTTACACCACGTTTGACCCCCGTTAATCTATCCTACGTTCAACTACGTTCAACTACGTTCACAAACGTGTATGTGACCAGGGCTTTAGTGTCTTTCAACAAGCAGCTCTATGTAAAGGAGCAAAGAAATGATATTATACTGGCGCTGGTTCGATATCCCTTTTATCAGAATGAAAAGATTTCCATTCATTGTAATAGGTATCACTATGGAGAATGTGTTATCATCGCTTTTTAAAGCTGCATAGTCCGATGAAAGCATCAACTTGTCAAAACCCAAACAATGACCTAGATTTGATTCCACATATTTAAATTACATATAATGATGCACTTATTAAGCATTTGGTGCCACAGAGAAGTGAATACCACATAAATTGAATAGAACCTGTCACTGTAGAAGCCTATGGTGTCAAGAGTTTTGGCAAGCTTGCCAACACTAATTCAGCGTGTTTTAACTTAAACTATCTCAAAGGTTAACCATTTAAAATGAAAGTCACTTCAAAGTAAAATAAGATTATAACAATCAACCTAATATATTTACCTCAGAAAATTTCTGAAACTCAAAACCATCGGACTATGCAACTTTAATCATTTTATTTTATTGTTAAACCCATGAGATGCAGACGGTTCGTCTAGCTGGAGCTGGAAGTACTGGAGCTGGTCATACGGTTAAGACCATCCCAGGTGGTACCAGCAGAGGTGACCCGACCCGATACCCGCGTCTATTACAATAACAAGCGCAGTTTCCGGATAACCCACCACGAGGAAATACACTCGAGGGATAAAAGATAGCGGACTGCCAGGAGGCGGAAAGTCTTAGCCGTATCAACCCGAGTTATTACTGATGTAAAGAGGATTTATACATGCACTATATATATATACACTCGATGCCAGGCCGGGTCAATATCTATGGATCTATTCTTGGATCCCACCAACCGGATGCCATCCGCCTGGTGGTGGGCACTATGTGCCCATGTGCCCATGTGCCCATGTGCCCATGTGCCCATGTACCCATGTGCCCATGTGCCCATGTGCCCATCGCTAAGAATGTAAATGAGAAGGCTTTTGGGAATTTCACCGGGACGGCCGTGGTTGTCATAGTTACTTGCGGAAGGAACTGGCCCCCACCCAACACTGCTGTGTTGTCATGCGCAGTGCTTTGTAGCTTCCTGAATGCATAAGGCGAGATTTTGTTATCGTTTTTTTTTTTTAAAGATTCTCATTCTGTTTTGATTCTGTTAGATATGATTGGATTGTGAAGTTCTGTCAAATTCTGACAGATTCCATGGGGTATTTTGGTGTTTTTTTTGTGCGTCGAACTATGTGAATTCTGTCGGATTCTGCACGGATATCGTTTAATTCCATTGATTTCTGTCGGATTCCGTCGCATTCTTTTAGATTATGTAGAGGGGATTCGGATTCTGTCGGATTCTGTCGAATTTGTTCGGATTTTATCATATTCGGTCGCGTTCTGTCGATTTCCATAAACTTTTCTTAAATTATATCTCCTTCTGTCGAGTTGGGTCGAGTTATGCATGGTTTTGTCGGATTCTGTCAGATTCTGTCAGATTCTGTCAGATTCTGTCAGATTCTGTCGGATTCTGTTGAACTCTGTCGGATTCTGGTGCAGCTCTTAGTGCAGAGTTTACCTGCACGTTTTTAGTGATGCTTACAACTGCGTGTGGCCCCCAACATCCACACCCACCCCAACACCCACACCCACACCCACACCCCCACCCACACCCACACCCACACCCACACCCACACCCACACCCATACCCATACCCACCTCAACACCCACACCCACACCCACACCCACACCCACACCCCATACCCACACCCCACACCCATACCCACACCCCACACCCATACCCACACCCACACCCACACCCACACCCACACCCCACCACCCACACCCACCCCCCAACACCCACACCCACACCCACACCCACACCCACACCCACACCAATACCCACCCCAACACCCACACCCATACAAACACCCACACCCGCCCAAACACCCACACCCACCCGAACACCCACACCTGCGTGTGGTTCATTGTCAGAGGCTTAAATAACCCGGTGTTATCCATCACACCACGTCACACCCACACCCACACTAACACCCACATCCACACCCACACCCACACCCACACCCACACCCACACCCACACCAACACCCACACCCACACCCACACTCACACCCACACGCACACCCACACCCATACCCACACCCACACCCACGTGTGGCTCATTGTCAGAGGCTTAAATAACTCGGTGTTATCCATCACACCATGTGATGCCCACACCCACACTCACATCCACACACACACACACACACTCACCCCTCACCCACACCCACACCCACACCCACACCTACACCCACACCCACACCCACACCCACACCCACACCCACACCCACATCCACACCCACACCCACACCCACACCCACACCCACACCCACACCTGCCCCAAAACCCCCACCTGTGTGTGGCTCATTGTCAGAGGCTTAAATAACCTGGTATTATCCATCACACCATGTGACACCCACACCCACACCCACACCCACACCAGCAGCCACACCAGCACCCACACCAGCACCCACACCAGCACCCACACCCACATCCACACCCACACCAGAACCCACCCTCACACTGATACCCATACCAGCAGTCACAGCCACACCCACACCCATTCCCATACCCATACTTACACCCACACCCACACTAGCACCCACACCAGCACCCACACCCACATCAGCACCCCTACCCACACCCACACCAGCACTCACACCCACACCCATATCCCACTTACATCAACACCTACACCGACACCCACATCAGCACTCACACCCACACCGACACTAGCAGCCACACCCACACCCAAACCCACACCCACATCCACACGGATGCCGGCGGCTTCATTTCCTAGTGGGGTAGCCCTATAAAGTTGCCATGAGGGTGCACTGTCACAAGTCGGTACCCGTCCTGATATGACATTAGATGTTGCCAGGGTGCAAAACTCCAACAAACAGCCAACACACCTGGGGAGGACGGTGCACCTCATGACAATAGCATTTTCCAAAGGAAATACTACGCCCACCTGTATCCATATACCCTCCTTCTACGACTGAGTGGGATACCAGGTCATGGTGGCGGCGGCCTGGTTTCCCAGTGGGACAGCACTATAAAGTCGCCATGAGTGCGCACTGTCACAAGTCGGTACCCGTCCTGATATGACCTTAGATGTTGGTAGGATGTAAAACAACAACAAACAAACACACCTTCTACCCGGAAGGTATCCCTTTGGGACCTGTTTGGGCAGGGTCTGGGGAAACTGGAAATGACGTATTTACCGGGCGTTTCACCCAACGCTACTGTCCTAGTTCCTTTCACTCGATCCCCTCCATCTGTGGCAGGACCCACAAACTTCATTATTTTATATCATCATCATCATCATTATGCTGGAGGTCACGATGCGACAAAGACTGCTTTCATTACTTGACTGTCACTCTCCATTTAGCTCTCTGCTGTGACAGTGATGTCCATGAGTCGGTCTTAATGTCTCTCGTCTTCAGATTTCTCTTGATGGTATCCTTGAAATGGAGACGAGGGTGCCCTCTCTTTCTGCAACCAGAAGACAGTTGAGAGTAGAGGATCTGCTTTTGTAGCCTGTCTGATGACATCCTCATGAGGTGTCCAGTCCACCGGAGATTCTTTTTGATCAGAAGATCTTCCATGGTTATATAATGTGTTATATTCACATCTCATTAACACATCGATTCATCAGATAGATACTTGGTTGGTTGATTGGTTGTTAGAGGTTTACGTCCTGGCAACATATAAAGTCATATCAGGATTGGTACCAACTTGTGACAGTTTGCACTCGTGGCGATTTTATAGTGCTGCCCCATTGGAAGACCAGGCCGCCAGCACCATGACCTGATATCCCACTCAGTCACATTACCCTGGCACTGACCCAACCAGTCCTTGCCCTATCATAATAATACCAGCCGCCTAGCTAGGGAGCGACACGTATAATTTTGTATGTCATTGGTTTGACTCGACCAGGATTCGAACCAGTGGGTTCGAATTCCACCATTAACCAAAAGGTCAGATAGACAATGTTAACAATATGGCATAGATGTTGATTTGTTAGTAACTCCGTGCATTCCTAGTTACTGCCGGCTTGTTGTTGAGGAAGGACTGAAGCTGCGACCTGGCTTGTCTACATATGACAGGGCTCGGGGTGGTTCTCCCTCCCAGTCTCATCGCTGGCTGTAGGCCCTATATTTGAAACTCACGTTGAACGGACAAACAAATGGTTCTGACAACTTAGTTGGGTTCCTACACTACATTAATTGTTTTGTTATAGCTTGCCATGTACATTATACTAATAACCTTATTCCAATAAGTAAAATACCACTTCCTGTCTGTATATATATATAGCTATGTGTTCTATCAACACCCACATCCACACTTCTGCTATTTTTGTCTTAAGGGCCATCCAACCTTTTCAACATTTTAACGGTCGTACAAAGCGTACCAGTTGTCCAGACCTCACAACCTTCCCCCATGAAGTAGTACACATCAGCATTTAAATAGCTCTTTAAATACAACATTTCAAATATGAACATTTTATTAAATAACCTAGTGTTACCCATCACATTACTATGATAGGGAAAGTAGCAGTGGAATGAGGAAAACCATTTTGTTGTGATTGAAACTTCTCCAGCTAAATCAATACATGTAATTGTCTGCTTAGTAATTTGAAATGTATATGCTAATAGAAATTGATATGCTAATTTCCACAAATCTGCATAGACTATCTGTACATTTAAAACCGCGTCTGGAAGACTTGTTTTCTATTAATATACCATCTGACAAAACAAAGAGAATTTATTTGTAAAATTTGAACAATAGCAAAAGCATTCTGGCTGCTGCATCGTCGCATCGTCGCCTGTAGGGTGCGCCACACTGCACCAGCTCGAGCACCTGCACTCGCACCTGCTCATGCAATGAGCTTCGGCAACACATAAAGCTCGCCGTCACCGATTCATTAAATAACAATAGTCTGTGGCGCCCCCTGTCTGCAGAGGGCCGCAACCACAATGGCCATATGTGCACATACTTCGTCATGACGGAAATATACAAGACAATTTTACAAGTGGGGAAACACTATACAGTATCCACCAGTGCAGACTTTTACGAGTAGGTACTGGTCCTGATATGACCTTCGGTGTTGGCGGGTCACTTCTGCTCCAGAACTAGGTCGAATAAACTGCGATATTATCTTGAAGACTGAAGCAACTATGGCGTGTCATTACTTACTTCTTACCCCTTTCTCTCTTGGTTGTCCATCGGTGACGATGATGACAGCAACTCATCATTTATTGTGAACTTGTCGATGACTGATGAGTCCAATTTGTGCTTGGAATGTTCAGTGGAATGTTGGACATGTGTGTAGTTGCAGTCAGAGGGTCTGGTAGGTGAAGGATACGATCTTTCCTCTGCTACCGCTTTTGTTTAGCTTGAGATATACAATAAGTTTCAAACTGTGTTGTGCCTTGTGAATAGAATCACACCATGAACTCCTGTCCTTGGGCACTATTTCCTTGGTTTCAGTGCTGAGATTACATTTCTTCAGGTTGTATATAAGGCAGTCATTGAACCTTTTTCTTCTGACCACCTTGATTTCTGCGTCCTTTTACAAGTTCACAGTAGAAGAAGACAGCTTTAGATATTCTATCCTTATACATGCCAACTACATGGCCAGCCTCCTTGAGTCGTGCTCGCGTACCCCCGAGGAGGATAGGAACTGGTCCAGCACAGGCAGATAAGGTCATTATGTCTGGACACTCTTGTTTACCACAGAAGCTTCCAGGAAGACTGTGAAGTATGCACATTCCGGTACCCTCAGACCCCTCCTTCCGGCCATTAGAGAGTGCCAGGGGACCTGATTGGCCAGCGTGGTGGTGGGGGGTGGGTGCCCGGAAGTGAAGTAGAGAGTGATCATGTGACTGTGGCTGGGGTGCCTGGTATTGTCGCGGAGGGTTGATGAAAATGGAAAATATTGCGCCTAGAGCAGGATTCGAAAACACAACGCTTGCATGCTAGGCTATTATGCTAACTATGACACCACCTAGGCTCTCTGACCTCATCACCCTATCCACGCCCACCTGTCTATGTGGCTCCTTGGCTGAGAGATCTGTGCATACTGCTATTATATTATTGAAGGCTACCTCAGCATACCAGTGTATAAAAATGGTGTAACGGTGGGTGAAGTTATGTGAAGGTTCTAAAGGTGTGCAAAGGTTTCCATAGTTGGGAAAATGTGGGAAAAGATACGTAAAGGTGGGTACTTGTGGGTAAAGGTGTGTGAAGGTGTGTAAAGGTTCTGAAGGCTTGTAAAAGTTTTTATAGTTGGGAAAAGGTGGGGAAAGGTGTGTAAAGATGGGTAAAGGTAGGTAGAGGTGATTAAAGGTAGAGAAACGTGGGGAAAGGTGTGTAAAGATGTGTAAAGGTAGATAGAGGTGAATAGATGTAGGGACAAGTGGGGAAAGGTGTGTAAAAGTGGGTAAAGGTATGTAAAGGTGAATAGAGGTAGGGAAAAGTGGGGAAATGTGTGTAAAGGTGGGTACAGGTAGGTAGAAGTGAATAAAGGTAGGGAAAAGTGGGGAAAGGTGTGTAAAGATAAGTATAAGTTGGTAAAGGTGAATAGAGGTAGGGAAAGGTGGGGAAACGTGTGTAAAGATGAGTAAAGGTATGTAGAGGTAAATGAAGGTAGGGACAAGTGGGGAAAGGCGTGTAAAGGTGGATACAGGTAAGTAGAGGTGAATAGAGCTAGGGGAAAGTGGGGAAAGGTGGGTAAAGGTGGATACAGGGAGGTAGAGGTGAAGAATGGTAAGGAAAAGTGGGGAAAGGTGTGTAAAGGTGGGTACAGGTAGGTATAGGTGAATGGAGATAGCGAAATGTGGGGAAAGGTGTGTAAAGGTGGGTCAAGGTAGGTAGAGATGAATAAAGGTAGGGAAGAGAAGTTGAGAGTGGTAAGGTAGTGTGAATGAGGTAGGGATGGGGAAGTGTGTAAGGGTCAAGGTAGTAGATGAATAAAGGTAGGGGAAAGAGGGGAAAGGTGTGGAGAGGTGGGTACAGGTAAGTAGAGGTGAATAGAGGTAGGGGAAAGTGGGGAAAGGTGTGTAAAGGTGGGTCAAGGTAGGTAGAGATGAATAAAGGTAGGGGAAAGTGGGGAAAGGTGTGGAGAGGTGAGTAAACGTAGATAGAGGCGAATAGAGGTATGGAAAAGTGGGAAAAGGTGTGTAAACATGGGTAAAGATGAGTAAAGGTAGGTAGAGGTGAATGAGGGTAGGGACAAGTGGGGAAAGGTGTGTAAAGGTGGGTACAGGTAGGTAGAGGTGAATAACGGTAGGGGAAAGTGGGGAAAGGTGTGTACAGATAAGTAGAGGTAGCTAAAGGTGAATAGAGGTAGAGAAAAGTGGGGAGAGGTGTGTAAAGATGAGCTATATGGAATGAGTGAGAGCGAGAATGAGTGAGATGGGACGAGAGAGAGTGGGAGGCGGCGAGATGAGTCAAGAGGGAGCGAAAGAGAGTGAGAGATAATGAGAGAAGGAGCGAGGGAGATAGAGAGAACAAGAGAGAGTTACAGAGTGAAATGGAGAGTAGACGTGGCCAGAATGCGATAAAAACGAAGTATGAGATCGAGACAAAGAGAGAAATAAAAAAGATATAAAGTGAAAGTGAGAGGATGTGAGAAAGAATGCAAGGGATCGAGTGAGAGAGTGCGAGCGAAATTCAGCAAGAGAGCATGCTCGAGATATAATAAGAGAGGACAGAAAGCGAAAGAGAGAGTGAGCACACGAGTGAGAGCAGCAGGTACCAAGAGAGAGCAGAGAGGATCAGACAGGACCAGGCAGGACCAGAGAGAGCCAGATAGGACCAGAGAGAGCCAGCGAGGACCAGAGAGAGATAGAGAGAGCCACAGAGAGCCAGAGAGAGAGCCAGAGAGAGCCAGCGTGGACCAGAGAGAATGCGGGGAGAGCAAGGTAAAGCGCAAGCAAAATAAAGAGCCAGAGATAATGAGAGAGAATAACAGATAGAAGGTATAAGTGAGCATGGAAGAAGATCCCGTTGGCTCCGAGAGCGGGTAACGAGGAGATATAAATGCAATCTACACAGTCGCCGCGATCCTTATCTAATTACGTCGATACAATTTTCCTCGGCACTCCTGAGGTCTGGCAGCCATGTTTGCTAGTCTCCCCCCTGAAAAGGCACGAGTGACCGGCGTGCTAAGATAACACTACATCTGCTGATGCATTTGCACTGGTTGCCACGAAGGGAAATTTCCACAGACGACTTTCGACTCAGGATTTGCCGCGCTTTATTGGCTACTGTGTGGGTAGGTGGGGGGAGGGGCGGGGGTAAAGAACGCGGCTCCATGACGTCATAATTAGCGAGATGTTATCCGGTGAACTAGTAGCAAAGCGGCCCCTCATGCCAGAGCTCCCCCTGCCGGCCGAGGTGGGAACCAGACGGGAAGACCAGAAGGAGGCGGGGAACGCGCTGCTCGGTCACGTGACGGCTCGCTTTAATTGTGTGGCGTTCCGGAAGTGCCGAGTAAGACGGGCGTTGTTTGGGTCGAGGCGTGCGTTTCTAACCGAGCAGGATACGATTCTCCGCAGCTGAGGGCCCACACAAGCGGGCCCTTGGAGGTGTGCCCATGGGGGTGGGCCCGCTTGGGTGGGTCCACGCATGTGGACCATGGAAGGGTCAAGAGGTTGGCCCATGAGGGTGAGCCCGCTTCGGTGAACCCATGGAGGTGGACCCATGGAGGTGGGCTTCCGGGGGGACAGGCCCGTGGAGGCGGGTCCATGTGCGTGAAACCCTAGAGGGAAGCCCATGCAAATGGGTCATATAGGCCCATACATACCCACACTCTCCCTCCTACAGACCCCCACCGCCTCTCCCTCCCACAGACACACACCGCCTCCCACAGACCCACACTCCTCCCACAGAATCACACTGCCTCACCTCCATACCCACACTCCCCCTCCTCCAGAACCACACTGCCTCTCCTATTGGTCTACGATGACTGCACTGGCGGAGGGCGGTGCATCTGGGCCACTCTGGCTGAGCGACTGCGTGCACCATCGTATTTGAATATGCTGGAAATAGTATTGACGCATGCACTGGAGTGTTGGCCTTTGGGCCCACATCTTATCTAGTACGGGCACACCCCACTTCCCCCCAGCCCACCGCAGCATATGCAGCGTAGCACATGCCAGCCAACATGCCACTCCGCACACTGCACGCTCTATTCACACTACTCCACTCCGTCAAGAGGTGTAGCACATCTCACTGAAAACACCACCTTGTATTTTACCTTACCTTACATCAGTTCTTTTGGTAAATGATATTTGATTTATTTAGCGAATAATGTTGGGGAGGTGATGAGCTCGATTTCATGGATCTTCCAGCCATAAGATATTACAGTTATATAACATAACGGGATACGGTGGCTGGTAGAGAGGGCAGGCTTTCCATGCGGACCCTCAGGAGTTTGAATCCCAGCCGAGTTAAACCAATGACTTATAAAAGTAATACTTGTCACTACTTAGCTTCGCACTCGGTATTAATAGTGTCGTGGGAGTGGTGACAATGGGAAATATTGCGCCTAGAGCGGGACTTGAACCCACATCTCTTTGCATTCTGGGCCAGTGTGCTAACTATTACACCAGCTAGGTTCCCTGATGTCACCACTCTACCCACGCCTACCTGTCTATGCGGCTCCTTGCCTAAGAGGTCAGTGCAGACTACTACAATAGGATAGAACAAGGACTGGTCAAAGTTGCATAGTCCGATGGTTTTGAATTTCTGCCATTTTTCTGAGATAAATATATTTAATTGGTTGTTATAACTTACCTTACTTTGGTTTGAAGTAACTTTCATTTTGAATGGCTAACTTTTGAGATATTTGAAGTGCAAACATCCTAAATTGATTTTGGCAAGTAGCTCTCACCATAGGTTTATGCAGTAACAGGTTTTGATTAAATTGACTCAGTATACCCTTCTATGTGGCAACACATGTTTAATAAGTGCACCATAGTCAGCGGACTATGCAGCTTTAACACAGTATTAGGATAATGTGACTGTGTGGGATATCAGGTGGCCTGGTCAGCCAGTGGAGCAGCACTATAAAGTTGCCATGAGTGCACACTGTCACAAATCAGTTCCCATCCTGATATGACCTCAGATGTTGCTAGGATGTAAAAAAAACAAGCAATACGTGTATAATATAATGAGATCAGATATGGCACTATGGTGAAAAGGGAATAGTGCCGCGACTCTACATACAATTCTGGGATAACACGGTGTGCATTTTATATGATTGGTGATGATGTGGTATTGGCTCGGGAGAGGATGTGCAATGGTAGGAATGTTGCATATCAGTTAGTTGGCGCTTCTGCGTGTTAACAATCATATGATACATCACTGTTGATAAGGGGGTTACCTCCATCAGAGGAGCGGGATGTAGCTCAGGTGGTAGAGTGTCCACCTGTGAAGGTTGTCGGTTATCGGATCGACCATTCTCAGTGGATCCATTTGCAGTTTGGGCTATTTTCCATTCCAACCAGTGGTCCACAACTGGTTCATCAAAGGCTGTGCTATGTGCTGTCCTGTCTGTGGGAAAGTGCATATAAAAGACCCTTTGCTACTTATCAGGAAGAGTAGCCTATGTGGCAGCAGCGGGTTTCATCCCAAAGAAATATGTCAGAATGACCATATGTTTGATGTCCAATAGCCGATGATAAAAATCAATGCGCTCTCGAGGAGTTGTTAAATAAAACAAGCCTTACTTAGTTACTTACCTCCATCAGTACACTCTACTACCCCAGACTGCATGACTACCCCAAGCTACACTAGCCTGCCACATCAGACCCCACCATGCCACCCCACACTGAATCGGCAATGAATAGGTCTGTCATCTGCATGCAGTATATAGATACACTCAACCCTCATTAATCCAGACTACTTTATTTCCAGCAGCCAACCTCAACTAAACAACCGATTTTAAACCAGATCCCCCAAACATTGATTTCCAGATATATGTGTTTTGTTATTGTTCCAAATGTACAATATACATTCATCTGAAGGTATATTTTATCAGCACCAGGACACTCGTCTTCCAGCCGTTGAACAATCATGGTTAACTACACAAATTATTTAAGAATGTAGTCTGTTCTCTATTTTGTATAGGACTCATCACTCTGAATGCACACGTTTGTTTGTTGGGGTCCTACGTCCTAACACCAAGGTCATACCAGGGCAGGTACTGACTGGTGACAGTTCCACTCATGGCAGCTTTATAATGCTGTCCCACTTGGAGACCAGGCCAGCACACTGACCTGATATCCCACTCAGTCACATTATCCTGACACTGAGCACACCTTGTCCTATCCTATTAATGTTGAGCACCAGGCTAGGTAGCGACAAGTATCAATTTACTAAGTCACTGGTTTGATTCGGCTGGAATCTCTCCTCTAGAAATACATTCAGTTAGGCCCCCCCCCGAACTAACTCTCACTGTCCTATAACTGTATGACTTCTTCTTGACAAGTAATGTCAAAATCATTTTTTTGGTGGTGACCATTTTGAATTGTCCAATATGGCGACCCCATTGAGAATTGGCTTTGGCTCCCGGCAGATTTGAATTCAGCAGGTCACAAACTACAAAGTGTGCCAAATTTCATGCTTGTAGACAAATTTGCACAATTCTTCCCACAACAGACCAGACTACTAGTCTAATGTGGCTACCCGTCCTTCTTTTTTTCTTTTCTCGCATTCTCTGCTCATCATTCATATCAATGCTCTGCTCTGCATTTTATTGTTATTGTCCATTAATAGTATTATGACTTTGTTCAGTGTGTAGCAGTATTTGTCATCAGAGAGGAAGACTACTAAGTCATCACTGACAACATACGTTATTCAAAGGAATAAAACAACTTGAACAACTGAAAATAGTAGGGGGCTACCAATATCACATTGGTCGTAATGCCTCCAAGCTTCCACCACGCCGCCTTTCTTCTGCTTTGGACCTCACCTCGCCGGACTCCACCTCGGACCGCTGCAACTCCTCAGGCCGCCCCAAGCATGCCAGGACAAGGCAAGGGCTCCCGGACGACCACCCTGGCCACGCCGGGGCCCTCCTGCGCGGACGCAGGCCCCCGACACTCCCCGCCCACGCCTTGGTGCGGGCGGGGGGGGGGTCTCCGGGGAGACTCGGTGCGCCTCATCTGCCGCTCCACCCCTACCTCCCCCGCCCGTGCTGGTCAGGAACCAGGTCTGCCTGCCTGCCTGCCTGCCATCACCTAGGTCTGCCTGCCTGCCTGCCATCACCTAGGTCTGCCTGCCTGCCATCACCTAGGTCTGCCGGCCTGCCTGCCATCACCTAGGTCTGCCTGCCTGCCTGCCATCACCTAGGTATGCCTGCCTGCCATCACCTAGGTCTGTCTGCCTGCCTGCCTGCCTGCCTGCCATCACCTAGGTCTGCCTGCCTGCCTGCCTGCCTCACCGCAGTCACCATCGGATTGCTGGGCACCCACGTCACCCACGTCACCCACGTCACCCACGTAACCCACGTCACCCACGTCACCCACGTCACCCACGTCACCCACATCACCCAGCCATGGCACCCTAGGTCTGCCTGCCTGCCATCACCTAGGTCTGCCTGCCTGCCATCACCTAGGTCTGCCTGCCTGCCATCACCTAGGTCTACCTGCCTGCCATCACCTAGGTCTGCCTGCCTGCCTGCCATCACCTAGGTCTGCCTGCCTGCCATCACCTAGGTCTGTCTGCCTGCCTGCCTGCCATCACCTAGGTCTGCCTGCCTGCCTGCCTGCCTGCCTGCCTCACCGCAGTCACCATCGGATTGCTGGTCACCCACGTCCCCATGTCACCCACGTCACCCAGCCATGGCACCCTAGGTCTGCCTGCCTGCCATCACCTAGGTCTGGCTGCCTGCCATCACCTAGGTCTGCCTGCCTGCCATCACCTAGGTCTACCTGCCTGCCATCACCTAGGCGCCTGCCATCACCTAGGTCTGCCTGCCTGCCTGCCATCACCTAGGTCTGCCTGCCTGCCTGCCATCACCTAGGTCTGCCTGCCTGCCTGCCTGCCATCACCTAGGTCTGCCTGCCTGCCTGCCATCACCTAGGTCTGCCTGCCTGCCATCACCTAGGTCTGCCTGCCTGCCATCACCTAGGTCTGCCTGCCTGCCTGCCATCACCTAGGTCTGCCTGCCTGCCTGCCATCACCTAGGTCTGCCTGCCTGCCTGCCATCACCTAGGCCTGCCTGCCTGCCTGCCATCACCCAGCCCCCAGGACTTCGCTGCCTGCTATAACCCAGCCCTGAGGACTTCGCTGCCCCCCTGCTCGACCCTCCTCGGACCTCCTCACCGGATCTCGCCAAGGAGCGGGCCTCCTCTTTTTTGGCCGCCCGCTCCCTGTCGACGCAGCCCCCGGACACTCGCCGCCCCCAGAGGGAACCTCACCCCTGACGCGGTGCGCCCTCTCTGCCCTCCACCCTACTGCCCCGCCTCGCCCCCTCAGGTGCGCCTCGAGCCCTCTCCTCCTTTTTGGTGGAGGGCTCTTCGGCGCCCCCCCTCCCATAGACCTTCAGGACTGCCTCCTCGGGCCGTTCCCTGGGCCGCCCCTTCTCCGTCATTTGAGACTCTTTTTATTAGCCTGACTATGTGATTGTTTATCTCATTTGACTTTGTATCTCCTGTATATTGCTCTGTTTATATTGCCCGAGGTGTCCTAATAAACGCCTCTTTTTCCCACCTCCGACTCCTGTCTTCCTTTTCGCGCATCGCACATGACTTTCGGACGCTACAGGGTTATAAGAAGCCATATGTTACATTGGTGCAGGAGGATTTTGTTGAAGGATATATATAGCTTTCGTTGGAAAAGGTCACGCTACTATTTGCTTGTCAAACATGGTTTCAACTCTGGACTTGGAATCAATAATGTACTTGGGGGTACTTACTTCACTGACCAGACGGGACGGCAGAATGAGTTGAGCGTCTGTGTCCTGTTCTGGTAGACGGTGTGATTCGAACCCATGGCTTCAAACCCTGGTCGAGTCAAACCAATGACTTTATAAGTGATACTTGTCGGTTCCTAGCCCGGCGCTCAGCATTATTAGGATAGGGCAAGGACTGGTTGGCTCAGTGTCTGGATAATGTGACTGAGTTGGATATCAGGTCACGGTGCTGGTGGCCTGGTCTCTCAGTGGGGCAGCACTATAAAGTCGCCATGAGTGCGCACTGTCACAAGTCAGTACCCGCCCTGATATGACCTTAGATGTTGCCAGGACGCAAAACTCTGACTAACCAACCAACCAACTTATCTCAGCAGAAACAGGCATTTGCTGGAGTGTGTGGATTTGATGGTCTTGCACCAACAATGTTTTAATGTAAATAGCACGTGATACCACTTTACTAACGTAAAGCACAAACAAATCTTCTTAAGAACAACTGGACTATATTGCCATCATAATTTTGGTGGTTTTTGTGAGTTAAATCTTGCTCTAATTTGATACAAATTTAACCACTTCAGAATTGAATCCAGAGATCATTTTTGCAGTCATTTGACACCGATCTGACTATTTTGAAAGTTGTTTAAATTTAAATGTAGGCACGTCAATGTGATAAAAAGACCGACAGAATAGATACCACTAGCTTTTCGCTCTGAATATGGCTCTTGCTGCCGACATGGCCTTAAGCCATCAGCAATCAAACACCGACACACCACACCACACACGTCCTACACACTCTACACCACATTCACACAAACCACACCCCACACCTACACTCAGTACACCCACACAACCCACTGTGCACCCCACACATCTCGCATCACACACATACCATCGTAGACCCTACCCACCAGACACATACCCCACATCGCATACACACACTACATATACACAGCCAATTTTCACACCACACACACACACCACAGCCCACATCACACTATGGACCACACTGTGTCTAACACTATCCACAAAATCACAACCGCACACCCACACACCAACTGCACACCATGGATCCTACTGAGGCACACACCACCCACACACTCAGAACCCACACCACACCACCACACCACACCCCTATCGCACCCACCCACACATCCACTGCACACCATGGATCCTACCGAGTCACACACCAACCATACACTCTCAACCCACACCACACCACCACACCACACCCCTATCGCACACACCCACACACCCACTGTACACCATGGATCCTACCGAGGCACACACCACCCACACACTCACGACGCACACCACACCACCACACCACACCCCTATCGCATACACCCACACACCCACTGCACACCATGGATCCTACCGAGGCACACACCACCCACACACTCACAACGCCCATCCACACCTACACCCCCACCCACCTCACACCTCACACCCTCACATACAACCCAGACCGCCCACCGCCCACCGACTCCACAACACAAAACCCATTTCTCCGTTCTCCGTAGTTGAATGGTTGTTCTTCAGGCCACAAACGCGATTGTTTTTTTTTATACGAGCAGGTATCGAATTTCCCGTGCATCCCAGAACCATTAAGCCTACTAACCCCACCCTTTTAACAAATGAATATCCCCTCCATCGTTCCCCCCTCTCCCCTTCCATCTCTCCTCTCCCCCCCCCCTCACCTCTCCGTCCCCCTACCCCTACCCGTTCCCTCTCCCCCGTCTCCCCTGCCCCTCCCATCTCTCCCCAACCCCTCCCCTCCTCTACCCCTTCCCTCTCCCCCGTCTCCCCATCCCCTCCCATCTCCCCCTCTCCCCCTCCCCTCCCCCTACCCCTTCCCTCTCCCCCGTCTCCCCATCCCCTCCCTCCTCCCACAACCACTGCCCCCTTGCCCTTCCCTCTTCCTCCTACCCCTCCCCTACCCCTCCACCTTCAGTATCCCTCTCCCCCTCCCCTCCTCGCTCATTCCTCCCCATACCCACTCCCTCCTCCCCCTTCCCCATCCTCCTCCCCACTCCGCCGTCCCCCCTCCCTCTTCCCCTCCCTCATCCTCGCTCCTCCCCATCCCCATCCCCTCCCCTATCCCCACTCCCCCCTCCCCTCCCCCCCTTCTCTGCATGCCCTACACCCACACATCCGGCATGGTGCATATCCGCCAAGCTTCAAACCTTCCTGCTATAACCTAAGATGTTGCTGGGACGTAAAGCAACAAACAAACAAACAGAAATCCAAGCTTTCCGTCTGAACTAATAATTCCCGCGCCCTGTTGACGACCACCGAGCCGTTTCCATAATTGTTCCTGCTGCTTTTCTGGTCCTCTTTAGCTGTTGCTTGTGTGGGCCTTCCCTGCAGCGAATCGCATTACGGCAGGTGTCACATTCCCTTCTCCATCCTCGTCCCCCCACCCCACAGCGCCACGTCACTAACAATCCCACAACCACTCGTCGCACAAATTGTCAAATTCTGTTTGTTGACATCATGGACCACTACTGAGTCACACATTACCCATTAACCACACACCCCACACCCCACACCACACACCTCACTTACACTCACCCCACAACATACCCACATACCATACCCCTACCCCCCTCCCACAGACAGGAAACCATGGATTACACTGACTCACACACCACCCACACATTCACACATAATCCACACATAATTTACTGAGTCACACACCACCCATTAACTCAACCCCAGACCACCCCACATACCACACCCCTATCCCACCCACCCAGCCACACACAAATCACAGACCCACACTACAGCATTGACCACATATAGTCACACACCACTCACACACTCACAACCCACACCACACCCACATACGACACCCCTATCCCACACACCCACAGATCAACACACCCACACGCCCACACAACCACACCCCCACAGACCACACACCACACACCCACACACTCACACACCCAGACCACACCATGGACCACACAGTCACACACCACCTACACACTTACAACCCACACCCACGTACCACACCCCTTATCCCACACCCCAACAACCCACAACCCACCGCGCACACCCACACCACACTATGGACCACATAGAGTCACACATCCCTCACACACTCACAACCACCATACCCACATACCACACCCCTATCCCACACATCCACACCCCCACACCCCTCACACCACACCATGGACCACACTGAGTCTAACACCACCCACACACTCACAACCCACACCTACACCCCTTCGTTCTTCGTGTTTATCCCTTAATTAGTGATCGACAGAATATGCAACCATGGCATATATATTCCAAACTCCATATTTACATCGGCTATCTTTTTTTCCCTTTCTTTTCTTTAAAGGACCAGACGATTATATTAATACTGAATCTTCGTGGGTTTGAGTGGTGAATTGTTAGTGATACACGCGAGATTGGTGTGTGGGAGCGGGTGGGGGCAGGTGGGGGCAGGTGGCGGCGGCTATTCTTTGTTTCAAAGTTCCTATTTCCTCCCTCTGGCTTCCTGGTGGATTTAAAAGGGACTAGATTCCCCACATCAAAGCTTCGGCGTTCCTGCTCGTGGTGGTATTGAGCTGTGGCAATGACAACTGCTTTGCATTCTGGGGCCGTGGGACTGGAAAAACTTGTGAATTGGAATTTAAAAGAAAGAGACCGTGTGTGTTTTCTTTGAGTTTTCAAGTTTGATTGCGATATGGTGAAAAATCACGAGTATTATTTGACAATCCATAATGCATAACACAGACACAATTATTTGGTTGAGAACATTAACTCTGGCTAGCCAACATTTCTAGCCTACGGTTTATTTCATATGGTCAGAATTTCCAATGGGAGTGACAGTGATAGTGGTGCTCGCGCCAGCTTAGTGGCTGCTCGTGGTGGGTTTGCCTCACTGCACGCAAACCCAATTCTCCCAGGCTGCTGCCATCAGCAGTTCAGGTGATAGTAGCGTTCATTGGACGAGACACTACTGCCACTCCGTTAATAATATCATTTTTACGATACATATAATGTATTTATATAGCACATTTTTGTGTGTGTACAAAGCAGCAGAAGTTGTCATTAAGAATGACACTAATATAATTAAACGGAACTTTTATGTCGCTGTAACGATTATTGACCTATGTGGTTACTAACCTATTGTAGAAATATGATACTTTTTGGTTAAGAATGAGGTGTTGCGCATAATAAATAAGCTTAATAATGTCTGTAAAATGATTAAATATGTGGGTCGTTTCATGGTAAATGTGGCCAAAGTGTTACATGAGGGTCAACAATGAATATTGTGTATTTTCCTAATTTTTTCGCTGAGTAGCCAACTCTTGTCCATATATATACTGGTAACGTGAAGGAAAAGATAGTTGAGGTTACCATTCTGTCAGGAAAGCCTGAACTAATTGAGTAGCCAGCCCCAAGTGTGGACTTATTAATCAACAAGTGTGGATTTATTAATCAAAACAATTATTTAAGAAAATGTATGACATGAAACAATTAATTTTTATGGTGTGATCCCCTCAGTATTGAAATGCACTGTAAGCAAATCTGCACAGGATGAGTATCTTCTTCCCAATTTTGAGTTGTGAATGTAATAGAATTGAAGGGGGCACCAACAATAATATGTGACTTCAATTTCAATTTCTTTTCATATAGCTTAGTAGGAAAATGATATTACTAGTCATGGTACTCCAAAATATGCTTGCACATGCAACAGTACCAATGGTTTTCTTGTTGAACCTCTGATATTCACAGAATAGCATATTCCCTGACTAAACAACCAGGTAACAAGCAGGGACACCACATTTACATCCAGAACCAGTTTAATTCGCAGCGCTCGGAGATAAGAGAGAAGTCGTGTTTATATACTTATATTTATTCAATGATTACTCAATCTTAGTAATATCATAAAGTTATCTTAATCATCATCATATCATAATCAGATAACAAACAGAGAATGTCAGTGCGCAGAGGTGTATGAGGCTGGCTCAGATGCAGGTGACTGGCACCGTAGTCAAGGAAGAGCTGGCTTCCATATTGTTCATCAATTGGCTTGCGGAGTTGGCAAATGCAACTGGGAATCTTGCTGGAGCGACATGAGGAAGACATTTAATGCAGGATAACAGAGTCAATTGGTGAAATCAGCACTTAACCCAACAGGTTGATAAGTGCTGATGGAGCCACAGTGATGGGTGCCTCTTTGAGATATGTTTTGATGGTGTCGCTGGACCATGACCCCGCCGCCCGTATGTCAGCGAGGAGAACTTGTGCTGCCATGCAGGCCTGCGGGGCACCGCGTCTGAGGCTGTGCAGTGTCAGTAATGGAGCTTCAGGCAGTATGGCCATGGAGGCTAAAGCCAAGAGCGGGAGCCCGCGCTAGGACTGCGGCGGTGAGGAAAACACCAGAAGGGAGCATGAATGTGGGTGAGTGTCATGTAGGCGCTAAGTGTGATGCGTATTTGGACCAGATTGCTACTGGACAGCATGGGGAGCCGGGTGAGGCTGTGAGTGAGTACAGCAAAGGCGATTGGGTAAGGAACCTAGTTTTTGTGGATCGGAAGTTCAGTTAGAGCAAGTCAGTATACGGAACAACATCATAAAACATCAGTGTATGCGGGCCTAAGGCATATTGCGACAGTGAGACTAATTTGCTCTTCCTTACTATTGTTAAATATCCTATCAAAAGAGCAGCTGAGAAGACTGCAGCTTCCGGGCCAAGTGTGGTGAGAAACTGTATCACCCGTGATACATCTTGCGGGGAGAGTGGGACTGCGCGCTTGACAACATGGTGGGAGATCCTTTTAATACCTTGCTTCAAAATGCGAACCTGTTCGGTGTTGAAGGTGTGTGCAGGGCCTCCTACTGATGAGAGCCAAGTCTTAATCATGCCAAAGAAGTTATAAATCGACCCCGGGGCTCTCAGTCCAGATGCCAAATCTTTTCTTGAAGATTTATACTGCCTATCATGGATAAGTCTGAACAGACTTGTTTTCACCATTAGACAGTTTGTCGATAGAAAGCCCAAGCCTACACTTTTACCGACTCAAGGGATTTTTAACCTCCCACACCACATAGACATGGTATGAGAGCAACTGGCCTTTGATGACGCTGTAAGTTATAGACAATGGTGGAAATCCAAATTGGCAGAGGTTTGTGGGGCACAGGGAATCAAACCACCGACCTTCAGATTAGGAGTCTGACCTAGAAAAAAGTCAGACCCTCTAACCACTCCGCCACAGAGAACACCACAATCCCAAATGGATCAGTAGTGACAGAATATCATAAAGTGATGGGTGGAAGGGTCAAGGTCATGTTCTTTGCAGAAGCCGATGTAAAGCGCTAGATGCCCACGCTTATTTACCCAGGTGCCCTCAGCTAACGACCTGCTGAAGGTGCCCAGCAGTTGCGGAGGATGCATTATGGAGTAGCCTGTAAGATAGAAGCAAACATATAGGCTATCTTCAGGCTACAACATTATATCTGAAAGCTGACAATTGCTAGGCTTGATTTTACTGAATCTGCTTAAGTTTATGTAAGGCTATCTGTTATTGAGCTGTGACCTTAGCTGCATGACCATGTGGAGCCCTACTTAATGCAGCTGCAAACACCAGTTCTGTTCCTTGTTTATGATTAATGGTTAGCGTGTAGTGGTGTTTAGCGGCTATGAGCCAGAGCTGTCTGGCGCATGCACATAGGAAAGAATCCCTCGCGGCGCCTGAAGACAGTACCTGCTATGACGCTTTGTTGTCCATATTGACCACTATCGTGAAATTAGCTGGATCTTTTAGAAGGAGTGCCATAAGCATGAGGACAAGATTGAGTGCCTCCAGCTGAGTTATTGCTTTAAGCTCATTACAGACTTGCTCTGGGTACTGCACCGCGTAGTAAGCTACCGGTGAAAATGCGCCCGCCCTTATCAATGTGGAGTCACACTCAATCTCCCATGGAGATGGAGGAGCTGCGAGAAGGAGAATCACATTATTACATGAGGAGGCAAACTTCTGAAACCAGTCTAAGTCCTTCAAAATCAGGGGTGAGAATGGATGAAACCCTACCATGGGGGCTAGCTGAGCGCCGTGAGGACTCGATTCATAAACCTTGTTGCAGGTTTTACACACTTCGCTACATGTTGTAGCTTACGGGCCAAGCTTTGTATTTGTCTTCGGGATGCTATTTTCTTGTCTTTCCAGACTGCACATTCCTGCAACACTTCATCTAGCTTTTGCTGCGGCAAGGTAACTGTCATTTCGGAAGCGTCAATGACACAACCTAGCCAAGTAAGCTTTATAGCCAGTGGAGTGCATTTATCGAGAGCCAACTCGAGACCCAGGTCTCGCGTTATCTGAAGGAACCTATCATAAGCTTCCAACGCTCTTTGCCTAGTGGGCTGGACCCCGACGAAATCATGGAGGTAGCAGAGTGAGTAGAACCCAGAGGACCGCGCATGTAGTATGTGCACATGCCAGTGCCTAAATCCGGCACCCAAACGGTGGGGCCAGGTGTAAGTAATAATTATCGTTTAGCATAATTCATAATAATGAAGTTGAGAGGGGGCATACCATTAATTGGCTATAAGCACAGGCTAGGTCTGCTGACCAGAGCCATGCATGTCTCCCTGTCTTAATGAGCTGATCGGTCAGCATATTGACTGACGGCAGTGAAAAACTGAATGGGCTACCCTGATAAAACCCTTTAGCTATCCCCGCATTTACACGCCTTCCTAGTGGAAAACTGAGGTCAATTATCACCCGTCTCACCTCTGTATTCTTCTTCGGACGTGTCATTAGACGGCTTACTTGACACCATGACACAAACAGCAGATCGGTAAATGGGCCTAGGATTGCGGCTGAGTCGCACTCCTTCTTAATAAAGTGCAGAATATGCGGATCTGAAGCTGCATTATTTGTGTGAGTTCTTAACGTAGGTGTTGGAATAAATTTGGAGGTATAATCTAACGGCAGGCCAAACTCAAGATAATCTACAACCTGACTATCTGGATAGTCAACGAGAGATGCACGCCAGGCCGGAATGTTAAGGCCAGAGACCAGTGGAAGCTTGGAGTTAAGATAGTTTGGTAATGCTGGCTCTCTAACTGCTTGCTGCGGGCCTGAGCCGAAGTGAGGTTTCCGGGGCTGTGGTCGGGTAACGTGCGGAGGTGGGGGAGGGGTCACATTAGCCTTGCTTGCGAATTAAATATGTTGCCTCGCCAACATACCTAATCACCATGGAATATTAGATATAGACAAATATATATAGATATGCATGCAAAATGAACATTCATTTCAAGTAAGAGTCTCCTTTTATTATTTCATTGACTAATAGGTAATATTCTGTGCAAAATATAGGCTGTAGAAAAGTTCACATTCTCCATGTGAGAAATTCATGCCTTTAAAACACCATATTCTTGGAATGAAAATGTTGGCCTTTTCTTTACTATGTCATATTAGGCCTTCATTTTTCATATCTATCCCTCCAAAGTGTAAGGATACTAATTCTATAAAGAAAATACCTCCTCTACTCTTTCCATAATTGTGTTTGACCATTACACACTGAAAATGCATTGGCCCCCCATTTACCATAAAACGACCCATGTATGAGTGGATCAAATATAAAATGGGCTTATTTAAGAGACATATAGGAAATTAAAATGTGGACTAGACTTAAGAGACCTAAATAAGGAAAAATATGGACTAGGCTTAAGAGACATGTTATAAGGAAAAGTGTGGAAAAGGCTCCATTGGAATGTCTGATGTTATGTGTAGTGGATGCGTTTGTTTGTAGAGCATACTCAAAAACCATCAGCTTCTTAAGGGTGCATACTCCGATGAAAGCATCAATATTTCTAAACCAAAATTACTGACTTAAATTTGACACTACCTATCCAACATATACGGATGCACTACTTATTCAACACCCGTTGCTGCCTAGAAGGTCAGACTGCGTCAATGTTACTACTGAAGCCGTGGTGTTCTCTGTGGCGGAGTGGTTAGAGTGTCTGACTTTTTCTAGGTCAGATGCCTGATCTGAGGGTCGGTGGTTCGAGTCCCCATGCCCCCCACCTCTGCCAATTTGGATTTCCGCCGCTGTGTATAACTTACAGCGCCATCAAAGGCCGGTTGCTCTCATACCATGTCTATGTGGTGTGGGAGGTTAAAAATCCCTTGGGTCGGTAAAAGTGTAGGCGGGCTTTCTATTGACAAACTGGCCACAGCAGGAGCGTCCACATCACTGCCCTGGGAATCAGCTATCTGATTACAAATCCTGCTACCACCATCCACCACCGAGAGCACGTCCTACGAATAAAGATCATACCTCTGCTCGAAAATCCCTTGAGATAACTGGTGGAAGGACACAATGAAGAAGAAGGCTACTGAAGCCTATTGTGCCACGACTTTCAGAGTGTGTACATCACAAGTAATTGTGCACGTTCCCACTTTAAAAAAACTCCAACGTTAGCAATTTATAGCGAAAGTCACTTCGACCTAAAGAACTGTTAATTATCAGGATCAACCTAAAGTTGTCGTCTAAAAAGCTTGGTAGAAGTTCAAAACCTTCGGACTGTGCGACTTTGGGAACGACTTTGAAATAAAAAGAAATAAAAAGGCTTTATTTAACAAGACTGATTTAGCACCTAAGGCGGAGGCACTTATCTCAGCAGGGCTGGACACAGAGGAGGCTCATTTGTGATGTCTATTTTAGAGGGTGTTCCGCAGCTGACAGACTGACATGGTTGTGGAGTGAACCCAGGAGACTCCCACCTCACCTCCACCTCCCGATCCCCCCCCCACCTCTCCACCCACCCTTCCACCCACAACCCATCCACCTCCACCTCCCCTTCCATCTCCCCCACCACCTCCACCGCCCACCCACCTCTCCACCCACCCTTCCACCCACAACTCAACCCACACCACCACCCACACCACCCACACCACCCACACCACCACCCACACCTCCACCCACACCCCCACCGCCACCCACCACCCACCCACACCCACACCCAAACCCCCACCCACACCTCCACCCACATCTCCACCCACACCTCCACTCACCCGAACCAACCCATCACCCAGATGGTGTCCAGTCTGCGCCCGATAGACTGACATGATTGTGTAGTGAACCTATGATACTTCTCTCTCCCCCCCATCTCTCCTCATCCCCTCCCCCTCCCTCTCCACCTCCCCTTCACCCCCCCCCCCCATCTAGCCTCCACCACCGAGACAATGTTGTATCTGCGGCCGACATACGGACGGACAGTATTGCAGAGTGAACCCAGAAGACTAGCCCCCTAACCCGCTAAACCCCACCAACTCCTCCACCCCTTCCCCCACCACCCATCACCCCGCCACCATTAATGTGATAGATAGTACCTTACCACCGCATCACATAGCCAATCAGGTCCTGCTTTTTCTTGCGCGTGCAACGTTAATAATTGAGAAGGCGATTCGAAATTAGCCAGCCATAAACAAATCCCAAGTACGCCTTTATTACCACTCAGCCACACTGTATGTTAAATCAGCGGAGAGCTAAAAAAAAGAAAAAGGAGGGTGGGTGGGAGTGATAAATGTGAGGAGTGACTCTTACTTGGCTGCTGAGGGTGCAATATTGTGTGCACTGGGGTTATGTCTAACATTGTAGATACATCATCATCATCATGCTGTCGGTCGCGATGTGACAAAGACTGCTTTCATTACTTGACTGCTGCTCTCCAGTTAGCTCTCTGCTGTGAGAGGTGTGTCCATGAGTCGGTATTAATGTCTCTCAGCTTCAGACATTTCATGAAAGCTGCCTGCAAAAGTGTTGAAGTGCTGCTGGATTTTGCAAGTTATCAGCGGCACTCTCTCGGGGAGCAAATAGAGGTTTCACACCGGCAAGAACATGTCAAGACAGGCGCAAAACTATTTGTCTCTGCAGTGGCTGGTCAGGAGATGTTGGGAGTTCCATACATCAACCGCCCTTAATGCTGCCACAGTGACATGGTTTTCTGTTTAGGGTTTGCTCCCTTAGCCTTCGGTTCTGTCAAGAACCTGTACCACAAGGCAGTGGTTTATAACTCTGCAGGGCAGGGGTGTCAAACTCCCTGAGGTATTGCTATACCTGCAATACCTGCAATACCTGTGCTATACCTGCAATACCTGCATACCACACATGCTCACTAAATACCAGAGTTCATTCAATATGGTGCAAACTCACATACCTGACCACAATATAGGTTTATTTGGTGGTTTCTTGGCAGTAACATCTAAGTTTGCAACATCTAAGTTTATATGAACAACATCTAAGTTTATATGAAGACAACCACGATAGAGTAACACTAGACTATTCCTATCCAACTGACACTAATCCACTCTTCGTCTGACAACAGTTGAATGGCTAACTGCCCATATCATGACCTACATACAGTGTTGTTTCAGCTTCATAACCTTTAACCACACAAAGTAGAGGGTGAGGTCATCAAGTGACGTCATGAAAGCGTGATGATTGGGCATTTTGAAAGCATTATAATTGTCCATGTCATTCATATGTTACAGCTTACTACTGGGCTTCTTTAGTGGTTTTATTTTGTATTAAACCGACAGGGTTCATGAAGCCTTAGAAATGCAGCCAGAACAATTTTGAAAAATGATTGACATCCCTAGTAGTAGTACAACAGATAGAAGAGGGATAGATGGTTAAGTGACATCATGAAAGCGTGATACTTGGCCATTATGTTGGCCCTATCCTCGCTCATTATCATGGTTCCAATATGGTGGCCATATTTTCAGATTGCATGCTGGGAGATCCTCAAACAGCCTCGCTTTGCTTTTGTTTGTTGTTGTTTTAGCTCCTAGCAACATCTAAGGTCATATCAGGACGGGTACTGACTTGTGATAGTGCACACTCATGGTGACTTTATAGTGCTGCCACACTGGGAAATCAGGCCACCGATATCACACTCAGTCACATTATCCTGACACTGAGCCAACCAGTCCTTGCCCTATCCTAATAATGTCAAGGGCCTGGCTAGGAAGTGAAAAGTATCAATTTTTAAGTCATTGGTTTGACTCGACCAGGGTTAGAACCCACGATGTTTCGGATCCCCCGATCTCCCAGAACAAGAGACGGATGCTCAACTCTTTTGGCCACCCCATCTAGTTTAGCCTCGCTTTGCCATCTTTATATATAAAATCCTTGCTTTAACCTGTATAGCAAATCCTTCTCCTCCTAGAGGTGTGACCTTCAACCTGCCCTGATTAAGCGCTTCTATCTCAATGATGTTCACCTTGAGTTGCCGTGACCTTTAACCGCTATCTCCTTTGACTTCAACCAGTAGATCTATGTCTTCAGGGGTCATCTCACAATAGACCTGTATTGTCCCTGTGACCTTCACCCCATATATCACTCGTCACTAACTAACAATTCGAGCGCCATCTTGCAGACGGTTTGTTGGTTCCTTGTTGCTCTACCAGACTGGATAGTTATTCTGGGTAGAGCGCACGCTTCCTATGCCGGAGGTTATGGGATCAATCCCGGATATGGTTACATCAAAGACTTAGAGCATGGAGTGTCGTCTCTACCTTGGCATTAACTGGGAAATGATACCAACTGGCTGATACAGAGTCAGGAAAATGCTTCTGAGTGGACTAGAGAGCCACGTTAGTCCTATGAAATGGCATCTCAGTGAGGCAGCACTATGAAGTCACCATGAGAGTACGCATTGCCACCAATAAGAACCCGTCATGATATGATGTTTGATGTTGCTGGGATGTAAAACCCCATTAAGTAAGCACAAACAGTTAGGCTGTGTCGTGTGTGCAGGCTGTGTAGGCTGTGTAGGTTGCGTACAATGTGTGGACAGTGTAGGATGTGTACTGTGCAAGTTGTGGATGTGTAGGATGTGTACTGTGCAAGCTGTAGATGTGTAGGATGTGTACTGTGCAAACTGTGGATGCGGAGGAGGTGTACTGTGCAAGCTGTGGATGTTTAGGAGTTGTCCTGTGCAAACTGTGGATGCGTAGGATGTGTAATGTGCAAGCTATGGATGTGTAGGATGTGTACTGTGCAAGCTGTGGATGTGTAGGATGTGTACTGTGCAAGATGTGGATGTGTAGGATGTGTACCGTGCAAACTGTAGATGTGTAGGATGTGTACTGTGCAAGTTGTGGATGTATAAGATGTGTATTGTGCAAACTGTGGATGTGTCGGGTGTGTACTGTGCAAGCTGTGGATGTGTAGGATGTGTACTGTGCAAACTGTGGATGCATAGGATGTGTACTGTGCAGGTTCTGGATGTATAAGATGTGTACTGTGCAAAATGTGGATGTGTAGGAGGTGTACTGTGCAATCTGTGGATGTGTAGGATGTGTACCATGCAAACTGTGGATGTGTAGGATGTGTACTGTGCAAGCTGTGGATGTGTAGGATGTATACTGTGCAAGCTGTGGATGTGTAGGATGTGTACTCTGCAAGTTGTGGATGTGTAAGATGCGTACTGTGCAAAATGTGGATGTGTAGGAGGTGTACTAAGCAAGCTGTGGATGTGTAGGATGTGTACCGTGCAAACTGTGGATGTGTAGGATGTGTACTGTGCAAACTGTGGGTGTGTAGGATGCATACTGTGCAAACTGTGGATGTGTAGGATGTGTAATGTTCAAGCTGTGGATGTGTAGGATGTGTCCTGTGCAAGTTGTGGATGTGTAACATGTGTACTGTGCAAAATGTGGATGTATAGGAGGTGTATTTTGCAAGCTGTGGATGTGTATGATGTGTACTGTGCAAGCTGTGGAGAGTCTGTAGGATGTGTTCTGTACAAACTGTGGATGTGTAGGATGTGTAATGTGCAAACTGTGGGTATGTAAGATGTGTACTGTGCAAACTGTAAATGTGTAGGATGTGTACTGTGCAAACTGTGGATGTGTTATACCCCTGTCACACTACCATGTAACGAGCCAACGTGAGCCTGACGTGGTCCCTTTTCGTCATTACATTGACGTACGTTGGGTTACGTTATGATGGCGTCAGAATGACATTAGACTGACGTCGAGCTACGTCACGTTACGTCGTGTTACGTCAGCGCGCGTCAAGGTCTTGAACCTGTTCAAAACTTTCGACGTAAATTGAACGTAAGGGGTTACGTTCGCCATACGTTCTGTACACGTTCGGCGAATGTCAATGATATTAAATGGAAGTTAGTCAAACCCTGCTCACTACGTTCCACTACGTTCCACTACGTTGACCCACATTAAAGCCGGTGGAAACGTCCATGCGGCGTAACGGGAACTTTAGGAGAACATCAGGAGAACATCAGGAGAACATCAGGAGAACATCAGGAGAACGTCAGGAGAACGTACGCCGAACATACGTCCAATGTACGTTCAGCGTTTCGCCAACGTTTAATGATGTAAGTAACGTTAAGGCCCTGTCACACTACGATGTAACAACGTCAACGTAGGGAGAACGTAAAAAACGTCGAACTTCTCGGCGTAGTATGCAAATTTGGGCACAAGTTGAACGTGGATGCAGCATAGTGGACGAGAGAGTAACAGCGGTAAAGCGTAGTGATAGCGTCATTCAATGAGAGAGGATAATGTAATTACGCTCAGGGAACGTTATGTACGTTATTCCATCGCCAGAACTACTTTGCTTTATGTTACCTTACATTATGTACATCATGAAACGGTGGCAAAACGGTAAACGTACGTTGGACGTACGTTAGGCGTCCGTTATCCCGACAGTTTCACTACGCGGTCTGCACGCTTCCACTGGTTTTAATGTGGGTCAACGTACTGCAACGTAGTGCAATGTAGTGCAACGTAGTGCAATGTAGTGACCAACATTTTAATAATGTCTGTTTAACGTCATTGATGTTCACCGAACGTGTACAGAATGTATGGCGAACGTAAACCCTTACGTTCGAGGTACATCGAAAGTTTTGAACATGTCCAAAACCTTGACGTAACTCGATGTAACACGACGTAACGTGACGTAACTCAACGTCAGTCTAACGTCATTCTGATGTCATCATAACGTAACCCAACATATGTCAAAGTAATGACGAAAAATTACCACGTTAGGCTCACGTTCGCTCGTTACGTCGTAGTGTGACAGGGCTATAAGGTAACGTAAAGCAACGTAGTTCTGGTGATGGAATAACGTTCATAACATTCCGTGAGCGTCATTACGTTGCCCTCTCTCATTGAATGACGCTATCACTACGCTTTACCAACGTTACGCTCTCATCAACTATGCTGCATCCACGTTCAACTTGTGCCCAAATTTGCATACTACGCCGAGAAGTTCGACGTTTTTCACGTTCTCCCTATGCTGACGTCGCTACATCGTAGTGTGACAGGGCCTTAAGATGTGTACCGTACAAACTGTGGATGTGTAGGATGTGTGTTGTGCAAACTGTGGATGTGTAGGATGTGTATTGTGCAAACTGTGGATGTGTAGGATGTGTACTGTGCAAGCTGTGGAGGTGTAGGATGTGTACTGTGCAAGCTGTGGATGTGTATGATGTGTACTGTGCAAGCTGTCAATGTGTAGGATGTGTACTGTGCAAACTGTGGGTGTGTAGGTTGTGTACTGTGCAAACTGTGGGTATGTAGGATGTGTACTGTGCAAACTGTGGATGTGTAAAATATGTACTGTGCAAGCTGTGGATGTGTAGGATGTGTGCTGTGCAAACTGTGGATGTGTAAAATGTGTATTGTGCAAACTGTGGATGTGTAGGATGTGTGCTGTGCAAGCTGTGGATGTGTAGGATGTGTATTGTGCAAACTGTGGATGTGTAGGATGTGTGCTGTGCAAGCTGTGGAGAGTGTATGGTGTGTGCTGTGTCAGCTGTGGATGTGTAGGATGTGTGCTGTGCAAGCTGTATATGATGTACATGTTGCATAGGCTTGTAGACTGCATAGGCTGAGTAGATCGTGTAGAGTGTGTAGGCTGTGTATGCTGTGTATGCTGTGTATGCTGTATATGCCGTTTAGACTGCAGGCCTATTCTAGGACCCTGCCCTGTACTGCTCGCTCATTGAGTCGTTAGGAACCTGTCCTGTTGTAAGAAAGTCCCGATGCGGCGTTCGATCGATAGTTCTGTCGGGACGAAGCCACCTCTATTTACTTCCACTGAGCTGACTTTCAGCGAGTCCCCAGACTACCCAGAGTCCGATTTATTCTACCGCCCGGGTCAGACTCGACAGACCTCACTCCTCTTCTTAAAATCACCTAAAATAAAGCTCCTTTGGGTGGGCCGGCTGACGATCAGCCTTCAGTGGAAATTGGGGTCAAGGGTCAACTTCCTCATCACGTGACTGAAGATCAAAGTGGGCAAATACCCCGTTAAGGGTTGGTCTGCACTGGTGTCCTCAATGGTCACAACCAAACAATAACGCATGATGTGGATGAAAGTGGCAGGTTTTAACGATGCTAATTCCAAAGGGAAATGTTGATGAAAACCTAAAAGGGGTATTTTTCATGGGGGTTCTTCGTTGATGCTGATGCGAATCATGATGGTAACAACAAATATAGGAAATGATCATTAACGAAAAAAATTAAATAAACATTCAAATGTTTAAGTTTTTTTAATTCTCCCCCACATCCAACTGGAAAGTACAAACAACTGGGAGGGATGGCCGAGTGGACAAAGTCCTCGCTTCCCTTGTGGGAGGTAATGGGATTAACTCCCACTTCACTCAAACCAAAGATTCACAAGAATTCACACGAGAATAATGTGACTGAGTGGGATATCAGGTCATTGTGTAAAACGGTGCGGGATCGCCGTGAGGCAGCACGATAAACCGCCATGAGTGCACATTGTCATAAGTCGCTACAAGTCGGTGCCTCCCATTCCAATATGACCTTACGTGTTGCTAGGACGTAAAACCCAACCTAATCCAATAGCAAACTACTCTCCATGCACCCAAGAAGAGAACTCCGCTCCCGAGCCGAGTATCAGGCATATGGGGCCATAAACAATCTAGATTTCACAGACGGGATTCAATTAAGCTGGGAGTTCACCTCCCGCCCCCTCCCACACACACACTACCCCCAGCCCACCTCCACTCCCACCCAACCCCCGCCTACCGGCGCATGCCCATTCTTCGCCGCGTCAAACCCATGTTACAAAGCGTAGCATTAGAGTTGGACAGTCCAATGGTTTTGAGTTTCTGTCATTTTTCTGAGATAAAGATATTAAATTGATTGTTATAATCTACCTTAATTTAGTTTGAAGTAACCTTCATTTTAAATTACCAACGTTTGAGATATTTGAAGTGAAAACATGTCAAATTAATGTTGGCAAGCATGCCAAAACTCTGACACCCTTCAGCAGTAATAGGTTCTATTCAATTGACTCAGTATTTATTCCCATCTATGTGGGAACAAATGTTTAATAAGTGCACCAGTATCTAAGTTAGAAATGTAGAATCAAATCTAGATAATTGCTTTAGTTTTTGACAATTTGATGCTTCATCGGACTATGCAGCATTAAGTGAGATTCAGCCACACGTCACTCACCACAATCACCCCTTGTGGGATGGTTCAGCAGGCAGACATACCCACTGTTACACCCCCAGGGATCCTGCGACACACACTCTCAGACACACACACGCCATCATTCTCCATGGGCTGCTGCTCGCTCGCCAAGGGAGCCTCGTTCTTAGTCTCTACCATCAGCTCGGTGAGCTGCTCCCTGAATAGGACACAAGCAGTGGTCACGCTATATGCACACAGTGTGGGTTGGTCGGTGATTGAATGTGGCAACAGTGTTCTGTTCCACATGCATACATCGCGTGTTGGTCTGTGATTGGATGTGACACCAGTGTTCTGTTCCGTATACACACATGGTGTGTTGCCCGGTGATTGAATGTGACACCAGTGTTCTGTTCCACATGAGCACACAGCATATTGGTCGGTGATTTAATCTGACACAAGTGTTCTGTTCCAAAAGCACATACTGCATGTTGATCGGTGATTGAATGTAGCACAAGTATTCTGTTACACATGCACACATTGGGTGTTGATCGGTGATTGAATGTGACACCAGTGTTCTTTTCCATGTGCACACACTGTATGTTTCCTTGTGATTGAATGTGACACCAGTATTCTGTTACACATGCACACACTGGGTGTTGATCGGTAATTGAATGTGACACCAGTGTTCTTTTCCATGTGCATACACTGTATGTTTCCTTGTGATTGAATGTGACACCAGTGTTATATTAAACATGCACACACTGCGTGTTGGTCGGTGATTGAATGTGGAAGCAGTGTTCTTTTCCATATGCACACGCTGTATATTTCCTTGTGATTGAATGTGACACTACGGTTCTGTTCCACATGCCTACACTACATGTTGGTCGGTGATTGAATGTCACACAAGTGTTATGTTCCACATACATACCCTGTGTGTTGGTCTGTGATTGTATGTGGCACCATCATTCTGTCCATCTTGCAAACACTGCGTGTTGGTTGGTGATTGAATGTTTCACCACTGTCCTGGTCCACATGCACACACTGCTTGTTCCTCAGTGATTGAAGTGACACCAGTGTTCTGTTAGACAAGCACACACTGTGTGTTGGTCGGTGATTGAATGTGACACCAGTGTTATGTTCCACATGCACACACTGCGTGTTGGTAGGTGATTGTATGTGGGAGCAGTGTTATTTTCCATGTGCACACACTGTATGTTTCTTGGTGACTGAGTGTGACACCACTGTTTTGTTCCACATACACACACAGCGTGTTGCTTGGTGATTGAGTGTGCAACAACTATTTTGTTCCATATGCACACACCGCATGTTCCTCAGTGATTGCATGTGACACCAGTGTTCGGTTCCACATGCACATGCTGTATGTTGCTCGGTGATTGAATGTGTTGCCACCGTTGTATTCCTAATTCACCCACTGCAATCTTCTATCTGAATACATGAGAGACACTGATGTTGCACAAAACATTCACACACCGACCCCTGCTCTGTGAATAAATGAGTAGCCACTGTTCTAAAATAGAGCTGCTCTCTCACTCAGTGGAAGACACCCGTGGTGTCCCCCACATTCAGACACCGTGAGCTGCTCTGTAGCTGAAGGAGACACCAACGGTGCACATTCACCAAGAAGCAGCATTTAATCTACTCATGTCGTTCATTACTCCTAAATAGTCTTTCATTCATTTTGATCCTCAAAGTTAAAACAAACAAAAACAGCCTCATTTCTCCTCAACCCAACTCACCCTTCCCACCACCTACCCACCTACCCACCTACCCACTTACCCAACTACCCACCTACCCACATACCCACATACAATATGTACCAGACCAGACGTGATGGCCGAATGAGTTGAATGTCATTCTCTCGTTTTGGTAGATTATGGGATTCAAACAAATTGATACTTGTCACTTCCTAGCCAGGTGCTCGGCATTAGTAGGATTGGGCAAGAACTAGTTGGCTCAGTGTCAGGATAATGCGACTGAGGTCATAGTGCTGGTGACCTGGTCACCCAGTGGTGTAGCACTATAAAGTCACCATAAGTGGGCACTGTCACAAGTCGGTACCCATCCTGACATGACATTAGATGTTGCCAGGACGCAAAACTCCAACAACCAACAATGCCCCCATCCCCACCACCACCACCACCACCACACGCCACACCCCGCCCCGTTGCCCCGCCAAATCGCTGATAGTATTATGATGAGTTCTTTCTCCAATTTCCCCCATGCCCTAAGGGGTCCGTCCTTACCGCACAAAGGTTCTACTATGTCTGCAACGAGTCGGCATGATAGGTCTCTACTTCCGCCCGAGATAAGGAATCCATAAAACTGTCGTGTGCGCATGTGCGTGGAACTATCTCGAGGATCGCCGTGCGTGGCGTCTCCCGCTGTGCGTGTGTGGAGCTCTCCGGCCTCACAGAGGTGGAGGGGTGAATGCGGGGAGTGGCCCGCTTATAAAGTCAGGAGCCCGGGCAACTGCCGTTCTTGCGCATGCGCGGGTTATGCCCGCTTTATGCGCCATCGCTTTATTCGACTTTTATCTGGTGCTCACAATGGCTGATTTATTCGATGGGACGACGCCGGGCCGGGAGTCCTCCTGGTCAGAGCCGGTGTCGCGGTTTTAAATCTCTGCTGGTTTAAAACCTACACCTTCGCTCTGCGCATGCATCAACATCAAACAGCACTTTCAAACTGCAGCGTGTCACCATTTTAAAATTCCGCTGCTTTAAAACCTACACATTCGCCCTGCACATTTCTAGCATTTGGGGGGATTATTTTAATTATTGTTTTATATATTTTCATTGTTGTTTGCGCCTTTTGGCTTCGTCCGAGTCCTCAACACTTTATCAGGAGTTCCACATTCTCTGTGTGGGCCTGAAATCTTATCAGGCAAGGAGACTGTTTGGGCATCATTGTAGTGACAACATAAACTGTCTTAATCTTAACATAAACTGTCTTGCTCGACAGTCTTAATCTGGCAGGAAATGCTGTCATTGTAGTGAATATTTGACAACATAAACTGTCTAAATCTTAACATAAACTCTCTTACTCGATGGTCTTAATCTGGTGGAAATGCCGTTCGATTTTGACACATGCGCAGGGCGAAAGTGTAGATGTAAAACCAGCGGAGATTTGAAACTGCGACACCGGCAACACGGAGGGGTCCCGGCACCACCCCCACCCCGCATATATGTATGAAGAAGCAGTGTTATATATGTAGTTAATATAGCATATGAGGCAGCGTTAAAAATGTGATCTATATGCCATATACACAGTAAAGCCTCTCTAAATCGACCGACCTTGGGACCGACTTTAAGTGGTCCATTTAGGAAGGTGGTCGGTTTAGCGAGTTAGAATATGGTTACAATGGTATTGTTGGGACCCAAATAAAGCGATCGATATAGGGGAGTGGTCGATCTGTGGAGGTGGTCAGTTAGAGAGGTTTTACTGTGTAATTTATTATAGTGTGTGTATATTGTGTATGTATTATAGTATGTATAAGATGCATATATGTATATTGCATGTAATATATGTTTATTTATTGTATATATATATAGTATACATATATTGCCTATATATTGTATATATTGTACATAAGTTGTATATATTATATGTATAATGTGTATTTGTATTGCATATACATATATATTATATACATATTGTATACTACTGTATATATATGTATTTATATATATGTGTAATCATATGTAAATACATATACACATATATTCATATGTATGTATGTATGTATCCATGTATAGCATATACAATATATCAATTATATTGCATATGCTGTGTATTGTGGTGTTCTCTGTGGCGGAGTGGCTAGAGTGTCTGACTTTTTTCAAGGTCAGACTCCTAGTCTTCAGGTTGGTGGCTCAATTCCCTGTGCCCCCACCTCTGCCAATTTGGATTTTCACCACTGTGTATAACTTACAGCGTCATCAAAGGCCAGTTGCTCTCATGTCATATCTATGTGCTGTAGGAGGTTAAAAGTCCCTTGGAGTCGGTAAAAGTGTTGGCTCAGGCTTTCTATCAACAAACTGTCTAATGGGGAAAACAAGACTATTCAGACTTTTCCATAATAGGCAGTATAAATCTTCAAGAAAACAAATGTATATATTACATATACATATGTATTCTACACATATATTGCATCATCATCAATCCATTAACCGGGAGGATTGTTGGGATACAACAGATGACCTTGCAACCAGTTTTATACATTTCTCTAGGAAAAATAACCAGAATATCCGGCCAACAATGGCAGTAGTATTAGTAAGTTAGTGGATGTTACCCCACACGTGAGGTGGTGCTACGTGAGAGAAAAATAAACCAACCCATTTCCAAGCAGAGAATGACCTACATTAAATTCGTTGTATTGTGGGGTGTGTGTGAATACAAATGGAGGGAATCTATAAATAACCACTAACTATCATGTGAGCTGCTCAATAGCTGGCAGAGGTTCCATGATGTCTGATTCTTTCTCCGTCCTCTCACGCGCGCTCTCTCTGTCCCTCTTCCTCTCGTCCGGCTGGTTGGATGGCGTGTGGCAAATGGTGTGTGGGAGTTGGAGAGCTGTGGGGAGGGAAGGGGAGGGAGGCTCTTAGGGCCGCCTGAACTGCTCCTTTATATGCAATGCACCAAAGCGGGACGTGTTAAGTGAGTGTCGATGGTCACGAGTTGCTCGTGCTGCCCACTTACCAAGGGGCGTGGCCGGTGTCTGAGCAGCTTCCATTGTGTTCCCTTATTTTGTGTTCCATTCACTTTCTTGTCCCTCCCCAATTATTGCCCAACTTCATTTTGTCATTTTATTTATATTTTGTTTCCCTGTCATATTGGCTCTTCTTTTTATTTAACGCGACTTAATTCCTGCAAAATTTTAATTGTACCAGCCCTTTTTCTCTTTGTTTAATTTGTCTTTATTATTTTGTTTGTTCACCTGTTATATTCTCTTTATTTAACCCGACTTAATTCCTCCAAAGTTTTAATTGTACCAGCCCTTTTCCTCTTTGTTTATTTTGTCTTTATTATATTGTTTGTTCACCTGTTATATTGTCTCTTCTCTTTATTTAACCTGAATTAATTCCTCTGAAATTGTAATTGCACCAGCCCTTTTTCTCTTGGTTTATTGTGTCATTTGTTTTCTTTCTTCCCCTGTTAAATTGTCTCTTCTGTTTATTTAACTAGACTTAATTTCTCTGAAATTCTAATTGCACCAAATATGTGTCTGTTTGTTTATTTTGTCTTTATTTTGTCTTTATTTCCCTATTATATTGTCTCTTTTCTTTGCTTAAGCCGACTTAATTCCTCAGGAATCTAATTCCACCAAGTATTGTCCTGCTTGTTTTTTATGTTTTTATTGTTTTAGTTTCCCTGTTATGTTGTCTTTTTTATTTAGCCCGGCTCAATTCTTCCGAAATTTTAATTAAACTAACCATTATTTTTGTTTGTATTTCATATAGCGAAACTGTGACTGAAATAAATAAATATTTGTTTTGACAAAAATAATTTTGGTTTTTGTTTCACATGGCGAAACAGTGGCTGGAATACATAAATATTTGCTTTGATAACAAATAAATATTTGTCGTCAAAGTTAGGATACATTCACCAATATTTCCAACAATTTCATTTAGATTAATAACACATAATTCTAGAACAACAACCAGACACGACAAACAGAACTGTGGGAAAACTGTGGAATTACCATAGCAACTAATATTATACAGTTTTCCTCAGGAATTACCTAAAATTATAGTGTTTGGCCGAGAATTATCACACCACACTCTTGTGATAAGCACCCGTTGTGAGATTTGATGCTCTTTCGCTAAGCTCAAGAATTGGCCACTATGACCGCTTAGCAGTGCTTAATGTTACATTAAAGTGTCATTGCTTGTGGGACACAGAGGACAAGGAGACATGAGTGTGAATAACAACGCTTTAGTTGTTCATGACCACGTCAGTTGACCCACAGCCCACTGGGGTCATACATCAGGAACAGGACTAAGACTGGGACAGAACAGAGTCAAATGTATATACGATGATCGAATTTCACATGGGTTAAACCTCAGAATAAAGACTAAAATTGGAGGCCAGCAGTATAAGATCTTCCAGGAGAGGTCCAAACTTGAGGTCAGGAACACTAATTTTTCTTTCGAGTGACAGATCCATGGAACAGTCTCCCAGACCAAGTGGTTAAAGCACCAATGGTAGAAGCATTTGAGAGAAGGCTGGATAGACATTGGAGAGGACACCCACAATTATATGACTTCAGGGCTCAGTTGACCTCAATATGTGTCCACAAAAATAATTCTTTTTTACCATAACGAGCTGGCATTAGAGGCACAATATGACCTAGATCAGACAGATGAAGATCTGTAAGTTAATATGTAGGAGTTATGTGAGTATAGTTAAATCAGAAGCGGTAAATTCACAAACATCAATCCAAACATCAAGTCATTGTCACAGGGATGTCAAAGAGTAATGTCATGTAGGTATTTATAATTATAAGTGTATAATGTTTCCACGATTGGTTGATATGAGTCAAGGCGATCACACAGACGTGTGGGTGAGGCGGTAAGAAGGTGTGGAGACAATGGCAGTTGTGTGTGAAACTGACAGGTTTGTGTGTTGGTGGCCTTTAAGGTGGTTGATGAGCAGTACAGAGAGGACACCCACAATTCTCAGGAAATGTACAACACTGAATGAAATGTACAATAAAATCTACTCCCCATGCCTACACATGCACAAACAAACACACATTCCAGACTTCCCACTCACACACAAATAGACACACACATCCAAACACTCAGACACTCACACACACACTTATGTTATTTCAATGGGATAACATTATTAATCCACAAATACGCGAGGAGTGTGCACTATCACTATCAGCCTCCCTGGTGTGACTTCTCATGTTGCTAGGAAATGAAACCCCAATAAATTATCTCTTTGTAGTTTCATTTATTTATTCTGCATCAGTTGTAGGTTAATAACACAGAACAACAGATTTTATATATATCTATATATATATATCAAGAGTTCAGGCGCAAAACCAGGTAAACGCCAATCCAAAAATATAGTTTAAATAAAATATTGTTATCAGAAAATAATTTTAATTTTTACCCAATCCACTTGTCATATGATCACTTAGTTAGGGAGCAATGAATAAAAGAGTAGGAATATAACAAAATTAACTTTTTGAAGGTTTATGTCCGATGTTTATCTCCATTTTTGGATTGGCGTTTGCATGATTTTGCACCTGAACTCTTGATATATATATGTATGTATCTATATATACCAGAGACATAGACAGTGCTATGCACATATAAAATTGTGCTGCTACATTAATATTGCATAGTCCGATGGCTTTGAGTTTATGCCATCTTTTTTAGAAATATATTCAAGTTGCAGTAACTTGTTAACTTCGTACATATTTGAAGCGCAAATATGAAACAATTGATTTGGCATTCACATCAAAACTCTGACACCATAGACTTCAGCAGTAACAGGTTCTATTAGACTTGGTATCCCCTTCTATGCAGCAACACATGCTTAGTGAACCATGGTCTAAGTAAGGTATATAGAATCGAATCTAGATAAGTGCTTTGTTTTTTAAAAGGTGATGCATTCATCGGGCAATGATGCTTTAACATCTCAACAGCCCTGAACTTTTTCAAGACTACACTCCTCCCAATATTTGACTTCCAATATTGCAACCCTCACGTCTAAGGGATTGACCTTAATGATAATGATAATGATGATGGTGATTGCAACATTCTAATTATGAGCACCACTTTAGTGAATTGCAAACCATTCAAAATACTCCTCAACGACTCTTCCAGCCTGGATGGCCAAATGAGTTGATCTAAAAATTAATACTTGTTACTACCGAGCCAGGTGCTCAGCAGTAATTCTAGCCATGCGCTATGCATTATTAGGATAGGGCAAGGAGCAGTGGAATGAGGAAGACCAATCATCAGTGATTGAAATTTCCCCTGCATAATCAACTAATGTACCCCCAAAAAATGTCACTAATTTCACAGTCATGGTCTGCCCTAGATAAAAGATTCACCCGGCACTTGTAGTACACCGGTGAAGACCAGCCTTATATAAATACGGGCGAAAATAGCGTTAGTATGGAACAACAAGTAGAATGCCTGGCACCAGTGTCAAATGGTTACTTATATCAGAACAGAGTTGGTGAATGAGAGAGAATGCAAAAAGACAAGATGGCGGCCAGAGAACGCTGTCGATTTCACTTTTAAATCTGATTAAACTAGATATTATATTATATTTTTCAACTCAAAGGTAGCGGGCTATCAATAAGACATATGTAAAGAATAAATGTTGCTTCTTAGATTGTGAAATTAGGCTCTCAATTCATTGACCCGTTTTTTCGACAGCTTTTACATAGGGTTGGTTTGCACCCCTACTGCAGCAGTACGGGGTGAATCTTGTATCTAGGTCTGCCCATGCTACTTCATTCTTTATTACTTTACATTCGATAATGTAGATAATGATGTTATCCCTTTGGATAATTCCCCTCTGAATGTTGCTAGGAGGTAAAGCAACAACAAACAAACAAGCTATTGCGACTAGCGCTTCCATTCCATCCGCCAATCACAGTTTGTGGTAAACTTGTCAATTCTGCCCACAAACTGTTTCCACCTCTGTACTATGATCTGATCTGCTTCATTATTGATCTGCTTGGACTAAATTCGAATTCATATGTCTTATAATTGTGTACTGTATATTGATAAAAGAGACACTCGAAGGCCAATTTGTTGTAATTGACTTGTATACTCTGTGAATAAACTATTTCATCAATTGCAACTAAGAAAATATCACATAGACTGTGTTAGAAATCTCGGACTGTTGCGCTGTGGTTTTGTGAGAGGAGGTTGGGGGGAAGGGTCTGTGTGTGGGGTGTGGGGGTGAGGTGGGGTGAGGTGTGGTGAGGTGGGCTGAGGTGGGGTGAGGTTGGGTGAGGTGGGGTGAGGTGGGGTGAGATGGGATGAGGTGGAGTGATGTGGTACATGTGGGGGAGGGGTGGCAGGTAGCTAGGGTTTAGTTCCTGCTCCTGACACTAGGTAGCGTGACTCTCCATCACGTCACTGACAGACGGTTGGCATGGTGACAAAGGTTCAGGTCAGCTACAAATAGCAAACCCTTTACATGAAAAACTACCGACTCCTCCCCACCCACCACATCCTCCACAGCCTCCCCTCACTACACCCCCACATCCTTCCCCCACCTCGCCACCACCTTCCCTCATCACATCTCCTACAGCGCCCCCCCCCCGCCCCCCGCCCCCCCAAAGCCTTCCCTCACCAAACCCCCACATCCCCCCACCTCCCCACCACCTTCCCTCATCACATCTCCTACAGCCTCCCCCACAGCCTCCCATCACCACACCCACACATCCTCCCCCCACCTCCCCACCACCTTCCCTCATCACATCTCCTACAGCCTCCCCCACAGCCTCCCCTCACCACACCCCCACATCCTCCCCCACCTTCCCACTTCCCCACCACCTTCCCTCATCACATCTCCTACAGCCTCCCACCGCATCCCCCCACCGCATCCCTCAGCATATCCCTCACCGCATCCTCCCACATCCTCCCCCCACCTCCCCACTGTCTACCCCACCACATCCTCTACAGCTCCCACCCACTATACATCGTCCCACCTCCCCCCCCACACCTCACACCCCACCTCACACCCCACCTCCCACCCCGTCAGCTTCGTCCTAGGAAAAGTGAGTCTGTCTCTTCCCCTCCCCCTCTCCCCCTTCCCCACACCTCTCCCCCACACACGGCTATTAATCCACCATCCACATACCTACCATGCATATATGCACTTTAATTTATTTCCCAAGGGGAGCAATTCAACCAGCAAGTGGGAGGGTAAGAAATGCCTCAGCTCTTGAAACTTGTTAATCTGTCCTTAAAGCTGCATAGTCCGGTGTAAACATTGCCTTTCTGAAACCGAACCACTTATTTAGATTTGATCTTCAATATCCTAATTAGGTATGTATATTTGACATTTGTATATTTACAAATGATGGGAGATGTGAGGAAGAAATTAAAAGAAGGATAACAATAGCCCGAACAACATTCTCCAAAATGTATAGAGTGTTAACATCAAGTAAGATATTAATACAAACAAGGAAGCGTATTCTTCAGTGTTATGTGTGGTCTACTCTAATGTATGGGGCAGAGACATGGACAATCTCTAAGAAAATGTACAAACGTTTAGCAGCATTTGAGATGTGGACTTATCGAAGGATGATGAAAATATCATGGACAAAGAAGATCACCAACAAAGAAGTTCTCAGAAAAATTAAAAATAAGAAAAGCTTGTTTGCCACTATACAGACAAAGAAACTTATTTATTTTGGCCACATCATTCGTCAGAGTTCAATTTACCGTACATTGTTGGAAGGGAAGGTGAATGGCAGCAGAGGGAGAGGGAGACCAAGAACATCATGGTTTACAAATATTTCACAGTGGACAGGCTTGAATTATTCACAGTCTATCAGAACAGCACAACATCGGGACAAGTGGAGAACCATTGCATCCAACCCTCGACTAGAGGATGGAACTATTGATTGATTGATTTGACAGTTGATATCAATTCACTATATGTTGGTTTGTTTGTTGTTGTTTTACGTCCTAGCGACATCTAAGGTCATATCAGGACGGGTACCGACTTGTGACAGTGCGCACTCATGGTGACTTTATAGTGCTGCCCCCACTGGGAGACCAGGCCACCAGCACCATGACCTGATATCTCACTCAGTCACATTATCCGGACACTGAGCCAACCAGTCCTTGCCCTATCCTAATAATGCTGAGCGCCAGACTAGGAAGCAACAAGTATACATTTTTAAGTTATTGGTTTGACTCGACCAGGGTTCGAACCCACTACCTCATGAGTTTGGATCCCCCGACCTCCGAAAACAGGGGACGAAGGCTCAACTCGTTCGGCTATCCCGCCTGGTCGAGTTATCACTATAGGTGGTGTATCTTGTAACCGTGCCAGTGGAACTGTGTCATTAAGTATATTGATGCAGTAGAAGTTTTGCTGTGGCCAAAGAGACTATTATATTATTAGTGGAGTAGTAACTTTACTTAGGCCGATGCAGTAGTATGTGTCTTCAACAGACAATTCTGCATTCAGACCAATGTTGGGTTGACATAGCAGGTGTCCTGTTATCAGATGGACAGTCAAATGAAACAAAGCCACTTTGCACAATGAAAAGATTCCCTGCTAGTCTGATTGGTTGGTTGTTGGAGTTTACATCCTGGCAACATCTAAGGTCATATCAGGATGGGTCCCGAGTTGTGACAGTGTGCACTCATTGTGACTTTATACTGCTGCCCAACTTGGAGACCAGGGTCCCAGCACATTGAGCTGATATCCCACCCAGTCATGTTATCCAGACACTGAGCTAACCAGTCCTTGCCCGATCATATTAATGCTGAGCGCCTGGCTAGGAAGCAACAAGTATTAATTGAATCATTGGTTTGACTCGACCAGGGTTCGAACCTGGGAGTTCGAATCCCACGGTATACCAAAGCGGGAGACTGCCACTCAACTCATTCGGCCATCCGGTCTGGTGCGACTGCTAGTGAGTGTGCTCTATTTTTCCTTCATTCTTTTTTTCTTTTTTTCGTTCGGGGGGGGGGGGCTTTTCTAAAATGTGACTATTCGCTTCCTGATAAATTGACGGTGTAATTACATGGTTCACATTGGCGTTCTGGCGCTGATGTGAAAGGTGAGTTTGTGGCTTATAGTAAGGCTCTATGGTGGCAATCGACGCAGTGGCAGTAGCAGCAGCAGCGCCCTCTGTGAATGACTCATTGCGGATCTGTGACACTTTATTATGATGAATGGTGTAGGGCGCACCCGAAAGGTTAGAGCACAAGTGGACCTGAGCCCGGGCAAAAAGAGCGGGAAGTCACCCAGCGTCTGTGTGTGGGAATTGAGCAGGGGTCGTCTGCTACTAGAGGGCATGTCGCACCAACTGTTCGTCGAGTGATTTGTGCGCGACTGGAAACATGGCTTTTAGAACTGCAGTTGAATCAAAGCGAAGACTTAACAAAAAAAAATGTAAACAATAATTGTCGCCAAGACATTGCCTTGCATTTGGGACTGGATGCGGTTCCCGAATCAGTTAGAATGCAGACTGCACATGAGTTCGAATACTTGCCGAGTCAAACCAATGGCTTACAAATTTGATATTTGTTGCTACCTAGCCTGGCGCTTGGCATTACTAGGATAGGGTAAGGACCGGTTAGCCCAGTATCAGGATGATGTGACTGAGTGGAATATCGGGTCATGGTGCTGACGGCCTGGTCTCCCACTGGGACAGCACTATAAAGTCACCATGAGTGCACAGTGTCACAGATCTGTACCGATCCTGATATGACCTTAGATGTAGCCAGGATGTAAAACCCCAACAAACAAACAGCCTCGTATTCGGCATTGCCAGGATGGGGCACCTACTGCTTTGTCTCAGTGACTGAGTGGGATATCAGATCATGGCGCTGGCAGCCTGGTCTCCCAGTGGGGCAGCACTATAAAGTCACCATGAATGTGCACTGTCACAAGTCGGTACCCATCCTGATATGAACTTAGATGTTGCCAGGACGTAAAACTCCAACAATCAATCATGAATAATGTCAATATCAACTATAAGTCAACAGTGTCTAATAATTAGGTAGGGTTCCCGCTCACGGGCAGAATTAACGCGGTTTGTACAGTTTTCATCCGCTTTTATTGTAGGAGTCCTACCGCATGGTGACAGTCTCAACTATGCTGATCCCTGTTACTAAAGGCCCAGTCACATACCTGTTAGTGGACGTAGTAGTTGAACGTAGTGGAGGCTAATGTAATTAAACGTAGTTGAACATAGTTGAACGTAGTTGAACGTACCAGCATCCATACTTCTCCATCATGCTAACTTGGTAATAATGTGGGTGGGCCGTGAGTTCCGATTTAATCTTTGGACATTTTCAAAAGAGTGCTATGTTAGGGTCTGAATGTGCATACATGATGCTGATGTACTCTAGCATACTCTAGCATACTCTAACATACTTTACCATACTCTAGCATACTCTAGAGTGCTCTAGCATACTCTAGCATGCTGTAGCATACTCTAGCGTACTCTAGCATACTCCAGCATACTCTAGCATACTCTAGCATACTCTAGCATACTCTAGCATACTCTAGCATGCCTTAGCATACTCTAGCGTGCCTTATCGTACTCTAGCATACTTGGACGAAGCCCTGGTCACATAGCCATTAGTGGATGTAGGTGAAAGTAGTGGAGGCTAACATCGTTGAATGCAGTTGAACATATTTATCCGTACTGTAACGTATTTATCCGTATCGTAGCATATTTATCCATACCAAAACCTGCTATACCTAAAAGTATTTCAACGTAGCTTAATGTACTTAAACCACGTTTGACCACATTAGCCTCCACTACGTGCACCTACGCTCAACTACGTTCACTAACGTGTATGTGACCGGGGCATTAGAAGCAGAACAGGTGGGTGCACTTGCTCAGTTGCTCGGGTGAACTTTTCCACCCATGTCTAGTACCCACCGGCCCCTGGCCCCGGCTCCCGCCCTCCCCGCACCCCACCCCCCCTCCACCACCACCCCTATTTTTGTGTAAATAATCTGGAATTGAAAAACGGCTGGAAGACCAGTGATTCAGCGCTGACAAAAGAACTTATTCAGCAGAATAAACATTTAATCACAGGGAATGGTCGTATTACTCAGTATTCCTCAAGCCGTGTAGAAACACGGTCTATCATATTGTCTCCAATACTAATACCTAATATGCATGGCATTAATTTTAGCGACAGAAGATGGAGGGGTCCACCTACTGTGCAGTGGAATGCAACAATGCAGGCATGATCTTTGTTTCAATTAATTCATATTTTCGATGGCAGATAGCTTTGCCAACTCGATTCGGTATGACTTGAGTTAAAGTGGTGAAACCAACTGAGAAAACAACCGCAAACATAATATATCTAAGTACCATATTTAAACACCGGGGGCCATATGCAGGAGTCGGTGATAGCGAGGCAAAACGGTGTTTGGTCGGAATTCCCGTTTCGCGGGGGAAAATGGGATGCACGAGACAGTGATAGGCCTAACACCAGAAGCTTAAACTAGGTTAAGGTAAACCAGAAATATAGCTAGTTTACAGCGGTGTTAGTGTTAGGTTAGGCCCAAATCTATTCAATGCTATCATATTTAACAGAATTAAATACGCAGTAAGTGAAATTTGATCAAATTAACCCTAAATTCGAAGCGATATTAACGCTGCCGCCGGATCAGTGGCGATATTAATATTTTCGAATCGACAAATGTAAAGTAAACAAATCGCCGCCGCCACAGCGACGTCAATATCGATACTGTCCAGTGTCAACTAAACATGGCCACCGCCGTCGCCGCCGTATCAGCGGTAATATATTTGGGCCAAATCTATTAAATGCTGTCATTTTTAATGTAATTACATACACCATAAGTGAAATTTAATCAAATTAACCCTAAATTCGAATCAATATTAATGCCGCCGCCACATTGGCGGCGTTATTCATATTGTCAAATCGAGGGAATTCCCAAATCATCGATATCCATACTGTCCATCGCCGCCGCCTCCGCATCGGCGGCAATGTATTAGGGCCAAATCTATTCAATGCTATCATATTTAACAGACTTACATACACAATAAGTGACATTTATAAAATTAACCCTAAATTCGAACCGATATTAATGCCGCTGCCTTCATAGTGTCTAATCGCCGAATGTAAAGTAAATAAATCGGCGCCGCCGCTGCATCGACGTCGCTTTCATCCGCCGGTATGGAAAGCGACGTCGATGCGGCGGCGGCAATTTATTAGGCCCAAATCTATTCAATGCTATCATATTTGACAGAATTAAATACGCAATAAGTGAAATTTCATGAAATTAACCCTAAATTCGAAGCAATATTAATGCTGACGCTGAGTCGGCGGCGATATTAATATTGTCGAATGGAGGGATTTCCCAAATCTATAAATAACTTCACGTTTAGCTATAATGTAAGCGTTACGCGCTCCTGCATACCACTTGACACAGTTCCCGACGTCGGTGATAGCTAAACGGTAACAGGCTGTAACACCAAATGCTGCTAACACTGACTCCTGTATACGGGCCCAGGGGGTTAGCGCCTTGCAAAATAGCATTGCGATGTTACCTAATCAAACAGACTTGAGATTGTTCTCTATTTCCCAATTAGTCTCATTTCCAGTTTATTTCTGCTCTTTTTCTATGTCTCCCTTAGCTTCATTTCCAGTTGTTGTTTATTTAGTTTTTCTTTAAATTCATTTATTTGCGTGAATGAACTCTAATGACCCCCATAGCATACGTGAGCACCATCAATACCAAGATTCATCACGTCAATTAACCTTCTGGGTTTTTTTAAAGTTATTTGAGGCACACACAAAAAAGGATCTATGATTTATTAGTGCAGGGGAGCGTGAGGGGTTGGAGGGGGTGAGACTTAAGCCCTGTTCACACGGGCGTTAAGTCACCTCAACTAGTTCACCTTATCTAGTTTGACTCACATTGGCTGTGTGGATGCAACGCTGAAGCGAATTAGGGCTAAGTCAATTCATCTAGTTCGCCTCAAGTACACCACATCGCAAGGTGGTTTGTATGAAGCGAACTAGCTTAAGTCGGCCCATCTTGCTTGTGTGGACGATAGCGGTTTACTTGAAACGGTTTAAGCACGTCACACGCATGTGCAGTCGAGACCTGAGTTTGTTGATTTTCCGGTCGATCAAAAGCGTATATTATATAATTTGGTCTATGAAATTGCTAGCTGTGCCCAGATATTGTTTTCATCATTTATTTTTAGGTTTTCACTGCCCAGCAGAAGTTTTGACTGTTCCAAAACAATACGATTCAGTCGATACATATCTAGGTCAAACCCACACTCTCTCATGGTGATGTCGACTAACCAAAAGTGGCGCTGGTTAGTATGGACTTGCTCATGCACAGATATCGATTTCCGCCTTAAACCGCCCCAAATACTGCATGTGTGGACACGACACACTTTCATGCCTAGTTCGCCTCATCTAGTTCGCCTTATCTAGTTCAGTCTAAAGTTGTGTGTGTGAACACGGCTTTAGTAGGACAGGCGGATGGATAGCTGTGTGCCGAGTGCTCTACCGCGTAGTGATCTATGCTGCAAGTCACGGGACTGCCCCGAGACACGAAACTAATTACAGCGCGTTCCGCTCGCTGATTGGGGGGCGCTGCGGTCGCCGGAAGTTGAAATATTCCGGAAAACCAACGGCAAGTGTCATCAGGCAACTGGTGGAAGCCAATATGGCCGCCAAGGCTCAGGACGCCAAGGCTCAGGACGGCGGGGCTCAGGTCGCCAATGCTCAGGACGCCGATAGCCCACGGCATAAGGGAGGATGGCAATTGGCAATGGCCGAATTCACACAGCTGGAAATGTTTGTTTGTTTTTGGTCGAAGGATTACTTCTTAGCAGGATTTGGAAAGAAATATTGTTGGTAAAAGAAATTAATGCAACTGATTTGGAAACCTGGTCGTGTAGATGTTGGGGTCACAAGGAGAAGGAGAGCAGGTAAAGTAGGCTTTTATTGATTACTTCTCATCACCATGTAAGGATTTGGAAGGAAATAGTTTTGGTCAAAAGAAATTAAAGGAAATGATTTGGTTAGCTGGTTGTGGAGGTGTTGGTTTTTTTCGGCTAGGAACCACAGGGAGAAGGAGAGCAGGTAAAGTGAGTCTTTATTGAGATCGTGCAGTAGCGCTCGGGTCCAGCTCTAAAAGAAAAATAACAAGTAGTGGTAGGGCAATTGGGCGGGAAAAAGTGGGCACGTCGCCAGCTCACCGAAAAGTGAAAAGAGAGTGTGGTGAGACAGTTAAATAAAAGGTGTAGCTTCTCCCTAACCTGGCAGCATCCCCCCCCCCCCCTACGCCCGCTCCTTGATTGGCTATCTTCTCCTTCCTCCTCTTCTGCTTTATTTATCATCTCTCTCCCCTCTCTCTCTTTCTCTCCCCCTTCCTCTTTCTCTCCCCTCTCCCTCTTTCTCTCCCCTCTCCCTCTTTCTCTCCCCTCTCCCCCTCTCTCCTCTCTCCCTGTCACCTAGTTCCGCTGTCTCTACCCCAGCTCTTCTCCTCTCTTCTCTCCCCCTATTCCCTTCTCCTATATGCCTTCTCCCTGCTACTTTCTCCCTCTCCCCTCGCCCCTCGCGCGTCTCCCCTCTCCCCTTCCTTGCCCCTCTCTCCCGTTTCCAGTCTCCAGTCTCCTCCCCTCTCCCCTCTCCCCTCTCCCCTCTCCCATCTCCCCTCTCCCCTCTCCCCTCTCCCCTCTCCACTCTCCCCTCTACCATCTCCTATCTCCCATCTCCTATCTCCCCTCTCCTACCCCCTATCCCCTCTCCTTTCCCCTCTCCCCTCTCCTTTCCCTCTCCCTTCTCCCCTTCCCTTCCCCTCTCTCCCCTGTCCCCTCTCTCTTCTTCGCTCTAACCTCTCCTCTCCCCTCTCCCTGTCCCTCTCCCATCTCCGATACCCCCTCTCCCCTCTTCACGCCCCCTCTCCCCTCTCCCTGCCCCCACTTCCCCCTCTCCCATCTCTCCCCTCTTCCCCTTCTATCTACCCTCTCTGCGAGCCGCTCAGTGTGATCACCTCCCGAACTGGACATCCCAGTCACGCAAGCGCCTCGTCGTACTAACAAACTACCCCCCACCTTTTGCGAAAACAGAAAGAAAAAAACACGAAACCCTCATTTATATGAACATAACCCCCGCTCCCCCGCGCCCAAGCACCCACAACAACACCAACCACCCCCAGCACCCTTCCTCACCCCCTGTCTGCCCCAAAGTTCCCGCCACCAATCTACATGTCATCGCAAGATGGCGGGCTGCGCAGAGCCTCGCTTTGATTCTGGACGGTGTTAGGTTGCTAGGCTACGCCACCGGCGCCGCCAATGGTCTTCTGCTGCTGCTGGTAGCCAGTAGGCGGCGCATCGCAATTGTTTAGTGTTAATGAGATGTGGCGTCGCATTAGTATTCGGGCACTGCGCAGGCGCGCTGACCTTTTTATTAGGGGCGTGTGCGGCCCGGCCACGGCGCGATAAAGGCGGGCCGGCAATGGGGTGTGAACGGGATAATGGCCGCCGGCCCCGGCGCAACATTCACACATCTCACCTCAAAAAGAGGTCAAGTATATTACCACATAAAGATGTTGCTTAGCCCAGTGGCCCGCTCTACTCTTGCTGGGGCAAGTCGAGCCTCGTCATAACTGATGTGTACTTGGGGGATCACTGCGACATCAGAGGCTGCTAGAAATGGTGTGCAAACTGGTGCTTTCCAATTCTTCTACATCCCACATGACCAAATGAGTAGAGCACTCGTTTCCCATGTGGTAGGTTGGTTGGTTGTTGGAATTTTACGTCCTGGCAACATCTAAGGTCATATCAGGACGGGTACTGACTTGTGACAGTGCACACTCATGGTGATTTTATAGTACTGCCTCACTGGGAATCAGGCCGCTGGCACCATGACCTGATATCCCACTCGGTCACATTATCCTGACACTGAGCTAACCAGTCTTTGCCCTATCCTGTTAATTCCGAGCGCCTGGCTAAGTAGCGACAAGTATCAATTTTGTAAGTCATTGGTTTGACTCGACCGAGAATCGAACTCCCGATCTCCCGCATTGGAGGCCTGCGCTCTACTCATTCGGCCACCGCGCCGTGCCCCCCTCCCTCCACCCCCCATCCCATGTGGCAGCTGATGGGTTCAACCTCTGGACGCGATAAATTAATGACTTAAACATTTAGACTTGTCGCCGCCTAGTCGGGTGTTTGACATCAGTAGGATAGGGCAAAGAGCATTGGTATGGGTGTCAGTGATTGAAATTCCCCCTACTTAATCAATTAACGTAAACTAAAGAAATATAGCATGCTTATAAGAGAGCTGTGCATACATGGATTGTTGGTTTGCTCCGAGTGGGAAGACTGGAGTAAGATTTTATAGTTCATGGCCTCCCTCCAGGTGGCGGCACCTATGAAAGCTTGATGGTTTCCACGCACAGTTTCGTAGCGACATGAAGTAAAGGAATAAGAGGTAAAATAACAATAGTAATGCTGTTATAACCAAGCGAGATATGTGCTGGTTATTTATATTCCTATAAAGCGATTGGTTGTGGTTTCCAGTCATTTATATTCACATAAGGTAATATATGCTCGTATATATCTGAATATAATCCAGCAGCGCTGGAGTGGGATGTTGTTGTTAGTGAGTAGTGATGAAGCTGTGGTTGACTATTGTTTATATTTACATAATGCCTTATATATCACATTGTACTAACTATATATATGTGTTCATAGTCCTACTAATATGGTTAGCCACTGGTGATATTAAGTTAGATGTTCTGTTGTTTATATTCACAAACTATGTATATGTGGACATAATCCTGAACATGTGGTTTGTGACTAGTGGTGATGCGATTGACTGAGTTTCTAATCCTTTATATTCTGTTAATGCCTTATATATTACATAACGTTGCTAACTATGTATATGGGGGTTTAATCCTGCACATAAGGTTAGTGACTAGTGGTGGAGCATCTGGCTGAGTTTGCGGTCGCCCGTGTTCTGCGGTGCTGGTGCTCAATAGATCAATGCCCGCTTTGCACCGCTTTCTGAGCTGATGGGGTCACGTGAGTCATTCTGTCAACACAGCGCCGAATGCAGGACCCCAGTCCGCCTAGCAATCTGCGCAACAGTCAACCCTGTCTATACAACAATTTACACAACAATCTGCACAATAATCTGCATGACAATCTCCACAATAATCTACACAGCAATCTCCACAACAATCTCCACAACAATCTCCACAACAATCTCCACAACAATCTCCATAACAATCTCCACAATAATCTCCATAACAATCTCCACAACAATCTCCACAGCAATCAACCCTATTGGCATAACAATTTACACGACAATCAACATCAGTCTGCTCGGTAATAATTATTTACGCAATAATCAACTTCAGTATCCATAGCAAGCAACCCGATCTGCTAAACAATTTACACAGGCAATCAACAGGCTGCACAGTAATCTGTACAACAATCAAACCTATTTACCCAACACTTTACACAACAATCAACTTCAGTCTGCACAACAGTCTGCGCAACAATCAACCATGTCGGCATAACAAATTACACAACAGTTAACCTCTGTCTACACATCAAGCTGCATAGAATCTATGGAACAATAAACCCTGTCTACCCAACAATTTACACAACAATTAACTTCAGTCTGCCCAATAATCGGCATAGCAATTCAATTTCAGTCGGCACAACAATCAACCTTGTCTATCCAAAATGTAACCAACAATCAACTTCCGTCTGCACAACAATCGGCACAGTAATTCAAGTTCAATCTGCCTAACAATCATTGCTGTGTGCAGAACAATTACACAATAATCAACTTTAGTCCGGACAACGATCTGCATAACAATCCCCCCTGTCTATGCAACAATTTACACCGCAATCTGCACAGAAATCAACTTAAGACTGCATAGCAACCAAGGCTGTCTGCAGAACAATTTACACAACAATCAACTTTAGTCCGCACAGAAATCTGCGTAACAAGCAGCCCTGTCTACCCAAGAATCTATACAACAATCTGCACAGGAATCAACTTCAGTCTGCACAACAATCAACGCTGTCTGCAGGGACAGTTTACACAACAATCAACTTTTGGCTAGACAGCGATCTGCAAAACAATCAGCAACAATCATCAACTTCAGTTTGTTCAACAACACCTAACCCAGTCCACCAGCAATCTGCAAAACAGGCAACTTCAGTCTGCATAGCAGTTTATACAGCAATCAACCTCAGTACACACAACTAACGGCACAATAATCTACCCAGTCTTCTGAACAATATATAGAACAATCAACACCCAACCTGCCAAACAATTCGCATAGCAATCAACTGCAATCTGCCCAACAATACACATATATACTTGTTACTATCTAGACTGACACTCGTCAGTTACTACTATACTAGGATAGGGCAAGGACTGGTTTGGGCAGTATCAAGATAATGCAACTGATTTGGATATCGGGTTATGGTGCGAGTGGGCTTGGTGTTTAAGTGGGGTAGCACTATAAATTCGCCACGATTGTGCACTGTCATGGTACCCATCCTCATATGACCTTGGATATGGCTAGGACGCAAAGCCCCAACAAGCAATCAAACATCATCATTGTGCCGGCGACACGGTACCACAGTTGAGCTGGGCAACACTATAAAGGTGCCAGTTGTGTGCATTGTTATACATCAGTCCTGACAACACTTTACATGTTCCCAGGACGCTAAACCCCAATATCTCATTCATTCACGGGTGGAGTTAAAAATAACAAAATAAAATCCTTATAAATAAACACCTCCACCTACCCACTCACCCTCATTCCGCCATCCGTTGGTCAAAGAAGGAAAATTGCCAATCATCTTTTTGGTCCATTTTTCTTAGTTCAAGCCAAATGGGATGCACCAATGAGTTGAGCGCTAACTTCCTGTGGGGCAGGACTAATCCTGGCCAAGTCAAACTGCTGAGTTAAAGCTGTATGCTGTAGTTACTGAGCCTGGCACCTGGCATTACTAGGATAGGGAAAGGAGCAGTGGAATAGGGAAGACCTGGCAGCTGTAGCTGCGACCCGGCGTGCTGGGTTATATATAGCTACAGCCCTTTGTGAGGGACCAGTGGAGCTTGCACTACCTGTCTTATCAGTATTGGTGGGTTTTTGTAGAAATCTGACCATCCGAGCGGGTCTGGCAGTGGTAGTGACCAGACGCAGCTGGTATCCGGGTGGCCAGGAGCCACTCACAGGTGGCACCCTAGTGGAGGAGGCAAGAACTAACTCCTATACAGTAGGTAATAACTAACTTCTATGAAGTAGTACAGTGGGTAATAACTAATATAGGGAGAACTGATAAGTGATAGTGTCCTTGTTTATATTCCCATAATAGATTATAGAGCACATAAATAGCAGAGTTTTCCCTGCGTGTATTTAATTAATTATTTATTATATTTATCTTAGTTATTTCTTCACTTTAAATTCACTGCGGGCCACTCTTTTGCCCCGCCACTGCCACGCCACTGCCGCCTGGCCATTCGCGCTGGAACTGCACCAGTGCTGGCACTGTATTTTAGCTTATTATTTTGCCCGGCCAAGGACCTTCGAGCAAAAATAAAGAAGGTTTCCCACCACTACCCATGTGTGTCTCTCTCTCTATCCTTTACCGTAGCCCAATTTTATATTCAAATATAGATAATTTGTTGGTTGGTTGTGGGAGTTTTACGTCCTGGCAACATCTAAGGTCATGTCATAACAGGTACCGACTTGTGACTGTGCGCACTCACGGCGATTTTATAGTGCTGCCACACTGCGAAACTAGGCCACCAGTACCATGACCTGACATCCCACTCAGTCACATTACTCTGACACCGAGCTAACCAGTCAAAATATAGATAATAGGTGATATATAATTTATTATGTGAATATAAATAACAAAGGACCCGGACGAAGTGGCGGAATAGGTAAGGATGCTTGCTGATTTCCCGTATGGGAAGTTGTGGGTTCGAACCTCGACCAAGTCAAACCAAACCAATGACTTACTAAATTAATACGTCTTATTACCTAGCCTGGTGCTGGGTATTACTAGGATAGCACAATGTCTGCTCAGTATCAAGATAAAGTGAGTGAGTGACCTGGTATCTCAGTGGTGCAGCACTGTAAAGTCGCCTTAAGTGCGCAATCTCATCATTTTATTTTCAACGTTAATGGCATGTCTGGTATTTCCATTTTGTGCAGATAATTCATGGTGGCTCACCATGGAATATCCCATATGGAAAAGGTCTTCCACCACTAACCTGCCCTCTGGTGGAAGCAACACAAACTAATGTGTTGGGTAGTGCTGATAATTCATGGTGCCTCACCATGAAACATCCTGTGTGGAAAAGGTCTTCCACCACTAACTCGCCCTCTGGTGGAAGTGCCACAAACTAATGTGGTGGGTAGTGCTGATAATTCATGGTGGCTCACCATGAAACATCCCGTGTGGAAAAGGTCTTCCACCACTAACCCGCCCTCTGGTGGAAGTGCCACAAACTAATGTGGTGGGTAGTGCTGATAATTCATGGTGGCTCACCGTGGAACATCCCGTGTGGAAAAGGTCTACAACCACTAACCCGCCCTCTGGTGGAAATGCCACAAACTAATGTGGTGGGTAGTGCTGATAATTCACGGTGCCTCACCATTAAACATCCTGTGTGGAAAAGGTCTTCCACCACTAACCCGCCCTCTGGTGGAAGTGCCACAAACTAATGTGGTGGGTAGTGCTGATAATTCACGGTGCCTCACCATGAAACATCCTGTGTGGAAAAGGTCTTCCACCACTAACCCGCCCTCTGGTGGAAGCACCACAAACTAATGTGTTGGGTAGTGCTGATAATTCACGGTGGCTCACCGTGGAACATCCCGTGTGGAAAAGGTCTTCCACCACTAACCCGCCCTCTGGTGGAAGTACCATGAATTAATGTGGTGGGTAGTGTTGATAAGTCATGGTGGCTCACCGTGGAACATCGCGTGAGGAAAAGGTCTACCACCACTAACCCGCCCTCTGGTGGAAGTACCACATACTAATGTGGTGGGTAGTGTTGATAATTCATGGTGCCTCACCATGGAACATCCCGTGAGGAAAAGGTCTACCACCACTAACCCGCCCTCTGGTGGAAGTGCCACAAACTAATGTGGTGGGTAGTGCTGATAATTCATGGTGGCTCACCATGAAACATCCCGTGTGGAAAAGGTCTACCACCACTAACCCGCCCTCTGGTGGAAGTGCCACAAACTAATGTGTTGGGTAGTGCTGATAATTCATGGTGGCTCACCATGGAACATCACATGTGGAAAAGGTCTACCACCACTAACCCGCCCTCTGGTGGAAGCACCACAAACTAATGTGTTGGGTAGTGCTGATAATTCACGGTGCCTCACCATGGAACATCCTGTGTGGAAAAGGTCTTCCACCACTAACCTGCCCTCTGGTGGAAGCACCACAAACTAATGTGATGGGTAGTGCTGATAATTCATGGTGGCTCACCGTGGAACATCCCGTGTGGAAAAGGTCTTCCACCACTAACTCGCCCTCTGGTGGAAGTGCCTCGAACTAATGTGGTGGGTAGCAGCTCACTGTGCAGCATGTTCTGTGAAATGGTCTTATAAATGATTTGCACCACTAGTATTGTAGGAAGCAGCTCACTGTGCAGCATGCTCTGCGGAAAAGGTATTACAGAGGATTCCCATCACAAACCCGCCCTCTGACGGTAATAGGAAGAGTTAATGTTGTGGGTAGCAGCTCACTGTGCATTGTGCATATTCTGTTGAAAAGGTCTATTAAAGCCTCGTCCGCGCTGTTCCTCTCCTCTTCCAATAGGAAGATAATAATCAATAAACGCTTCATCTAGTCTAAGTGAGCGGAAAATTGGTCTTCCCCATTGCTAGTAATGCAAGGCAAGTTTGCGACAAGTATCAATTTGTACTAGTCTTTGGTTTGTCTCGATATCCTGGTGTCAGAAGGTGTTTTTGTTAATGGTTCATGCCTATAATTCCTTTTAATGCTTACGATTCGACACATATAGACACATATATATATATATGTGTGTATGTATATATTTGTATATATACATAGACAGCTCCGATTCGCCAACTATGCACCACACAGCTTGTACAAGATCCTGGTCATGGCGGCGCCATATGTCAAGGTAGGTGTTGTAAAAAAATGGGAACATTGCCCTAAAGCGGGACTGGACACACATTTCAGCCATTCTAGGGCAAGGGTCCTAACCATTATAGCATATAGGCTCCCTGATGCAATCAGCCTATCCACGCCTACCTGGCTATGTGGCTCCTATATTAGTTGCTGGGGTCTGTGGCGCCGACTACCACATTAGCAACAAATCGATCACGGCTGCTCTTACTTTAAATGTTGGCAAGTGACTTTAGCTATGACCCTTAATGAATGCGGAAGATAACTTCTGCACACATTCCATGAAAATATTCACATCGATCCATTTAATATTGAACTAGTCACGTGACATCAATTTTATATTGCCATGTTAATTCGAGGTAAATAGCAGAATGTTATATGCTGCAAATTGTTTTTAAGCCTATTGTTATCTCACTTTAATACATATAAGTTATACTGACATTTATGCTGTATATACCAATTGTTGTGTAAATAACATGCCTTGGAACAATGACCGGAAGACCTGTGCTTCGGCACTGACAAAATACCCTACTCAGCAGAATAAACATATTTACCACGACAACAAAGAAGCACATTTCAAACACCATTTCAAATTTGTTAACAAATTCTTTGTTTGTTTTCGCCATTGAAAGTAATTATTATTCTCGCCATACTTTCGGAATAATTGCATTCTCAGCACTCTGAATCATTGCCCGTAAATTAACACCGATGCCCCTCATCCATATATTGAGTCGCGTATTTGTTCTATGTGCAATAACGCGAATGCCTCCCACCATTTTGGAATCCACTTATGGAGTGCCAGTGACTTTTCGCATAAATCAGGTACTTGGCCATGAAGTTGTGACCGCATGAAATGGCTTCCGATTGTTTTCGCCACGCCTCTGTAATTTTAGCTTCACCGGGCATTAATCATTATTTCAAAAAGCAGGGTTTTTTCTCTCCAAAAAGCGGTATTATTGTGTCTGACAGAAAACATGTGTGTTTAACCATGTTTTACTCATCAATGAAGTGACGCGTTTTAAGAGCAGCAACATTTAAAAATAAAAATGACCATTAGGTTGTTTAGGAAGCATGTCAGTACCGCTTAATATGACGCTGTAAGTTATGCGAAGTGTTTTTATGGGTCATTCTCTAAAACTGGGCACAAAAGTGTGACATGGAAACCAAAAGTGAAAACCTTCCAATTAATAGCAAAAAAAACCTTCCAAATAATAACCTAATCCAATGTCCTATGATTTGTATGAAGGTTTGCATGTTGTGCATATGTCAGAGTTGGCAAAAATTAATTTCACTTTTTGAATTAGATCTTATAAAAATTGAGCACTACTTTAATATCACTTGTGTAACATGAAAATCAAAAACACATCCAGAACCTCATTTTAACATATACAACATAGTCAAACAAGATTTTATTGATTACTGTTAAGCAGACAAGGTTATGACTTACAAGAAATAAGTTGAAAAATAAGTTGAAAAAAGGTTTGGCTACATGCATAGTGTAAATGTGTAAATTTTCACTTTTTCATATTAGCACAAAATCATATAAGTAAACTTTTTCTTTCTTTCTTGGGATAGCTTCAATAAATGTAATATTGCTAACATACTTAATACACAGAGGATACAATAATTATTTGACTTGCAATCAATAAAAGAAAGAACAAATTATCAGCATCGTAATGTGGAAACCAAATATGTGGTGCCCAGTTTTACAGAATAACCCTTACACACAAGTTTGATGCCCAAATTCACATCACTAGCATTGCGTTGTTGTATGAATTAGTATACAAACATTATTCATAATGAAGTACACTTGTATGACTGACGGTCAGAAATCGGATGATAGCGTCTTAGTAAAACGGGCCTCCGTGAAAACGCTAACAGTTTGTGACAAGTACTGAATAACTCGTTTGAATTTCCAAATTGCCTATCATGTATTTCCCTTATTTACTTCTTCATTTTAAATAGGCTTCGCATGTGTACATTTTTATGTGAGCGTGTGTGTGTTTTCGGAGGGTTTTGCAGTCATGGCCTATGTTTTCTGATAATGCCCGCTACACCCTGATCTACCCCCTACTGTATGTATGTTATGCGATAGTGCCCCCCCCCTCACATACGCACCCTGATATACCCCCTACTGTATGTATGTTATGCGATAGTGCCCCCCCCCCTCACATACGCACCCTGATATACCCCCTACTGTATGTATGTTATGCGATAGTGCCCCCCCTCACACACACACGCCCTGATCTACCCCCAATTGCTTGTATGTTATATTGGTTGGTTGTTAGAGTTTTATGTCAAGGCAAAATCTAAGGGCTTATCAGTGCGCACTCATGGGGACTTTATAGTGCTGCCCCATTGGGAGACCAGGCTGCAAGTACCATAACCTGATATCACACTCAGTCACATTAGCCGGACACTGAGCCAATTAGTCTTTCCCCTATCCTAAGTCGCGCACCTTGTTCGGAAACGACAAGAATCAATTTTGAAGCCATTGGTTTGACTCAACCAGGTTCCAATCTGTGGCTTGGAATCCCATGATATATCGAAATGGGAGACGGATGATGAACTTATTTGGTCATCCCGTCTTGGCCTGTATGTTATATGATATACGATTGTCTCCCACCATACCTTGATCCACCCATTATTTTATTATGTTATATAAAGGTCCCCCGTCATCGCGTGGTCTACCTGTTATTGTTTGTATGTTATATGATAGTCCCCAACTACACCCATAACCAGTGGTCCTCAACTGGTTGATCAAAAGCTGTGGTATGTGCTGTCCTGTCTGAGGGAAAGTGCATATAAAAGACCCCTTACTGCTTATCGAAAAGAGTAACCTATGTGGCGGCAGCGGGTTTCCTCCAAAAGGATTATGTCTGAATGACCATGTTTGATGTCCAATAGCCTATGATATGAAAATCAATGTGCTCTAGAGGCGTCATTAAATAAAAGAAACTTTTTTTTTCCAACTCCACCTGTATCTACTCTGTATTGTCTGTATGTTATATGATAGCTCCAAACTACATCTGTATCTATCTTGTAATGTCTGTATGCTATAGGATAGCCAGCCCCAACTAGACCCATATCTACCAATTATTGTCTGTATGTTATATAATAGTCCCAAACGCACACCAGTATCTATCCTGTATCGTCGGTATATTATATGATAATCCCCAACTACACCCGTATCTACCCCTTATCATCTGTATACTATATGATAATCCCCAACTACACCCGTATCTACCCTGTATTGTATGTATGTTATATGATAATCCCCAACTACACCCGTATCTACCCCTTATCATCTGTATATTATATGATAATCCCCAACTACACCCGTATCTACCCTGTATTGTATGTATGTTATATGATAGTCCCCAACTACACCCGTATCTATCCAGTATTGTATGTATGTTATATGATAGTCCCAAACTACACCAGTATCTACCCCCTATCATCTGTATGTTATATGATAGACCCCAACTACACCCGTATCTACCCCGCATTCTCTGTATGTTATATGATAGCCCACCACCACACCCTCATCTTTCTCCAATTGTCTGTATCTGATATGAGAGTCCTCCACACCCCATTGTCTCCCCCTATTGTCGGCGCATGCTACTTAAACAGTCCTCTCCCCGACCTACACGGTCCATCACGCCGACCCGGCCCTTTAACCACCGACCCCCCCGACCTCCGACCCCCTCACCCCCACCCGACCCCCCGCCTCGCCCCACCACACCACACCACGACCCCCCAAACGTCCCGCCACGTCCCGCCACGCCCCGCCACGCCCCGCCACACCCCGCTACGACCCCACGACCCCCCTGCGCCGCCCCGCCCCGTCCCGCCCCGCCCCGCCCCGCCCCGCCCCGCCCCGCCCCGCCCCGCCCCGCCCCGCCCCGCCTCCGCCCCCCGCCCGCCCCGCCCTGCCCCACCCCCGCCCCGCCCCGCCCCGCCCCGCCCGCCCGCCCCACCCCGCCCCGCCCGCCCGCCCCGCCCCTCCCCGCCCCGCCCCGCCACGCCCCGCCCCGCCCCGCCCCGCCCCCGCCCCGCCCCCCGCCCCGCCCCAGCCCGCCCGCCCGCCGCCCCGTCCTGCCCTACCTCTACCCGCCAAATCCCACCACCCAACTCCCGCCCACTCCCCCCCCCCTCCGCTCCCTCCTATCGCTACCCCTCTCCCCGTCCCACCACCCACCCGCCCTGGTACCACCCCCACCCTTCCCTCCTCCCTCCCCCGTCCATTTCCCTCCCCTCCCCCGTCCCTCTGCCCCACTCCGCTACCCTCCGACCTCCATCGTCCCCCACCCCCTCCCCCTTCCCCGCTCGTCCCTCCCCTCCCCCGTCCCACTGCCCCCCTCCCCCTCCCACATCACCCTCCTCCATCCCCACCCACCAACCTCAACGCCACGCCCCTCCGTGTAGCGAGGGCTTCAAACAGATTCCCCAATTTGGGCTACATTTGGCCGGCTTTCGGCCAATATGGAGCCGGAATTAGACGGGCGACCTAAGTTCATTTGTCTCTATCTGAGCGCCGCAATCAGCCCAGTCACCACCCGGCTCCACTGTACCAACGATTCACCACAGATAAGGGGCCCGCGAAACTAAATATTCCCTCTAGGAAACAGAAGAACAATACAGTTGCATTGACCGAACCGGCACCCACTCATCAGCAAAATGAATTAAAAGTATTAACCACTTAATTAAATTCACGCTAATATTTAATGATTCACAGAATGCTTCGTGCTGATTTGACTTTTGCGGGGGAAATAGTCGATCAGTTGTTAGTTCAGTGAGAATATCTCTCTACCTAGATAAAGGATTCACCCCATACTCGCAGTACACGGGTGAATACCAACCCTATATAAAAGCTGTCGAAAAAGTGGGGAAATGAAATGAGAGCCTAAATTCACAATCTAAGAAGCAACACTTATTCTTTATATATATCACTGTGAATATGGCCTATGCTGTCGACATGGTGTAAAGCAACCACCAATCAATCAATCAATCTTTATATATGTCTTCATATTTCCCCGCTACCTTTGAGTTGAAAAATATAATAAAACATGTGGCTTAATAGAATTTAAAGGTGAAATCGATGGGATTCTATAGCTGCCATATTGTCTTTTTGCATTCTCTCCCATTTCACCTACTCTGTGCCGATATAAGTACCCATTTGATATTGGAGCCAGGCATTCTACTTCCTGTTCCATACTAAAGCTATTTTCACCCTATTTATACTATGTTGTCGTTCACCCGTGTACTACAAGTACAAGGTGAATCTGTTATCTACTCTCTACCTTGCCCTCATTCATCACCAAGGATTGTGTGTGTTAATTTGTTAACAAACCATCGCAAAATCGCTGCTAAACTGCACAATATACACACTGCCAAAATATAAAGTTTCGCTTAATATTTGTGAATACGTAGCAGAGTGGCGGTTGACACCCAGTGTGATGCTTGATTGATTGATTGATTAGTTGATTGGTCTGTACCGGGGCTTACCGGAGATGGGTGTTATACATGACCGCCAATTCCCGTCAGGCAGTTCTCGTCAGGGTTAGACAGTCATCGGCGTTGTGGTGGTAAAACGCCCCCCCCCCCCTCACACCCTGCTCCACACCGCCTCTGAACTCGGCACCTCACCTCAACCCACTCCGCTTCATCCCTGTTTCCCGCCCATCCACCCGCACTTACCCCGCAACTGACGTGTACGCGCACACACGTGCATGCACGACACAGGCATGCGAACACAACGTGGGCGCGTGTGCATGCGCACGGATACACAGATACACCAACACACATGTCCTCCTGGCGGAATCTGCAAGAGTCCTGGTATCCCGGCCAAGTCGAACCAAAGACTTACAAAATTTATACTTATCGCTACCTAGCCTGGTGCTCCGCATCAATAGGATAGGGCAATGACTGCTTAGCTAAATCTCAATATAATGTGACTGAGTGGGTCATATCAAGGTATGGTGCCAGCCACCTGGTCTCCACGTGGGAAAGCACTATTAAGTGGCTACGAATGCGCACTCTCACAGGTGGGTAGGCATCTTAATATGACCTTAGATGTTGCTAGGATCCTTTCACTGGTCCCTTCATGACTCTCTCATTAGTTCCTTTGCTGGTCCCGTTACTGATCCGTTCACTGGTACCTTCACCTGATCCCTTTGCGTCTCCCTTCGCTAGTTCCTTCACTGGTCCCCTCACTGATCGTTTGACTGGTCCCTCCATGACTCCCTTCGCTAGTTCCTTCACTGGTCCCTTCACTGATCCTTTGTCTGATCCCTCCACGACTGCCTTCACTAGTTCCTTCACTGGTCCCCTCACTGAACCCTTGACTTGTCCCTCCACTACTCCCTGCACTAGTTCCTTCACTGGTCCCCTCACTAATCCCTTGACTGGTCCCTTTACTGATCCCTTTGGGTCTCTCTTTGCTGGTCCCCTCACTGATCCGTTCACTGGTCCCTTCACCTGATCACTTTGGGTCTCCCTTTACTAGTTCCTTCAATGGTCCCTTCACTGATACTTACACTGGTCCCTTCAATTGATCCCTTCATGACTCCCTTCGCTAGTTTCTTCACTGGTCCCCTCATTGATCTGTTCACTGGTCCCTTCACTTGATCCCTTCGCGACTCCCTTCGCTAGTTCCGTCACTGGCCCCCTCACTCCTCCCTTCAAAGGTCCATTCACTTGATCCCTTCTGTAGCTCCTTCGCTAGTCCCCTGACTGATCTTTTGACTGGTCCCTTCACAACGACTGTCGCTATTTCCTTCACTGGTACCCTCACTGATATTTACACGGGTCCCTTCAATTGATCCCTTTGTGACTCCCTGCGCTAGTTCCTGCACTGGTCCCCTCACTGTTCCCTTCACTGTAACCTTCACTGGTCCCTTACCTGGTCCCTTCTCAGCGCTCTTCGCTGGTCCCTACACTTGTCCCTTCTTCAGCGCCGACCCAGGTACCGGCGCCACCAGGCGTCCGACCATTCCGCTCCCTGGCGGCGTTTGACGGCACTAACCCACCCCCCACACACACACCCTCCCCCACCCTCCTACCCCACCACCACCCCCACCCGTCGGCAGATGCTTTATAACCCGTATTATGTTTGATTTATTATGGGAATAGAATACTGGTGCTGCCTTCAACAAAGAGAACGAAGCTTACATGGTGAGAGCTGTGTTATCTGGGGAACTCCACAGGTGGGAGGGTGTGGGGTGGGGGAGGATGTGTGGGTGTGTGGGTGATGTAGGTGACGAGATAAAGGACTACTTCCGTGATCCCGTCAATAAAGCCTACTTGTATTCAGACCCCGTATGATATATGTAAGTAGTATATAACGCATTATGCGATTATAAAGAAACCACTCTTCTATACTCTGCATCAGTGCTATATGGTGCCTGGATTGGATATTCTATATAGTTCTTTATTGGCCTTGTACTTGGGATGGGGAAGGGGACCACATGGTATATATGACAGTTATTCCCAGCATGCCCCTGTTAATGCTCTCGTTGCTTTGAATGCGCACTGTTGGATATTACACCATATACAGTTTCACCCCGTTAAACCAAACTTGACAGGACCCTAGAAATCTGTTTGGATTAACCGATCATTGGTTTAACCGAGCTTTGACTTTGACTTTGACTTGGCTTTGGCAAAAACGCGGGTGCATTATGAATGTACTATGCAATGCATATGGACACTTTGATTCTTGTTTTGTATAACCCCGTTAAACCAAGCTTGATTAACCCAAATGATCGGTTAATCCAACAGTTTTTCGGTGGCCGGGCAAGATACTACCATACATCATATAAAAAGTCGGTGGGGTCTCAGATAACCTTATAACCACATGAAAGTTTTGTTTAACTGTACTGGAAGTGGCCTGAGGTCCGTAAATGTTGCTTGGATTAACCGATAGTTTGGAATAACCAACTTTGGTTGAACCAACTTTTTTATATGATAAATGGTAGTATTTTGCCGGGCCGCTGAAAAAAGTTTGGATTAAGCGATCGTTTGGTTTAACCAAGCTTGGTTTACCAGGGTTATACTGTAGCATGATAAGAAACGAGGGAGAAATAACACCTGACTTAGATAAAGGATTCACACATCTATCAAAAGTTGAGGCGACTGACAACCTAGCGTAAGTCCGAGCAATAACTGTTTTAGTAGGAATTAACTGTGGAGGTAGTGGTTCCAGTATGTCGTGTTTATTTATATTGGTAGAGAGTTGTGAAATCGGAAGAGAATGCAAAAGAAAACCAAGATAGATGCTACAGAGAGCTTTTGATTCATCTTCTAAGTTGTGAAGTCTATTAATGTATAGATTTCATACATAATTCACCAAGGTGGAGACATTAGTGGTATATAGTGCTCTTTATTCAGGAAGGGCTCAATGAGATCACAATGGTTATCAGCATTTGGTTAACCCCCCCTTTTTGGCAGTGTTCTTTTTGTTGTACTGGACGGGCCTCGAACCCTCAACCCTCCCCGGTCCAAGCCTTCCCATCAGTGTGGGTGGGTGGGTTAAGAACGGTGGTGATGTGGTGCTGATGGCGGCTGGGAGCGTTGTGGGGATGAGTCGAGGTGCAGTTAGTGAAGGGGTGTTCCTCCAGGTGGCACCACCATCGGATTGGTATCAGGTTGGTTAACTCAGTTCAGGCGGATTCGTGCAGGTGGCAGCAGTGGTGTCGGTTTGATGGTCATGTGGTTGTCAAGTCTCCGCTGCGAATTACCCATGTTATGCTAACATGTACAATTCACCAAGGCGGAGACATTAGTGGTATATAGTGCTCTTTATTCAGGAAGGGCTCAATGAGATCACAATGGTTATCAGCATTTGGTTAACCCCCCTTTTTTGGCAGTGTTCTTTTTGTTGTACTGGACGGGCCTCGAACCCTCAACCAATTCCCGGGAGGGTTCGGGGCCGGCCACCACCATGTCCCTGGGGACATATGTGTGTACGGCCTGTGAGGTCCAGGATCCAAGTTCCATTATCTCTTTCAATGGCCGCCCAGCCGCGGCCACTGCCTGGGCCCCGCCCCTTCTGAGGCTGTGCAGTGTGTAGGCCTCAGGGTTGGGCGTTCCCGTCCGTGCCAAGGCGAGGTGGAGGGCTGCCAGGAGTGTGTGTGCTCGGAGCGGGCCGCCGTGGGGTAGGATGAATGCCGGACCGTCTCGTGGGGGGCGTTGGATGTTGGCGTAACGGCTCCATGCCGCCACGGGGCAGGTGGTTATGTCGTCCGTTGGTGTGACTCGTATGCTGTATGCTTGGTTTTGTCTCCATCGGGTCTTGGTGGTCTTGACCGTGATCAGGAGCCCTTCTTTGGTCCTGAGGATGTCTCGACGCCTGAGGTGGTGGTCAGGGTCCGATGACGAGGTGGTGGCCAGGAGGTTTCCTTGGCAGAGCAGCGTGCTGTATCCCAGCAGGAGTGCTGCCAGGACCACGGCCGCGTCCTGTCCACTTGGTGTGATGTATACTACGACTCGCCTGAGTTGTTTGGTCGTGATGGGCGGGGCCTGAGTCGTGATGTGGTGTGACAGCCTCTGGACTCCCCTCTTCATTAGGGTGACTGGGTATGTGTCGAAACCCAGGGGTGATCCGCCGTGTAATAGGACCCAGGTCCTGGCTCCACTGGTGTAGTTCTTTACCGCCCCGGGGGAATCCAGCGTCTCTCTTAGGTGTGCGATGTATGCGAGGATGTCGTACTGGGTTGGGGCGAACGGGTCGGCGTTGTGGCGTGCAGTGAATTGGAGATATTTCCGGGCCTGTACCGACTTGTTCCTCCAAGTGCCCAGGGCCAAGCCCGCCAGGTACACCTGGAGTATGTGGTCGTGTTGTTGTTGCGTGTAACCTGGAAGCAGAGAGCCAAGTTAGTCGAATGGTTGCAGGTTATAGGTCTTGGGAGAAAACATCATTGAAAGTGACGTTAATTTCAGTGAGGTTAAGGTTCTTAGTGAGTAGCTCCGCTTTAGTGCGTGCAGGTGGTTCAAATGCCCGTCTACTGAGAGCGTCTGCCAATACCAAGTCCTTGCCTGGCTTGTGCACGATCTGAACCTGGCAGTTGTTGACGGCGGAGAAGAGCCAGACCTCTCTGGCGCATGCCGTTAGTGTGGTATCCTTGCCTGCTCCTGACTCGAGGACTTGCTGGCTGGCTGCGTTGTCGGTGTTTATGACGATCTTGTACCTGTCGGGATGGTGGGGCGCAAGTTCTTTCAGGGCCACCACGAGGTTCATGGCCTCGAGGTCTGCGATATTTGTGTGCCAGTCGGTGATGCATTGTGGGTAGACGAATGAGTAGAAGTGGGTCGGGGAGAATGCGCCACCCGCCTTCATGGAGGAGTCGCACTCGATAGTCCATACAGGCTTCTCTTCGGTCTGCAGGAGGACGAGGCCGTTGGTTCTTCGTGCGAACTCCAGGAACCATCTGATATCACTCTTGAGTCCTTCTGGGATCTGGTGCCTCCCTGCCCGGGGTGCCTCCCGGAGGGCGTCGAATATCCTAGCCATCAATCGTCGGGCCGGTTGGATGCACTTGGTTATGTGCTGCAGCCTGCCTGCCAGCCCTTGGATTTCTCTATGGGATGACTTATCCTTTGTCATCCAGAGCTGGCAGTCGGTGAGGATATCGTCCAGCTTGTCGCGGGGTATCGTGACAGTCATCTCCTCGGCAGAGATGCTGAAGCCCAGCCATTCCACCGATTTGGCCGGTGGGTGGCACTTACTGGGGGAGAGGTCGAGTCCGAGGTTCTTCGCAAGGCGTGTCAGGTCATCGTATGCTGCTTGTGCCAGCGCCTTTGTGGGTGCCACGCCCACAAAGTCGTCCAGGTAGCAGTGGACATAGTGGCCGTTCTTACGAAGGAGATAGACGACTGCGCTTGTGGTCCGGGCGCAGGCCATGGACGATGTCCTGCAGCCAAAGGGAGGAGCGATGTCCATATAGTATAGGCCATCGAGTGTTATGCCGAGGAGTGGGGTGGATAGCGGGCAGGTCCTGAGTTGTCGATATGCTCGTGCCAAGTCGGCGCACCACAGGTAGCATCCGTCGCCCAGCCATGCCACCTCATCGGCGGCGTCCATGACGTTTGGGAGGGAGTAGGTCCTGGGTTGTCCTTGGTATATACCTCTGAATATGCCGGCGTTCACGCTGTTCGGCCTGGGCCAGCTGAGGTTGACAATGACGCGCCTGTCGGTGGTATTCTTCTTGGGGCGCGTCATCATCGGGCTGGTCTGGGACCAGGGTCCGAATGGTGGCTGGCTAAAGGGGCCAAGTATCGCACCGTGGGCGATCTCGGTGTTGATGTACCGCTCGATGTACCTTTTGTGTGCGGGGTCTTCGTTATGGTTGCTTGTGGTGGTTGTAGGGGGGTGGGGGGCCATGTAGTCAATCGGCCATCCGAATTCTAGGTAGTCCACTACCTGTTCGTCTTGGTATCCGGCCAGTAGCCGCCTCCACTCGGGAATGTTCAAGCCTGATGCTATGGGTATGCGTGCCTTGAGGTGGTTAGGCAGGGCTGTGATGCGTACCTTGTTATATATGTCCATGTAGTGGGCGTGGTCGGTCCATATATCCGGTAGCGGGAGGGGCCATATGCGGTTAAGTGTGTCTCTGTATTGGTGCGGGGTGATGGGTGGGCGTGGCCGGTCCCCGTCGGTCCGACCATCACCCAGTGTGCTGCAGACTGCGACATCAGTGGCTGGTTGTCGTTGGGGTTGAGTGTCTCCGTCGTTGTCGTCCGATTGGTGGGGCTGCGCCGCGGTGGCGGCGCTAACGTGTGTGGGGCCGCGGCTCGCGTCGTGGGCGTGGTCGGGTTGTCTGTTGTTATTGTTGTTGTTTCCATCCGGGGCCGTCACCGGGTTGGCGGCCATTACTCCAGTGGTGCTGTTGTCATGGCTACCTCCAGTCACACTGCCCCGTCCGGTCCCATGCGGTGTGGCCTCGGTTCGCATGTGTGGCGGCCATCTTGTCTGTTGGCCCTCGGTGGTGCCATCTAGTGTGTAGTTGTGTGTCATCTCGCTGTGGCTGATAGGGCTGACGCAGCATACTGTAACTGGTGTGGTGGCGTCTTTGGGGCTGGCGGCCTGTACACCGGCTTGTACACCTGCTTGTCTGTATATCTCACGAGCGCAGGCCGTGACCTGTGCGGGGCTGGGAGAGTTTATAGCGATGTTACCTTGTATTCCCATGCCAACATGTGAGCTCTCGTGTGTACAGGCTCGGTCGCTGCGGTTCCCCGGCTCCACAGTGTTGCTGTCATCGTATGTGGAGCCGTTTACTGAAAACCCTGTGTAGACTGAGTGGCTGTGGTGTTACCGGTGGCTTTTTTCTCGAGGAACTTCTTCTTGTTTATACACTCTTTCTCTTTGTGTTGGTTAGCCCTCCGGTACTTGTTGGCACACTATGCGCACACGTGGGCCTTCTTGTCTGAGTTTTCGCGTGTGTGCCGGAGAACGTATAGTCGTTCCCCCAGTTCCATGGGTTGCACAGCTTGCCGGCCGTCTCGCGGTTGAAGTCTTGTCGGGTGTCGCTGCTAGTGGGGTTGCTGAGCGTACCACCAGATGCGTGGGGGGTGTTGTTAGTACGTGACTGGGGTCGCGTGTTGAGTCGTGTTCCTTCAGCGAATGCGTCTCTTTGTGCATCCTTGATTGCGTACTGGTCATTCCATCCGTACGGCAATCGGCCATCATCAATCATGCTGAAAACTGCCTCCGACCAGCGTCGGCACGTCTCCCAGTCCCACGCACAAGCCATTGTTGAGATCTGGTGCATGTGGTCGATAATGGGGTCACGCCAGTTGGCGGGCACCTCAACCACCTTGGTCATGTTACAGAGTGCGGCAAAGTATTCAGGCATGGTGGCCTCAGCCCTGGCTACCTTTTGCCTCTTCTCGCCTCTAACAACAAATAGATGTGGAAGGAGTGCGGTTTTACCTCGTCTTCTGCCGGTTGCCGTCCCGGCTGCTGCGAGGATGTCGTTGATGGCTTCCGCGTGTTCGTTCGTATCTGGGTCACGGTTGAGTCGTGCGGAGTGAGCTCGGATGGGTGGTTCATGGTGGTTGTCATATCCAGTGTCATATCCGTAGTCCTCCTTTGTGGCCCCCCTTATGTCCTCCGTGCGAGCACGTAATGGCTGCCTGGGGGTGGGTGTGTTCCCATAGACGTCGGGATATGAGTCCAGTTGTGTGGCGCGCCGACTGTTGTTATTGAACGCTCCAGCGTCTGACCTACTTGTCGAGTCATTCGCACATGGTGTGGCTTCATGCGCACACTCACCGCGGGTATCCTCCGATCGGTCGTGTTCTATTGCGTCTATTCTCGCGTCCATACGGTCCATCAAGTCGGTTTTTAAATCCTCCATAGCCGCGCGCATAGCCTTTAGTATGTCCTGGTTTTGTCCCGTAGTAGTCGTTAGCTGAATTGGCTCAGTGGCTGCCTCGGCCGCCGTAGCTTTGCGTTTGGGCGGCCGCTGGTCAGTTTCGTGACAGTCGGCCGACTCGTTTACGTTTCCAGTCCTAGCTGCCTTGGGGCGTCCCCTCCGTTTGGGAGTTGGCTGCTGCTTTGCACTGGCGTTATTCCGTGCTGATTTCTTTGTTGGCGGCATGTTTTTCGTTTCGTGGCGTTATGTTGCGTGAGGAATGAGGTTATTAAAAACGGTGGTGATGTGGTGCTGATGGCGGCTGGTTAAGAACGGTGGTGATGTGGTGCTGCTGGCGGCTGGGAGCGTTGTGGGGATGAGTCGAGGTGCAGTTAGTGAGGGGGTGTTCCTCCAGGTGGCACCACCATCGGATTGGTATCAGGTTGGTTAACTCAGTTCAGGCGGATTCGTGCAGGTGGCAGCAGTGGTGTCGGTTTGATGGTCATGTGGTTGTCAAGTCTCCGCTGCGAATTACCCATGTTATGCTAACATGTACAATTCATCCCAAAATAAGTGGGCTATGATAAATAAGCATTTAAACTATCTATATATATATATTTATATATTGTGTGTGTATATTAGTTGATTAAGCTGGGGAAATTTCAATCGTGGACGATTGGTCTTCCTCATTCCACTGCTCCTGGCCCTATCCTAATAATGCCAAGCACTAAGCTAGGAAGCAACATGTATCAATTGTTAAGTCATTGGTTTGACTCGAGCAGTGTTAGAACCCACGATCCGACGATCTCATGATCCCACGATCTACCAGAACGGGAGACGGACTCTCAACTCATTCGGCCATCCCGTTGTCTGTGTGTTACATGACAGTCCGCACTTTAACACTTTAGATTTCACATTCATGTGGTTATGTCGTTAACCCAGCTTTCCGAAACTTTTTCTAATGGGTTGTTTAGCAGCCCTGTCACAGAGACGGTGTTGCTGGAGTAACTACACCTGTTAGAGCTGTAGAGTTCCAGAGTGGTATACTTGCCCTTTCTCGTTATAGTCCAGTCTCGGTTGGATTTCTCTCATTGTGCGTACTGCCATATGTAACCTGCATTATGGAGGCTATCCCAGCAGGCACTGTCAACACTTATTTGATATTGTCACTTCCGTCACATATACCCATGTTATCTATCACGTACTGCATCTATGTGATTATCCTAATGTTTCAGTTGAGTTTACTTTTATTTAACCACACACTTGATGTAGTATGGCTTCCCCAAGGGGTGATCTTCCAGCCGAGCATGTTGCATTAGATTAAAGTTTATACTTATGCAAAATACATTGTTAGTATCAGAAGTTTCTGTAGATCGCAATTATATATATATATTTATATATATATATATATATATATATATATATATATATATATACTGTCATATATCATGGTGTGCATTGTACTATTAAACTACATACTGTACCTTTGATATTATGTAATACTCTCGTAGGCTATGGTGGTTTGGTTTCCTTGTTGGAGTTCTACGTCCTGACAACATCTAAGGTCATATCACATATGCTATGATGCACACTGTCATATATAATGATATGCATTGTGCTATAAGATCATGTACAACATGAGATCATGTACTATGTTCAATACGCTCCTCTTTCATGACATATACTGTCATATATCACGATAGGCATTGTGATATAGGGATTATGTATTAATTTCAATGCTTTCATATATCATGATATACACTGCAATATATCACGATGTCCGTGATATATAGTAATACTGTTATATATAGCACTACTACTAGGTGATTGCTAGGCCTAAACTGAGATCTCTCCTGCTCCCTGTATTATTACTTCCTTCCATAAGAAGATGAAGACAAGACACGGTTAATGGTTCGAGCCTAAGACTCTGGCTGGCCCTAAAGACCTACCGTTACATTTTCATTGAGCAAAATCAGAGGCGAAATGGGCATATAACAGGGGGGGTGAGGCGCCCCCTGGAGTGCAGGAGGAGAAGCAGCGGAGCTGCTTGAAGGCAGACCTCCAGCTCGCCAGGCTGCACCCCCACCTCCAGTAACCCAACTACACCAGAACGCGTCCTATTTACAGGAGTAGAAGCAGGTAATAGAACAATAATAATAGGAAGCAGGATAATTACATACATGAATAATATTTGCATAAGTAGTTTATACCTCAGGTAAAATAACTAATTTTGTGCTAGGCCTACACTTGTCTCTCCCACCATTGTCTGTGTATGATAGTATTGATACATCATGTTCCATTAGGTCTACACTGGACTCTGCCCCATTGTCTGTGCAATGCATGATGGGAGTGCAGCTTGGTCCTCTACAGAGATTACTCGTTCAGCTTTCAACTGCCTCATGTCATATATTACAACAGACCACGTCAATTCGAAAACGAGGCTTGTGGCTGCGTCACTTGCTCCTTTGCCTAAAACAACACAATGGCACTAGTCAACATATGTACTGTATACTGTGTAAGTTTTATGTGGATATAAATAATGGGATCACCGATATGTTCTGAATTTCTGTAACAAATTTTCACCGATACGAAACCAACAAGCAAGATGCACAGCTGATTTTGTGCAGTTTCAGTCCCTCCTGCTTCGTTCCCTGCCTCAAAGCGCCCACTGTGTATATGTGATGTATAACGAATTATGTGAGTATAAAGATACGTAAGGGAATTATTATCATTATTGTTATACTCTGTAAGACCCAACATAGTACCGGTGGTACAGGAAAATGTATATTTAGTAGTACAGGAAAGTAACTCCATTTATATATATATATATATATATATATATATATATATATATAGTGGAACCGGAAAGCAATACAAGGTGGCGCCAGGGGTGTAGTTCACGGTAATGGTTCTAGGTGAAATGGGGAAAATGTAATAAACATGTGATTACCTTTCTTATTGATATTCACATAGTAAATTATATAACATATATATGTATATATGCGTGTGTGAATTATAAAGCACATAAAATGGTTAGAGGGATCGACAACTGTTACATACCGAAACGGAAACTAAAGAACTTTAAAAGTATCTAATTTAAATGGATTGCAATTCTTAGATAACAACACAATAGTCTAATCAACTTGATGACACCCAAGTGAGTGGTCCCTAAAGGCCCTGTCACATTATGACGTTTCTCTCCAACGTACGCCGACGTGTTGCCTTTTTGGGTGAAACGTCGGCACGCATCGGGAAGCGTTACGCACGCGTTACCGGCGCGTTAACGGCGCGTCGGTACACGTCGGTACACGTTGAGTGATAGCAACGTGTGAATGGACATGTCGCCGCGCGTTGCCGCGCGTCACCGCGCATCGCTACGCGTCGGGTCGCGCCGATCATTTTGTGCTTTCAGCGCGCGGCGACGAGCGGTGACGCGCGGCGACGCATTGGAGGGGGCATTACGGACGCGTCACCAACACGCTACTAGCACGCTGCAACCCGTCGAATTTTCTCCCAAAACACCGAAAAGTTGGACGTGTCTCGAGCCCTAGCAAATATCTAGCGCGTTGGTGGCGCGCCGGGGGAAACATCGTAGTGTGACAGGGCCTTTAAGATGCTATATCAACATCCAATGTGACAACTACGCCAGTCTTGTATGTAACTGCCATGGTTTATTTAACACCAGAGATTTAAGGCCAGTTAAAACCTAATGGGCCTGTCACACCACAACGCTTCTCTCGGCGACGCGTCAGCGTTGAAAGTATTATGTTGCGCGTCGAGAAACGTCAAACTTTTCGGCGGTTTGGGGTAAAACATCGGCGTCAGCGCGGCGCGTTATGCACGCGCGGCCAACGTGTGTCAACGCGCTGGGGAAAAAAAAAAAAAAAAAGTTTGGCACGACGTCTTCATTTAACCTTAAATGTTGCTAGGGCGTAAAACAAAAACGGCCCAGTTTGCGCAACGCGTGAGCAACGACCCTCCCGCGCGCGCGCCGTCTTCCTAGCGTTCCCATAACGTTATTCCGGCGCGTCCAACGCAGCGCGACGCGCGCCTAACGTCCTCCTAGCGTTCTTACCCATTTACTCCCGCGCGTTGCCGGTCGCTGGGAGTTTTTGACATGTTCAAAACAATCAGCGACCAATAACGCGCGCCGACGTTGTCCGCCGACCGTCAACGTCCAAAATAGTGTACCGACGTGTACCGACGCGCCGATAACGCGCCACCAGCGCTTCTCCATATTTCACCAAATATCGCCCAAAAACACCACACGTTGACGGGTCGCCGGCGAGAAGCGTCGTAGTGTGACAGCCCCATAAGTTCAGCGAGTATCGGCTGAGCCATTTTTTGGCTTGCTCTGACAGTATCTCGTTTTTGGTTGTCTGTATCAATGTAGCGGTATAATACAATAATGTATGAATATATCACCCCCTCCGCGCTCACAACTGAGGGGAGTCGGTGATATATTGGAATAAAACTGTCCATGGGGTAATAATATGCCATCATTATATTGCTCCCTTCACAATAAAAGAGCCCCCGTTGTGGTTTACTAAACTGACAAATGTTCTCCGGAACAACGTTGCGCCGTTCTTTTATATGTTTAACCTAATACCCCTGTCACACTACGACGTAATGAGCGAACGTGAGCCTAACGTGGTGATTTTTCATCATTACGTTGATGTACGTTGGATTACATTATGATGATGTCATAATGACGTTAGACTGACGTCGAGCTACATCACATTACGTCGTGTTACGTCGAGTTACGTCGAAGTTTTGGACATGTTCAAAAATGTTGACGTAGCTCGAACGTAAGGGTTTACGTTCACCGTACGTTCTGTTCATGTTCAGCGAACGTCAATGACGTTAAACGGACGTTAGGCAAACCTTCCTCACTACGTTCGACTACGTTCCACTCGTTGACCCACATTAAAGCCGGTGGAAACGTCCATGCGGCGTAATGGGAAAGTCAGGAGAACGTCAGGAGAATGTCAGGAGAACGTCAGGAGAATGTACGTTCAGCGTTTCACCAATGTTTAATGATGTAAGTAACATAAGGTAACGTAAAGCAACGTAGTTCTGGCGATGGAATAACGTTCATAACATTCCGGGAGCATCATTACGTTGTCCTCTCTCATTGAATGACGGTATCACTATGCTTTACCGACGTTACGCTCTCGTCCACTACGCTGCATCCACGTTCAACTTGTGCCCAAATTTGCATACTACGCCGAGAAGTTCAACGTTCTTCACGTTCTCCCTACGTTGACGTCATTACGTAGTAGTGTGACAGGGCCATTAAGGCCATGTCACACTTTACCGGATTGAGGAAACGGATTGAAATGGAACAAAGTCTGTTGATATCCGGCAAAGTCCGCTTTGTGGCCGTTGCATATCCGTTGATATCAGGTGATATCCGGCGATATCCGGTGATATCCGGTGATATCCGGTGATATCCGGCCCGATCCGTTACAAGTTTTGAGCATGCATCGTAGTGGTAAAATCGGATCCAATATTGCCTCACTGGAGGTCAGCTGCTTGTTGACCCTGGGGTGCAGGCGGGGTGTCACATGGGTCTCGCAGGATTGATCTTCCGGTCGGTGACAGTTTAGGGTGGCTCCACCTACCGGACCAACCACAATTTGTGAATTACGCCCCAATCTAAATTACAGAAAGAGGAGTATGAGGAATGACCTCCAGTGATGACCTTGAGCGCACTGCTTCGCAACGCTTCTATGAGTCATGCGCTCCAACAATCAATGCCAGTGACCAGTGCACAGGGGCCAACACATCGCTGTCACTTCTTACAACCATATAAAGATGATGCCTGTGATCAGGGATATTTCCTAAAATCACAAATAAGGATGATGTCATGATCACTGTCATGTGTTATAATCAGACAAAGATGCTGCTATGATTGCCATTAATCCATATAATTGATTAAAAATTATGTCTGCGATCACCGTCATTTCTTACAATCATATAAAGATGCTGTCATGATTGTCATCACTTTGCACAATCATATAAATATGATGTTTGGATCGTCATCACTTCTTGCAATCACATCAGATAATGCATATGATCAGCATCATGTCTTACAATCACATAAAAATGCTGTTCTGCTTGATGTCACTTCTTACAATCACTTCAAGATAATGCTTATGATCACCATTACATCTCATAATCACAAAAGGATGTTGCCATTATTGCTGTCACTTCTTACAATCACATCAAGATAATGCTTATGAACACCATGACTTCTTAAAATGACATAAAGATGGTTTCATGATTGCTGTCACTTCATCATAAAGATGATTGCAGGATCATCACCCCCACTTACAATCACAACCCTAACCACTATAACTTCATACAATCACAATAAAGCTGGTGATTTGATCGTGGACACTTCTTACACTTACACTTTTCTAGTGCATTTGTCGCCCGGAATGGATTTAGAGTCACTTACTTACGCCTACCGCCCAACTTTGGGCATAGGCCACGAACAAGGGCTCTCCAGTTATCCCAGTCCTGGGCCATCTTCTCCAGCTGTCTCCATGTATGGCCAGACCTCTTCACATCTGCCTCCAGGTCACGGCGCCAACTATTTCTTGGCCTTCCTCTCTTCCTTTTCCCCTGTGGATTCCAGGAGAGTGCATGTCTTGCGGTGTTGGATGCAAGCTTGGGAAGGTTATGGCCAACGCATCTCCAGCGTCTCCGAAGGATCTCCTCCTCAACAGGCTGCTGTCCTGTTCGCTGCCATAGCTCCAGGTTACTGATGGTGTTTGGCCAGCGTACTCTTAGGATTCGTCTGAGACAGGTGTTGATAAAGGATTTAGAGTACAGGCCACTTTATTTAACAAATCAATGAAACCGAATGATACTGCTTCTAATCCCTGTAGGACTGAACAAACACAACAGCCGAATCGGTAAGAGCCTCTGCCTGGCTTCCCTTCCGATGTGGGATGTCATTAATTTGAACCACAAGTGAGTCAAAGCAATGACTTACAAAAGGTAAACATCCCACTACCGAGCCTGATGCTCGGCATTAATAGGATAGGGCTAGGTCTGGTTGGCTCAGTGTCAGGATAATGTGACTGAGCAGGTCAGCGGGCCATATTGCCATCAACCCGATCTTCCAGTAGGAGAGCACTACACGCGTACACACTTAAGCTTAGATGTTGCTTAGTCGTAAAACCTGAATGAACAAGCAGACTAATCCTTGTACAAACTGGCTAGGAATATAAGCCTAAACTAATAAAAGAACAAATCCTCCAATGCGAGTGATGTTTTTAGGGTATGCAGGTACCAAGGAGCGCTGGCGGTCTCAGTCAAGAACATGAAGGAGGCAGTACAGTATATAGTGTAATAATAATAATGAACACAATAATAATAAGGAAATAATTCCCTTCCACGCCTTTATACTCGCATAATGCATTATACATCACATATATATAGCTCTCTTCTAACGGGACTAGTGTTGTTCAAGTGGTACTATTTGTCATGTTGTTGTCTTCCTGTGAGGTTGATTTAATGCAAGCCGTGTTCTGCTGTATGGATATGTGAACGCAGGCTGCGTTCTGCTGCAGGAAAATGTGAATGCAGGCTGTCTTGCTTCGAGGATACATTAATGCAGGTTGCGTCCTGCTGTAGGGATACGTGAATGGAGGCTGCGTTCTGCTGTAGCGATACATTAATGCAGGCCGCGTCCTATTACAGGGATACGTGAATGTAGGTCATAAGCTGGTGAAGGGATACTTTAATGCAGGTTGCTTTCTGCTGCAGGGATACATGAATGCAGGATGGGTCCTGCTACAGGGATACATGAATGCAGGCCGATTCCTGCTGTAGGAATAAGTGAATACAAGTGGCTTCCTACTGCAGGGATATGAGAATGCAAGCCGCATCCTACTGCAAGATACATTAATGCAGGTTACTTCCTGCTGCAGGGATACATGAATGCAGGCTGTGTCCTGAAGTAGCGATGCATGAATGCAGGCTGCCTCCTGCTGCGAGGATACATTAATGCAGTTTGTGTCCTGCTGTAGCGACGCATGAATGCAGGCCGCATCCTGTGCGAGGATAAATTAATGCAGGTGGCTTCCTGAGTAGGCTGCAGTCGGGTAGTAAATCCCACGGTGTCGTTATCGCGCTGTAAGTAGTATACTTAATCAGGACTGCGACTCAGGCTGACACCCCAGGTTTTCTTTCCTCCTGTTTTCTGTTGTCCCTTTTTCTCATGCCTCTTCATGACTCCACCCCCCCCCCCACACGCCCATGACTCCACCCCCCCCCCCCCCGAACGCCCGATACCGAATTACCTTATTCTTTTACGCCATCCCCAAGTTATTCCAAAGATTAATGGTCATCTCGTCGACATTAGGATTAACTCCGCACCCTTCCGTTGGGATCTCGACACGCGTCTCGGGAGGGCGGGCATCTGGGCATCCAGGCATCCGGGTATCCGGACTGAAAATCTCAGATCCTGCCAGTTGTTTCAGCATCGCGACATTCTTGAATGAATAATACCGGAATAGATTTCCTATAAAGTGGCTAGACAAAAAGAGAAGAGGAGGACGTGGTGGTGGTCGACAGCCAGAAGTTATCACATCGCTATCCGCCGATAACAAGGGCCCTCCTTGAATGGTGGACGGTTCATTTCACTAAAGCACAACTAACAAAAATAGATATTGGTCGCTATGGTTAATGTAGCACACTGGTAACTGTGTAGACACTACCCACTCGTCGCTGTCACCAGTTTGTAGAATCTAATGCTCAGATCTGTGGCTGTGTATGTAGGATATGAGCTAAACTACTATCTGGTTACATTTCCACGGGTATAGCTGAGCGCTGTAAGTAATAACTACAGCCACCACCTCTCTCAGCATCCCCCTCTTATCGCACCTGTTCACATCCGCTTCCTCCTTTCCCCCCTTTATCCATCCCCTCATCCTCTTCCCTCCCGCTCCTTTCCTCTCTCTCTCCCTCCTCCCTGCACTCCCCTTCCCCTTCCCTATTCCCCTTCTCAATATCTCTTCTATTCTAATCCACCTCCCTTCCCGCTCCCCTCCCTTCCCTGTGCCCTCCCTTCCCCCTGCCGTACCTTCCCCCTCTCCTCCCTTCCCGTCTTCACCCCATCCCCTTCTTCACCCCTTCCCCTGCCGATCCATCGTTCCTACTCCCTCCCAAATCTCCCCACAACCTTCCCCCATCTCCCCGCCGCCCTGCTCTCATCTCCCGGCCGCCCTCCTCCCATGTCCCCACTACCCTCCTCGCTTCCCCCTCCTACCTCCCCTTCCTCCCCTCTCTCCCCCACTCCACACTCTCTCTACCTCTCCACCTGCCACCGTTCCCCGTCTCCCCTCCTACCTCCCCGTCTCCTCCCCTATCCCCACTCCCCACCCCCTATACCCTCCTCCCGCCACCCTCCCCCTTCTCCTTCCTACCTCCCCTCCTCCTCCCCTACATCCACCATCTTCCCTCCTACCTCCTCATTTCCCCTCCCCACTCCCCCTATTCTCCACCCTCTCTCTCTCTACTCCTTCTCCGGCCAAACACCCCCGCCTCCCCTCCTACCTTCCCTTCCTCCCCTCCCCCTCCCCTCCATCTCCCCTTCCCCTCCCCCTTCTACCTCCTCACCCCCCTCCCCCGATTCTCCACTCCACTCTCTCCACCCCTTCCATCAGCATAACGAGGGCAGCCTGCACAACCACCCGTCCACTCTGTCCGGCATTAATTAGCTGTCGTTCTGTTGGAGCATGCGCGTGGTTTATCATACTCTAGGCCGCCCGACTCCTCAAAGCAGCAGCCAGCCGGTCCCAGCCAACAATACCCCCACGAACCACCCCCAGCCACTGCCCAGTGGCTGTCGGTGGCTCCAATAAAGAGCATATATCATTTTGAAAAAGCACCGGTCCTTGTGAGTCCGTGTGTCTGTGTGTCTGTGTCGCAGTGACTTTGATTGTGTTTACTGATGAGTTTAATTGCGGCAGTTCCGGATGCTGATTGGTTGAGGAGACGTCCAATCGGCAGTGAGCGAATGAGGTGGAGTAGGGGGTGGGATGGCGGTTGTTGGGGTGTATGGGGGACGAAGGGAGCTGGGGGTTGGCGGTGTGTGTGTGTGGGGGGGGGGGGTGAGGGGAGTTGGGGGTTTGTGGGGAGTCTTGGAGGGGGATGTATCCGAATGCTGTATCCGGAATCGTCTGCTTTAATCTTCGCCTCATGGAACAAGGAGGAGGTGGTCAGGTATTAACGCTGTTAACCCAGATTTAGGCTGGATTGTGTCCGAGAACAAGATCAAACAATTAGCGGGGTGCCTCGGCTCGTAGATACCGTCAACAGGGCTTTGAGTCGTCACGTTGTTTTCATACGGCTTCATTATGGCAGTGTTGTTGTGTTTACTGCCTTTATTTTGTAGCAGGTGGGGAATATACCATAATAGGCCTTGTTGACATTTGGCCTCGAATATCAGGCTGTCAGCAAGAACAAAGAGTCAAGATAGGGTGATATATATATATATATACACACACACAGAACATGTTTTTCATATCAAATATTCTGTAAATAGTATTGAGGCAGGGAACACTTGCGTGGTACCGTTCTTCCGCTGCCCTATCCATAAGTGCAGCACTATATGGCTACTGATAACCCACACATACACATACACACTCCTGAGCTGCTTGGCCCCGGCCCCGGCCCGCATGCTGCTAAGCTGCTGAGGGCATGCGCACGCCATTAAATCGGCCTTCTTTCGGCAGGAAATGTTGCTTTAATAAATTAAGGTGATTTTGAGATTCAGCCAGAGGTTGCAGACATCCATATATATATATATGGATGTACATATATATATATATGTATACATACATCATATATATATATGTATGCATAACGTATTAAGATAGTATAAAGGTAGAGAAGGGAATATTGCTTATCACCCCCCACTTTTTTAATTTGTTGCTGTTCCTCTGTTATCTCCAGTCAACCATATACGATGACAGAGAGAGTCCAGGTAAAAATGTAAAATTTAAGACCTAAATGCACTGGGATTGGTCCCACTGCTTCACTGGTCACAGATGGTCCAGTGTATTATTAACAACCCCACCCCAACAACATAATTCATAAACTCACATAACTAGCTACATTAGAGTTACACTAGAATTTTCCTAACAAACCAACATTTATATACCGCTTGCTAACTGCAACTGAACATTAAAACTTACTACAAGTTTACCAACTGAATACAGAAGATAACTTCTGCTTACATTCTAAATACTATGTAAATACTCACATTGATCTGACTAATATTGATCTGGTTATATGACACTACTGTACCATATTGTTATGGAACTTTTGGGTTTCAGAATTTCATTGTGTTACATGGTGCAAATTGTTTATTCAACAGGTATTGTACACCTTATTCTATATACCTTTTGTGTAAATAACCCTGAATTGAAAAATGGCTGGAAGACCAGTGCTTCGGCACCGACAAAAGACTTATTCAGCAGAATAAAAATATTTACCAAAAAAAAAAGAATTATGATTATTGCTATACTCCGTAAACTGCAACACTTTACTGGTGGCGCCATCTCGGCACACCTCGCCTATCCCTCCCTCCCCCTCCCCCTCCCCTCCTTCCATTCCCACCCATTCCCCTCCGTCTATCTATCACCTCTTGTCTCTTTCTTCGCACCTGAGTATTCTTTCTTATATAATATGGGTGTGTTTTGTTGTGTCTAAGGAAGCAAACGAGAATGTACTACAAGCCTTTGGAAGTCAACAGCAGTGTAGACAATCACTAAGTGTCTTCATCTTTAGAAGCCCGTCACTTTGATTGTTCCCAGTAGTTTGTGGCATTTATTGAATTACAAGCATAAACACTTATTGCCCGATATTGAGGTTGAGGCCTGAGGAGCACAGTTATGTGCAAAGTCGATGTACAACCAAGAGGGCTACATGATTCCAACCATCTCATTAGAACCAGGCGCCTAGCTTGGTATTTTTAGGTGGTACACATATGGAATAAATGGCTATTGGAATGAAACGTGACGGAATAAAATGCTATATATATATATAAATATATATATAATATATATGCATCGTTTTAGTCTTTTTTATCCCAGTTGGTATGCAGTTGCATACCTGCATAAATGGAAGCTGGTCTGTGGTTTATATCGAGGGCAATCAGCACTCACCATACACAGATGTGTGGTTTTAGACATTTACCCAGCCACCCGAGTTCTGCTTGGAGAGTGTGTTGAGCAGAGTAACGTTGCACTGCAGAATAACGCATCTTTTCTGGATCAGCATAGGTCAGCTACTGAGGCTAGCGGTTAGCTTGTTCCTCGCTGATGTTGAGGAGGCGCATCCGGTGCTCTTCGCTAGGAGTGTCATAACTTCCTGCGCGAAATCTGAAGCCATGCTGTGTGTGTGCTTTTCACTAATAACCACACAGCCACGATAGCATTGGCTTTCTTTTATTTGAGGCGTATATTAGTTGTGCTGTGTTACCGCAGTTGGATTGCTGACAGATATTGCAGCTTTGATAGATTTGCGCAGATGTTTTGACATTTACACTCAGTGCCACTGCTGCTGATATAAACTGACACCCGCTTCCGTCAGTGGCTGCTGACTAATGAGGCCTTGCCTGACCTACTTTTGTCGCAATACATCACAAAGCAGCAAGTGGCATCATTGTCGCTCACTCTGCGCTCAATCAGGGTAAGTAACGGAAGATCCGCATGAAACTCCGAGAACACACAGGTCACTCATGGTATATGCAGTCAGCACTAAGCACTAACAACACCTCTAGAGAATAACATGGAAGCTAAGGTGGTTAGAGAGAAATATTAAGGGGCTGCCATTATTTATAACCACATACTAAATTATATAGTAGATATATATATATGAAGAGTTCAGGTGCAAAAACCGAAAAATCCGTTTTAGTTGTTCTCTGTAAAATATAATTTGAGGTGGGGCTTTAAGCATAGCCATTAGTAGACATAGTTGAACGTAGTGGAGGCTAAGGTAGTTGAAAGTGGTTGAACGTAGTTGAACGTAGTTGAACGTAGTTGAACGTAGTTGAACGTAGTTGAACGTAGTTGAACGTAGTTGAACGTAGTTGAACGTAGTTGAACGTAGTTGAACGTAGTTGAATGTACCAGCACCCATACTTGTCCATGATGTTAACTTGGTAATAACGTGGGTCAGCCGTGATCTCCGATTTAGTTTTTGGACATGTTCAAAAGAGCGGGACGTTAGAGGCTGAATTTGCATCCGTGATGCTAATGTACTTGAGCATACTCTAGCATACTCTAGCATACTCTAGCATATTCTAGCATATTCTAGCGTACTCTAGCATACTCTAGCATAGTCCAGCATGCTCTACGATACTCTAGCGTACTTGGACGAAGCCCTGGTCACATAGCCATTAGTGCACATAGCTGAACGTAGTGAAGGATAACATAGTTGAACATAGTTGAACGTAGTTGAACGTAGTTGAACGTAGTTGAACGTAGTTGAATGTACCGGCATCCATACAGTAATGTATTTATCCATACTGTAAAGTATTTATCCATACCATAACGTATTTATCCATAATGTATTTATCCATAACGTATCATACCATAACGTATTTCAACATAGTTTAAAATACTTACACCACGTTTGACCCACGTTAATCTATCCTACGGATCACTACGTCCACTAACGGCAATACATATATACATATATATATATGTATTCATATATGTAACATGGTCTTTCCAACATTCATATACTTTGGTTTGATATCAATCCACGATAAGTAAGTCCTTTTACATTAAATATCTTGTTCCATAATGTTGCCATGTATTCCTTGTATTTTATGGTTCTCTAATGAAAGATTAAACTTAGAATAGGCCATTTTTTAGCTGGAACCCTCGGCATTAGAGAAAGGACACAGCACACTAATAAATAAGTCATCCATGTGTTGCATTGTTCTAATGGCCCTGTCACACTACGACGCTTCTCCCGGCGACCCGTCAGCGTTGAAAATACAATTTTAAGCGTTGAGAAACGTTAAAGATTTAGGGGAAATATGGGGAAATTGGACGTTGGCGCAGCGTGTTAGTAGTGCGCCGCCAACGTGTGTCGACGTGTTGGGGAAAAAAATTTAAAAATTAAAAAATGTTTGGCGCGACGTCTTCATATAACCTTAAATGTTGCTAGGGCGTAAAACAAAAACGCCCCAGTTTGCTGCAACGGTTGGGAACGACCCTCCCGCGTGCGCGGCGTCTGCCTAGCATTCCAATAACGTTATTCCGGCGCGTCCAACGCAGCGCGACGCGCGCCTAACGTCCTTACCCATATATTTGCGCGCGCTGCCGGTCGTTGTTTTTTTTTTGACACACTTAAAACCTTGGCCGACCAACAGCGCGCGCCGGCGTTTTGCGCCGACCATCAATGTCAAACATAGTGTACCGACGTCTAGCGAAATGTACCGACGCCCCGGTAACGCGCCATCAGCGCGTCCCGACGTTTCACTTATTATCGCCCAAAATCAACACACGTTGACGGGTCGCCGGCGAGAAGCGTCGTAGTGTGGCACGGGCTTTACCGTCACCATGAACACACATTACTAAGATTGTTGGTTGTTCGAGTTTTACATGCTGGCAACATCTCAGGTCATATCAGGACGGGTACTGACTTGCGACAGCGTGCACTCATCATGACTTTATATTGCTGCTCCACTCGGAGACCAGGCCACAAGCACCATGACCTGATATCCCACTCAGTCACATTATCCTGACACTGAGCCAACCAGCCCTTGCCATATCCTAATAATGCTGAGCGCCTGGCTAGGAAGTGAAAAGTATCAATTTTTAAGTCATTGCTTTGACTCGAACAGGGTTCGAACCCGTGGGTTCTAATCCCACGATCTACCAAAATGGGGACCGATGCTCAACTCATGCAGCCATCCTGACTGGTCATGAGAACATTTAGAACCGAAGCAAGAATATCTGTTCGGTAACATTTCACATCGCGTCCTCTGGCTTCTGAGTGCATGCGTGGACCAGTTATTGATATGAGTGTATTGGAAGGGGGTATGATGTTCTTCAAAGGCATCCCTAATAAGTATACGTATTTGATGGAATTACATTAATTTGCTTCATGAAAGGAGTATGTAAGTAATGCCTTTGCAGACACGATCTTCACAATTAGTAGGCTTCTGCCTTCAGTATGGATCCATAATGAGAGTAATTGGGGTCTTGCGCCCTGGAAATGCCCAAGGTCATATCAGAACATGTGCCATTACTTTATGCCCTCGTTGTCGTTGTATTGCACCAAACGGGATGGCCGAATGAGCTAGAGGGTCCATCTCCCGTGATGGTTGACCATGGGATCGTGGGTTCGAACCCTGGTCGAGTCAAACCAATGACTTACAAATTTATATTTGTCGCTTCCTACCCAGCCGCTCGGCATTATTAGAATAGGGCAAGGACTGGTTGGCTCAGTGTCAGGATAATGTGACTGAGTGGGATATCAGGTTATGGTGCTGGCGGCGTGGTCTCCCACTGGGGTAGCACTATAAATTCGCCATGAATGTGCACTGTCACAAATCGGTATCCATCCTGATATAACCATAGATGTTACCAGGACGTAACATTCCAACAACAAACAAACAACAAGTCATGCTAGCAGCTTCCATTGGGGCAGCACTATAAAGTTGATATGAGTGCATATTGTCACAAATCGGTCCCCATCCTGGGCTGCCCTTAGATATTGTTAGGAAGTAAAGCCCAAAACAAACAAGCCAGACACAGTGACAAATGCGACTTCACGCGAAGCAATGGTATAGACCACTTCAAGGAAACACAAACAGAGGCATTGATGTGAGTTGGGGAGGCAAAGAATGAGATAAAAAGAAGCTAAAAAAACATGGGATAGTGAGCTATGTTAGACTAGTATGGGAATAGTTAATCAAGAAGGGACAAAATTGGACATCTTTCAAGAACCGACATAGTGTTAGAAGGTTGGTGGTGGTAAGGGTGACAGGTGGGCCTTTTGTGTTGAAGTGATCTTCAAGGTAATCTCAGGTTGGCCCGATGGTTGGAGCAAGTAGGTTGATTTTGATTTTAATTAAATACGTTAGTAGGAGCTTGTCCATCAACGGCGATGATAATAGCATCTCATCATTTGTTGTGAGCTCTTTGAGGAATGATGAGTCCAATTTGTGCTTGGAATGTGCGGTGACATGTTAGACATGTGTGTGTAGCTGCAGTCGGAGAGTCTGGTGGGTGAAGGAGACGATCTTTCCTCTGCTGATGATTTTGCTTAGCTTGAGATATACGATCAGTTTCAAACCATGCCTTTATAAATAGAAGCACGCCATGAACTCCTGTCCTTGGCCGCTGTTTCCCAAGTTCCCAACTAGAGACACTTCCAAGTTCATTTAGTTGGTAGATGGGGATCCGGCACTCCAGTTAGCCGCTACTGGATCATGGTGTGGGTGTGCAGTGTCTGAGGGAGGGGAGGAAGGGACAAGGACAGTTTTAATCATTTACAAGCTTATGGTAACCATATTCGAATTGGGTAGCCATGTCCAGCTTAAATGGCCATACCCGGTAGGGATAGCTATATCAGATTTGGATAGCCATGTCCGGTTTGGATAGCTGTATCCGGTTTGGATAGCCATATCCCATATCCGATATTAATAGCCTTATCCAGTTTAGAAAGCCATATGCAGTTTGGAGAGCTATGCCTGGTATGCATAGCCATATTCTATTTGGACAGTTATATCCGATATCCGATTAAATAGCCATATCCAGTTTGTGGAATACTGTCTGGCTTATTTATCTATATCCAGATTGCGTATCTATATCCGACCTGGGTAGACACATCTGCTTTATGGAGTAATACCCGGTTTGGGTAACCATATCCTGATGGAATATCCACTTCCAAATTGAATAGCCATATCCGCTTTTGGTAGCCACATCCGCTTTGCTTAGTCACATCCGGTGTAGCTATGTCCAGTTTGGGTAGCTATATCCACTTAGCGTAATTCTAGAAGTCCTGAATATTAAAGTTTGTATAGACCGATTGCTTAGAGTTTCTGCCATATTAAAAACAATAATACATAAGTGGTTCGATTCCAAATGCCATCACCTCTGCCAATTTGGATTTTCACCGCTGTGTATAACTTACAGTGTCATCAAAGTCCAGTTGCTCTCATACCATGTATATGTGGTGTGGGAGGTTAAAAATCCCTGTATAAGTGTAGGCTCAGGCTTTCAATCGACCAACTGTCTAAAGGTGAAAACAAGACTATTCAGACTTATCCATGATAGGCAGCATAAATCTTCAAGAACATCATATCCTGTTTGGGTAGCGACATCCGTTTTGTTTAGTAATATCCGGTGTAGTTATAAGTTACCTAGTTTGTGCAGCCAATCATAATCTGGTTTCCGGAAGTTTAACCATTTTGCTTCTCGCTTTAAATTGCCCTCAGCCTGTAAGATTAAAGCTGATCTCCTCGATTAGTAAGTAGCCTCAGCGATTAATGGCTCCAGCGTCTCTCTGAGAGGATTAATAATCGAGAAGGAAAAGGAATAAAATGGTGCTCAGGTGTGGCGGAGCGGAAGGGAGGGGATGCACTGGATGAGATTCGGCCGTCAATAGCTCTTGCGGACCAGACGGGATGGCCGAATGAGTTGAGCGTCCGTCTCTCATGTTGGTAAATCGTGGGATTCGAATGGACTGGTTTGCACCCTGGTCAAATCAAACCAATGACTTAAAAATTGAAGCTTGCTGCTTCCAAGTCAGGCTCTCAGCATTATTAGGATAGAGCAAGGACTGGTTGGTTCAGTGTCAGGATAATGTGACTGAATGGGATATCACATCATGGTGCTGGCAGCCTGGTCTCCCAGTGGGGCAGCACTATTAAGTCGCCATGAGTGTACACTGTCATAAGTCGATACCCATCCTGATATGACCATAGACGTTGGTAGCCAACGTGATATGGCCGTAGACACTGGTAGCCTTCTGGCATAGTCCCTACATACTACAGTACAACCCCGTTAAACCAAGCTCGGTTAAACCAAACGATCGGTTAATCCAAACTTTTTTCAGCGGCCGGGCAAAATACTACCATTTATCATATAAAAAAGTTGGTTAAACCAAAGTCGGTTAATCCAAAGTATCGGTTAATCCAAACAAAATTGTCGGCCCCAGGCCACTTCCGGTACAGTTAAACCAAACTTTCATGTGGTTTTAAGGTCATCTGAGACTTTTTTATATGATAAATGGTAGTATTTTGCCAGGTCGCTGAAAAAAGTTTGGATTAACCGATCATTTGATTTAACCGAGGTTGTTTTAATGGGATTAAACTGTATATACATAAAAAAAACAATAATCATAGTGTCCACATACATTGTACATTCATAATGCATCCCCGTTTTTGCCAAAGCCAAGTCAAAGTCAAAGCTTGGTTAAACCAATGATCGGTTAATCCAAACAAATTTCTAGGGTCCTTTCAAGTTGGGTTTAACAGGGTTATACTGTACTACTAACACTACTACACGGGTATTCCAGGACGTAGCACTCCAAGAACCAACCAACCAACATCTCTTATGACTGTAGCATAAAGGGTAGCTTATCACCTGCAAGACAAGCCGGTCAGCTGCCAATTAGCGGCCTGGCCTGCACTCACTCCTTATTTGGGTGGGTTGACCTACTTAATTGTGTCATGTGATGCTGCCTGCAGTGTTGACGCATACATCGTCCCCCTGACACCGCCTGTCAGGGCTGTGTATAAGCTTGTTGGGTTCTCCCTGAGTCTTGTCAGGAGATTACATGCTGACTTAGTCATTGTCTGTGGCCTAGCGGTTTACGTTCATTAAACAGTGTGAGAGTGTTGCTATGGCGATTAACCAATCAATTTTCAGGTTTAGTAGTTATTTCTATTCAGGTACTTTGTTTGTTTAACGACCCCCCCCCCCCCCAGAATAAAAAGTAGACATCGGCTATTGGGGGGTAATTGGGGGGGGGGGCTATTCAATTACATGCAAAATGTGATTTGAAAGCCACTGGGGTGTATGCGAATTGTAATTCTAGAAGTTGTGAATATTAAAGTTTTAATAAACCGATTGTCCTGAGTTTCAGCCATATAATAAATAATAATAATAATAATAATAATATATGCTATCTGAAGCCTCGAGCGTATTGTTTGGAAACCTTAATGTATACACCAAGCTAAACGAAATGTCATTTTCATGTAAATTTGTCATGGCAAATAATACTAGAAGTATATAACACATAATAAAAATAATGTTCTTAAATTGTTTGTGAAATCCAAAGAGCGCTGAGAACTGGGAAATGACTAAATCAATTTTGGTATTGTTTTGTCTTACTGCACATCCAGCCTACAAGCAATCCATGTAGAATGGAATAAGTGATGGTCGGACGAAAGTTATGCAATATCCTGATATTTTTAACTCTGAGAATGATATTTTAATGTTGAAAGAATAAGGATAAGAGGGTTAAAGTAAATATATAGATGTGTGAGGAAAGGGTTAATTTGACAATATAGAAGGCGCCACCTATACCCATGGTTCTTGCTATGCATGACGTGGGAGGGGACAAGTTTTGGTCAATAAGGGCGAAGGGTGGAGGTAAGACCTACCAGGGATAGCCTGTGTAGGGAGGGTTATGTAGCATATAGGGGAGGGCGGAGGCACACATGAGAGCAGGAGCTAATAGAGGTGTTGGTTAGGAGGGAGTATTGGTGTAAAGTCGTCGTCTGGCAGCTGTAGTTGTGTAGGCAGGCTATATGAAATCAATACAGGCAAGGAGAGAAAGGAAGAGTATAAAGAGTGAAAAGTAGAGTGAGAGCTTGCACCCTCAGGTTTATTATTATATAGTGGTACATGGATCTGACAGGGCATACCACCTGACCATTATCTCCAATCAGCAACAAGCATTTCTAGTTCCACCAATGAACAGTAAGCATTCTTGGGTCACCCTGACTACTGTGATCTACCCACCACCACCATGCAGTGTGGCTGCTTGGCCTGCACCTGCCTGCTGTGTGTGATGATCCGTGACTAACAGTTGGTGGGGGGGGGGGGTAGTGAGTGGAGCTCTTGAGCTCCTTACTAACAGTAGTGCCCCTCTCACACTATCTACATAATACACAATGACTATTGACTATAAGTAAAGAGTCACCAGCAACTACATAAATACATTCATGCACATGGCCCTATACATCATTTACATTAATAGACCATTTGTATTCCTTTATAGACCATTTCACATCCCCACCAATGCGTTTTATCGGAATATTTTACATTGGGTTGTCAATCATACTTGGGGTGGAGCTTAAGGATGACCAATGAATGTATAACCAATTATCTGCAATGTACAAGATTATAGCCGAAGAGCAAGTGTGGTTGTAAATATAAAAAAGCTGTACAAGTTATGGTATTAAATACTTTACTTCTTCACTTCAACTCTTATGCTCAATCTCTTTTGGTCAGACTTCAACTTCATCTCCGCATTATAAATCCTGTGTGAGGTATGTGGCATTGGTTTGTGTTGCTATGGTTACTATTGTCACCGCTAGGGGTAGAAGGACTGATGATTATCTAGTATTTCATACTAGATTTCACAACGGTGTCCATGAAATATAGTTAATGCCTTCTGTAGATGATTAAGGTAAAAGTGGTAATATAAATCTAAATTAGGATTCTATCTTTCGTTGGAAATTATCCACAGTCGTAAGAAGATTCAAATAAAGAAGGTCAAACAGGGTAGAAATACCTAGGTTATATAAAATAACGTCATTGGATTCGAACCCTTGGGGTTTTAATCAGACCGAGTCAAACCTATGAGTTAAGATATTATATTTGTCACTACCTAGCCTGGCGCTCGTCATAAATAGGATAGTACATGGAGCAGTGGAATGAGGAAGACCAATTTCCGTGATTGAAACTCCCCTTGCTTAAAGCTGCATAGTCCGTTGAAAATTTTCAAAACCAAAATAATTATCTAGTTTTGATTCTACATATCTAACTTAAAGCTGCATAGTCCGATGAAGCATCAAATTTTCAAAACCAAAATAATTATATAGATTTGACTCTACATATCTAACTTAGATATTGATGCACATATTAAGCATGTATTGCCACATAGAAGGGAACGCTGAGACAATTTGATAGAACCTGTTACTGTTGAAGCCTATGGGGTCAGACTTTTGGCATGCTTGCCAAAACTAAGTTTACATGTTTGAATTTCAAATATCTCAAAACTTATCCATTTAAAATCAAAGTTACTTTAACCTGAAATAAGGTAGATTATAACGATCAATTTAATATATTTATCTCAGAAAAATGACCAAAATGCAAAACCATTGGACTATGCAACTTTAAGTAATGGTGTATTTATTAAACATTTGGCGCTACATAGAAGGGAAGATCGAGTCAATTTAATAGAACTTCTTTCTGTAGAAGCCTATGGTGTCAGAGTTTTGGCGCGCTTGCCAACATTAATTGTGCATGCTTACACTTCAAATATCTCAAAAGTTAGCCATTTAAAATAAACATTACTTCAAATTAAAGTATGGTAGATTATAGCGATCAACCTAACATATTTATCTAAAAAATATCAGAAACTCAAAACCATCGGACTATGCAACTTTAATCAACGAAAATAACACACATAAAGGAGAGGGTGTGTGGGAGTGATTGAAACTCCCCTTGCTTAATCAATGAAAAGTAAAACAAACATAAAGGAGAGGGTGTGCGGGAGTTATTGAAATTACCCCTGCTTAATCACCGAAAATAACACACGCATAAAGGAGAGGGTGTGTGTGAGTGATTGAAATTACCCCTGCTTAATCAACAAAAATAACACACATAAAGGAGAGGGGGTGTGTGAGTGATTGAAATTACCCTTGATTAATCAACAAAAATAACACACATAAAGGAGAGGGTGTGCGGGAGTCATTGAAATTACCCCTGCTTAATCAACAAAAATAACACACATAAAGGAGAGGGTGTGTGGGAGTGATGGAAATTACCGTTGATTAATCAACAAAAATAACACACATAAAGGAGAGGGTGTGTGTGAGTGATTGAAATTACCCCTGCTTAATCAACAAAAATAACACACATAAAGGAGAGGGGGTGTGGGAGTGATTGAAATTACCCCTGCTTAATCACCGAAAATAACACACATAAAGGAGAGGGTGTGTGGGAGTGATGGAAATTACCCTTGATTAATCAACAAAAATAACACACATAAAGGAGAGGGTGTGTGGGAGTGATGGAAATTACCCTTGATTAATCAACAAAAATAACACACACATAAAGGAGAGGGTGTGCGGGAGTGATTGAAATTACCCCTGCTTAAAACCAAATGTATAGATCTATAATAAAAAAACACAAAAGAAACCTATATATATATATATATATATATATATATACTTGTTTAAAGCTGCATAGTCCGATGAAAATATCAAATTTTCAAAACCGATTCTAGATTTGATTCTATATATCCAACTTAGATACTGGTGCACTTGTTAAATATTAAATTGTCACCACATAGAAGGGAATACTGAGGCAATCTAATAATAGAATATGTTACTGCAGAAGCCTATAGTGTCAGAAATGTGGCATGGTTTGCCAAAATAATTTAGCATTTTGCACTTCAAATATCTTAAAAGTTAACTATTTAAAATAAAAGTTACATAAAACTAAAGTAACGATCAAACTAATAATTATATCTATCTCATAAAATAAGAGAAAGTTAAAACCAGCGGCCTATGCAACTTTAATGCTTGAGAACTACTATGACTGTTTATTTTCTGTTTGAACTAAAGTGGTTTGGGTATTGAACATATTATGCTTTCATCGGATTATGCAACTTTAATTTCCGACTCCCTTTTCCCCCTTTTTCTTGTTTTGACAGAGAGGTCAGAAAGACCCGCGCATGCCCTTTGGTGTGCGACCTGTGTGTTTCGAGAGGCGCCCTCTGTTGTCAGACATAGAGGCCTCCAACACACCTCGTGTTTTGACGGCGTACTCAAATATACCCAACGCCACTCCAGCTAAAATTTACCTAAACAACAAAGATATGCCAAATAAACAAATAACGCACTGTTCTCCACATATATATATATATATATATATATATATATATATATATATATATATATTCACGTCTATATATGAGACTGTCTCAAAAGGTGCTAAGCAATATGGGACACAACTTTGTCCATAGTAACGATCAACACACTATCTACTTATGCATTTGCTCAGGATAAACTGATTTGTTTTTTACATGGTCTTTCATAATCCCAATAGAATACATATTGATTTGAAGCAAATGTCCTTGTATTTTCAGTGTAACCGTTTCTGTGATGTTTTGTGTCAATCATTACTATGGACAAAAAAAATGAAGAGCTAGCACCTTTTGAGACAGGCTCATATATTCATTTTTATATATAGTGGCTATTCCGATTTAAATATAATAATAATAATTTATTAATGTGACTATTAATATGCGCATTGTACTACGTAAGTATTTTGGCGTCAATGTTTTAGACAAACATTTGATGAGTTAGTCGGTGATGTGTTAGTGTTCCAGAGGGACAGTGTTAAATAATGCACGTCTCCAGGGCGGCAGCCCACGGCGCCCCGAGCTGCTCAGCACCAAGTAGGTCATTAAGACACCCCCTCCGGGCGCTGTCACCGCCCTACTTCACCCCTGGCGGCAGTAAAGGCGCGGCCTGACTGTGACCACCCTCTCTGGTCACTGACCCCCACCCCCCCGCCCAACTCCCAGCCCCCAGCTGACCAGACAGGATGGCCGAATGGTAGATCGTGGGGTCGTGGGTCCGAACCCTGGTCGAGTCAAACCAATGACTTAAAGATCGATACTTGTCACTTCCTAGCCTGGCGCTCAGCATTATTAGGATAGGACAAGGACTGGTTGGCTCAGCGTCAGGATAATGTGACTGAGTGGGATATCAGGTCATGGTGCTGGCAAGCTGGTCTTCCAGTGCGGCAGCACTATAAAGTCGCCATTAATGCATACTGTCAGAAGTCGCTACCCGTCCTGATATGACCTTAGATGTTGCTAGGATGTAAAACAAACAACAAACAAACAAACAAACCCGCCAGCTACATTCACGCTGTCAACTCCAGCAGCTCAATGACGGTGTCACTGTCAGCGGCACTGTCAGTGTCAGTGTCGGTGTGAATGTCAGGATCACTATAGGTGTTATCGTTAGTGTGATCGTCAGTGTTATCATCAGTATCAGTGTCACTGTCAGCATCGCTGTCAGTGTTATCATCAGTCTCATCATCAGTGTCAGTGGTAGTGCCATCGGCAGTGTCAGTGTCCATGTTATTATCACCACCAGTGTCAGCTTCAGTGTCAACGTCACTATCTGTGTAATCATCAGTGTCAGTATTAATGTTAGTTTTATTGTCAGTGTCAGTGTCAGTGACATCATATGTGTCAACGTCACTATCTGTGTCGTCATTAGTGTGATTGTCATCGTCAACGTACATGTTAGTGACAGCATCAGTGTCAACGTAATTATTTGGGTCAGCATTAGTTTGATCCTAATTGTCCTCATCAGTGTCAGTGACAGCGTCAGTCTTAATGTCACTATCTGTGTCCTCATCAGTGTGATTGTCATTGTCATCGTCAGTGTTAGTGATATCGTCAGTGTCAACGGCATTATCTGTGTCATCATCAGTGTCATTGTCAGTGTTGTCAGTTTCAGTGACAGTGTCAGTGACAGTAGCATTTGCAGTGTCAATGTCAATGGTAGTGACAGTGGTAGTGGTAATGGCATGGGTACTGGCAGTGGCAGTGGCAGTAGAAGTGGCAGCATCATTATCATTGTCATTGTCAAATTCACTATCTGTGTCAACGTCAGTGTCAGTGGTATTGATAGTGGCAGAGGCAGTGGCAAGGGTCGTAGCAGTGGCAGTATTAGTCTCGGTGTCAGCCACAGCATTAATTTAAGTGACAGTGTTGCTGTCAGCCTCGGTGCCAACTTCAGTGTCTGAATCAATGCTAATGCCAATGTCAACCCCAGTGCCAATCTTAGCCTCAGCCTTATTAGTCTCTCAGCCTTAACTGCGCCCAGGGGGTTGTCCCCAGGCTGCACAGTCCAATCCAGCCCTTCGCCGCCCGGCCCCACCCCGCCTCACCCGCTCCCCCTGCTGGCGGCCCGCTCCATTAAGCGTGCTTGACACCCCGCCATGTTTCCATACAAAGTCTTTCACTGTCCGCACGTCATCATGCGCCACAGTCTTCACACGCCCAGCCACACACACGCTCCAACAAACCTGTCATGCACAGCCTTCACATTCGCAGCCACACACGCACCAACAAACCTGTCACACACCACAGCCTTCACACACCCAGCCACACACACGCACCAACAAACCTGTCATACACCACAGCCTTCACATTCGCAGCCACACACACGCACCAACAAACCTGTCATGCACAGCCGTCACACACCCAGCCACACACACACACCAACAAACCTGTCATACACCACAGTCTTCACATGCCCAGCCACACACACGCATCAACAAACCTGTCATGCACAGCCTTCACACACCCAGCCACACACACACCAAAAACCTGGCATGCACCACAGCCTTCACACACCCAGCCACACACACACACCAAAAACCTGTCATACACCACAGTCTTCACATGCCCAGCCACACACATGCATCAACAAACCTGTCATGCACAGCCTTCACACACCCAGCCACACACACACCAACAAACCTGGCATGCACCACATCCTTCACACATCCAGCCACACACACACACCAACAAACCTGGCATGCACCACAGCCTTCACACACCCAGCCACACACACAAACCAATAAACCTATCATGCACAGCCTTTACATGGCCAGCCACACACACACACCAACAAACCTGTCATGCACCACAGTCTTCACACACCCAGCCACACACACACACCAACAAACCTGTCATGCACAGCCTTCACATGCCCAGCCACACACAATCACCAACAAAACCTATCATGCACCACAGTCTTCACACACCCAGCCACATACATGCAGCAACAAACCTGTCATGCACAGCCTTCACACACCCAGGCACACACAAGCACCAACACACCTGTCATGCACAGCCTTCACATGCCCAGCCACACACATGCACCAACAAACCTGTAATGCACCACAGTCTTCACATGCCCAGCCTCACACATGCACCAACAAACCTGTCATGCACAGCCTTCACACACCCAGGCACACACAAGCACCAACAAACCTGTCATGCACAGCCTTCACACACCCAGCCACACACATGCACCAACAAACCTATCATGCACCACAATCTTCACATGCCCAGCCCCACACAAGCACAAACAAACCTGTCATGCACAGCCTTCACACACCCAGCCACACACACACCAACAAACCTGTCATGCAGAACCTTCACACACCCAGCCCCACACAAGCACAAACAAACCTGTCATGCACAGCCTTCACTCACCCAGCCACACACATGCACCAACAAACATGTCATGCACATCCTTCACACACCCAGCCACACACATGCACCAACAAACCTGTCATGCACAGCCTTCACACACCCAGCCTCACACATGCACCAACAAACCTGTCATGCACAGCCTTCACACACCCAGCCACACACATGCACCAACAAACCTATCATGCGCCACAGTCTTCACACGCCCAGCCACACACACGCTCCAACAAACCTGTCATGCACAGCCTTCACATTCGCAGCCACACACGCACCAACAAACCTGTCACACACCACAGCCTTCACACACCCAGCCACACACACACACCAACAAACCTGTCATACACCACAGTCTTCACATGCCCAGCCACACACACGCATCAACAAACCTGTCATGCACATCCTTCACACACCCAGTCACACACAAGCACAAACCTGTCATGCACAGCCTTCACTCACCCAGCCACACACACACCAACAAACCTGTCATGCACATCCTTCACACACCTAGCCACACACATGCACCAACAAACCTGTCGTGCTTAGCCTTCACATGCCTAGCCGCACACACACATCCATATACACGTTAACATCCCCACACGCGCACACATGCACACACATTCATACACATGCACACATCCATACACACGCACACATCCACACACACAAGCACACATCCACGCATGCTATCATCCACACACACGCACACATCCACACACATGCGCACATCCACACACATCCACACACACGCGCACACATGCACATGCCCACATGCACACACACATCCACATACACGCACACATCCACACACATGCACCAACAAACCCTTCACACACATAGCCACACACTGACACATCAACACACACGCACACATCCATACACACACACAAACCTGTCATGCACTGACTTCCTACTAGCCGTGATCCCCGGCACCCACCCACATGACCCCAATTGACACACGTGCACACACGACATTAACATTCACACACGCATGCACTCACACCAACTAAATTATTAGGCAGAGGTGTAGGAACACACACAGACATGAAGCACTAAGACCAAGTATGTTTAGTACCAGATGAACGGGCGTCAACTCCCGTCTGTATGTTACAAGATCGACAGGCATCAGGTCCCAGACACCATATGTCTGTCTGCTGGCAGATAAACAGGCATCCGACACCATATGTGTGTCTGATGTCAGATAAACAGGCATCCGACACCATCAGCCTGTCTGCTGTCAGATAAACAGGTATCTGACGCCATATATCTGTCTGCTGTCAGATAAACATGAATTATACACCACACAGATGTACATACGTACATATGTACACGTGTATATAATATATATACAGTAACACCTCTCTAAATCGACCGACCTTGGGACCGACGTTAAGTGACCCATTTAGGGAGGTGGTTGGCTTAGGGAGTTAAAATATGGTTACAATCGTATTGTTGGGACACAAATAAAGCGATCGATATAGGGGAGTGGTCGATCTGTGGAGATGGTCGGTTAGAGAGGTTTTACTGTATATATATATATAAGATTTTGTAGGTTATACGTCTACATCAACATGTGTACTGCACCTAGTATTCCCACGCAGTCACCTATCCGAGTATTCATGTGGCTCAACATTGCTCAATATCGGTGATCAGAGCAGACTTGGCTAAAGGCCCTGTCAGACTATGACGTAATGACATCAGCGTAGGGAGAACGTGAAAAACGTCGAACTGCTCGGTGTAGTATGCAAATTTGGGCACAAGTTGAACATGGATGCAGCGTAGTTGACGGGAGCATAACATCGGTAAAGCATAGTGATAGCGTCATTCAATGAACGAGGACAACGTCATTTTGGTCACGGAACGTTATGTACATTATTCCATCGCCAGAAGAATGTTATGTGACGTTACATACGTCATGATATGGTGGCGAAACGCTGAACGTACATTGGAAGTACGTTCGGCGTACGTTTTCCTGACGTTCTCCTAACGTTCCCATTACGCCACATGGACGTTTCCACCGGCGTTAATGTGGGTCGACGTAGTGGAACGTAGTGAGCAGCGTTTGACTAACATCCGTTTAACGTCATTGATGTTCGCCGACCGTGTACAGAATATACGGCGAACGTAAACCCTTACGTTTGAGTCACGTCGACAGTTTTGAACAGGTTCAAAACCTTGACGCGCACCGATGTAACGCGACGTAATGTGACATAGCTCGATGTCAGTCTAATGTCATTCTGACATCATCATAATGTAACCCAACGTACGTCAACATAATGACAAAAAGTTACCTCGTCAGGCTCATGTTGGCTTGTTACGTCATAGTGTGACAGGGGTATAAGACTGTGTTGCGAGGTGTTGCGATAGACGCTGCACTGAAGATCTGATAGAAAATTAGTCTGCTTCCCTTTCATGTCGTGTGAACGACTTTATCGCTGATACCGGAACTGCGTTGGGTATTCATATATTCGCCACCAGGGGACGTGGGGTTAAGTGTAATCTGGCCTCAGATGTATGTGTAACGCCACAGATATATTGAATGTAATATGTCTAGCACCAAGGTGGGATATCGGCTCATGATGTTGGTGCCACGGTATCTCTGTAGAACAACACTATGAATTTCAATTAATAAAATGCATTTAATAAAGATTAACAAAATGAAGTCGCCATCCTCTGGTGAGACCTTGGTTGTTTTTAAGACAACCCCCAAGCACTCACTCTCGATTCGTTTATGTTGGCTCATGTGCCATATAGAGCATTATCTATATATATATATAAATACAAATGTTACTCATATATATGTATTTATGTATGTATGTATATTTATGTATATATATATTATATATGGCACCAGTGATGAGTGCGAGTGGTGGATTGGCGCTCTCTTTAGGGAGAAAAAGCGGCGCCACCAGTCATGAGCAGAGCAAGAAGGTGACAATATGCAGAATAATAGTATTAATAACAATAATAATAATTCCCTTCCGCGCCTTCATACTCGGATAATGCGTTATTCATCATATATATATATATGTGTGTATATGTGTGTGTTTGTATGTATACATGGATGCATCGAGAGAGGCAGAGAGAGCACCCGGGAGACTAAGCCCATAGGTAACACTAGAAGGTAAACACAGCGGCCGGAAACCGGAAGTGGGCACCCGCAGTGCACGCCGGGAGAGGCATCTGGGTCTGAGCCGGGTAATAAGGTGACGTGGAATGACCGATGCCTTCCCGGGGAACGCAGCCCTGTAGACATGTGCAAAGAAGCACACATTTGAGGCGAAAGAAAATAAGGGGGGGGGGCGGGGGGGACAACACAAAACGGTAGTAAAGCATGCTGAAGTCTTTGATCTTAATATTGATTTGGTGATTGATTGGTTGATTGGTTGATTCAATGGTTTAATGGTCCAATGATCCAATGGTTCAATGGTTTAATGGTTAAATGGTTCAATCATTCAATCGTTCAATCGTTCAATCGTTCAATCGTTCAATCGTTCAATCGTTCAATCGTTCAATCGTCGCGTGAAACTCACTAAAATAATTTGTTGTAGCGCATCTGTTGAAGCGTAGAACTGAGCCTCTCAATCTATGTGTCTATATCCAGTCCATTAAACTCAATAAAAGAATATATTTATTGTAGCTCATGTGTTGGATTGCACAACGGAGCCTTTCAGTCTATATCTGGGCCCTTTAAGTCCGTAAAATAATATCTACCGCAGTGTATATGTATTAGTCCATATCCAGTCCCTTTAACTCAATACAAAAAATAGATATGTACTGTAGTGTATATGTTGAGGTACAGAACTGGGCCTTTCAGTCTGTATCCTGTCCCTTTAACTAAACAGAAGAATAGATCTACTGTAGTGTATATGTTGCGGTACAGAACTGAGCCTCTCAGCCTATATCCAGTTCCTTTAACTCAATAAAAGAATATATCTACTGTAGTGTATATGTTGAGGTACAGAACTGATCCTCTCAGTCTATATCCAAAAAGAATATATTTACTGTAGTGTATATGTTGAGGTACAGAACTGAGCCTCTCAGTCTGTATCCAGTTCCTTTAACTCAATAAAAGAATAGATCTACTGTAGTGTATATGTTGAGGTACAGAACTGAGCCTCTCAGTCTGTATCCAGTTCCTTTAACTCAATAAAAGAATAGATCTACTGTAGTGTATATGTTGAGGTACAGAACTGAGCCTCTCAGTCTGTATCCAGTTCCTTTAACTCACACTGCCTGCGCCCTCAACTTGGCAACCAGTTTAAAGCCCCAGTCACACTGCAGCTTGCAACTACTTTGCGACCACTTTAGACCAAAGAACCCACACTCACCAGTGACACCCAGATGTCGGCAACCATTATTTTGGTAGCAAGGAGGTCATGGGTGAGTGTCAGTTCTTTGGTCTAAGGTGGTCGCAAAGTGGTCGCAAGCTGTAGTGTGACTGGGGTCTAAGCGGATGGAATCAGTTAACATTTGCCCCCGCCCCCACCTTTTTTTAGATTATTATTTCCCATCGACGCTTCAGATGGTGTTCATCCATCCATGATCCCCGCATTGTTTGGGTGTTTTGGGTTTTTTGGGTTTTTTGTTAGGGATGGGGGGTACTTTTTCATAGCGTTTTGTTTAAGACTGTTTCGGCGGCGCTAGGAGATTGCTGAAAGAGGTGGGCGGGGGGGGGGGGGGGAGGGGGGGGGGGGGGCGGGAGTTTCCACTCTAAACAACTGGTGCTGACAAAACCGGAAATCTGACGCTGGGGTCCTCCTCGGAGGCGGTGCATTCTGGGAGCGGGGGGGATAAAGGATTTCTACTACTAACCTGACCATAAATTGTAATGGAAGGACTAACGTAGTGAGAAGTAGGTCACTCTCCAACCTGTTCTGTGAAAAAGGTCTTATAGAGGATTTCCACCACCAATCCGCCCTCTCACGGAAGAACTAATGTTGTGGGTAATAACTCACCGTGCAGCATTCTCTGTGAAAAAGGTCTCATAGAGGATTTCCATGACATGATATCTGGAAGACGTCTTATAGAGGATTTCCACCACCAACTCGCCCTCTCACGGTAGTGGGAGAACTAGTGTTGTGGGTAGTAGCTCACTGTGCAACATTCTCTGTGAAAAAGGTCTCATAGAGGATGTCCAGTACATGCTATGTGGAAAACGTCTTATAGACGATTTCCACCACCAACCCGCCCTCTCACGGCAGTGGAAGAACTAATGTTGGGTGTAGTAGCTCACTGTGCAACATTCTCTGTGAAAAAGGTCCCATAGAGGATATCCAGTACATGCTATGTGGAAAACGTCTTATAGACGATTTTCACCACCCCCCCCCCCCGCCTCTCACGGCAGTGGCAGAACTAAATTTGGGGGTATTGAACGTCTTAATAATATTTACCTTGCATAGTCCGATGGTGGTGTGTTTCTGACAGTCTTAGGGATAAATATATTAGATTAATTGGCATAATCTATCTTATTTTAGTTTGAAGAAGCAGTTATTATAACTTCAAGGGATTAACTTTGGAGATATTTGAAGTGAAAGTATGTAACTTTAATGTTAACGTGCAAGTCAAGATTCTGACACGCTAGGTGCATAGTGCAGAGGTTTTGAGTTTCTGTCATTTTCCGAGAGGAATATTTTAGGTTGATTGTTATCATCTACCTTACTTTAGTTTGAAATAACTTTTATTTTAAATGACTAACTCTTGTGCTATTTGGAGTGCAAACATGCCAAATTAATTATGGCAAGCATGCCAACATTCTGATAGTCTTTGCAGTAACAGGTTCCTTTACATTGCCTCAGTATCCCATTATGTGTGACAACAAAGTGCCCCAGTATCTAAGCTAGATATGTAGAATAAAATCTAGATAATTGTTTTGGTTTTTAATATTTGATGTCTTCATCGGACTATACAATTTTAAGACGTATAGTACATGATTGGAGCATGATGCGATGTAATGGATGTCATACCAAAGCCCTACCAATAAAGATAATCACTGACATAGGTATGTCATTGATAGCGCCTTTCACATTTTAGGAATATGTACAGTAATATTCTGAAGACATTTAAGTAAAATAAAACCAGACAAAATAAAACATTCGATAAAGGAAACTCGAGACTGACTGTGTACCCACCATGAGCTCAGGGAATTCTTCTCTGACTACTAACTCGAGTCCGGACTGTGAAATTCATCCGCTGAGTGGCGCTGGGGGTAATTGGATCGGTCTATAGGGTGGAGTTCTTTGTTCAGGCTGTCCCTGGGTCATTCCGCTGGCATATGACTATGGGTGTGAGTAGGGGATGTACTGGCGTGTTTAGGAAGTAATCCTTTTACGCCTAAACACCACAGAGTCGCTCTTTACCCCATTCCCATCCATTTGGAGGGAATGGGGTGAAGAGGGAAGGGGGGACCGGAGGCTGAGGAGGTCGATGGGAAGGGGAGGGGTGAGGGGGAAGGGGAGGGGAGAGGAGGAAGGGGAGGGGAGAGGGGTCCTGACAAAGGGAGTGGATATTGTAAAGGGGAGGAAGAAGGAAAGGGGAGGGAAGAGGGAAAGGGATTGGATGTTGTAAAGGGGAGGAAGAAGGACAGGGGAGGCAAGAGGGAAAGGGGTTGGATGTTGTAAAGGGAGGAAGAAGGAAAGGGGAGGGAAGAGGGAAAGGGATTGGATGTTGTAAAGGGGAGGAAGAAGGACAGGGGAGGGAAGAGGGAAAGGGATTGGATGTTGTAAAGGGGAGGAAGAAGGAAAGGGGAGGGAGGAGGGAAAGGGGGGGAGGAGGATGGAAATTGGAGAAGGAGGGAAGGGGGAAGGAGAGGAAATGGGAAGGAAGAGGGAACGTGGAAGGAAGAGGGAAGGAAGAGGGAAGGGGGAAGAATGAGGGAACGGAGAAGGAAGAGAGAAAGGGGAAGGAGAATGAAACGGGGAAAGTAGAGGCAAAGGGGAAGGAGGATGGAAAGAGGGAGGAGGGAAGGGGGAAGGTGGGGGGAAGGGGAAGGAGCTGGGAAGGAGGAGGGAGGAGGAAAGGAAGATCCCAGACGGGGAGGATGGGACGGTGGGGATGGGGTAGACAGGAGGTGGTGGGGAAAACTGCAGTGGAAAGGGAAAGTGGGGTGGGTGGGAAATGGAGAGATAGAGATGGTCGAGGAGTGGAAGGAAGAGTTCAGACGGGAAGAGGAAGAGGTGGGAACAGAGTACGTTGGGGTAGAGATGCAGTGGAGTTGGTGATGGAGAGATGGAGATGGTGGAGGAGGGGAGGAGAACGGGGAGACAGGGGCAGAGGAGGACGATCGATATCGGTGGGAAAGGGAGGGGGACAGGGAGGGGCAAGGGAAGGAGGGGAAGAGGTGACGTGAGGGTGAGCAGGAGGGGCGGGGGGAGATGGAAGAGGCGGGATCATGGGGAGGAGTAGAGGTGGGAAGGGAGGGGAAGAGGTGACGGGAGGGGGAGGCAGGTGGCGGGGAGGGGAGGGAAGAGGCGACGGGAGGGGGGGGGCAGGGGGCGGGGAGGGGAGGGAAGAGGCGACGGGAGGGGGAGACAGAGGGACGGGGGAAAAGTGACGGGAAGTGGGGCCGGAGGGGCGGGCGCAGAAGGATTAGTTCATAGGGCCCAGGGTAAGGGGGGGGGGGGGGGAGGAAAAGCGGCGAGAAGGGGAAGTGGAGAGGGAAGGCGCCGGGAGGGGCGTGGAGGGAGACGGATGAGACGGCCGTTCGATTCCACCCTGGAGGACTTTACAGCGACCTCATCCTGCATTCATCAGCCATCCGAACTCTTCCAGGCGGCGTCTCAGCACAAGGCGCATGCGCACCAAACCTGCAATTGTCATCGGTGAATCTCGAGGCCACACTGCCCAGAGGAGCTGGTCCTTGTTTACTTAACTAGCTAAAGTGGGCACTTCCCAGGTGATATGTTGAGTGGGCACTGTTGAAGTTCCTCATTCACGGCAATGGCTGTCTGTGTTTGTGTTGGAGTCACCGGCAGGGTAATGGAGGGGCTCTGTTATAGGCGGTTAATTAATCAGCACCGTGTTTACATGGAACATCGCATTCCCATGAATGGTGCAAGGTACATGTAGGTGTTATCAGCATGCTGCATGACACGTGTGGGCATTGTATTTATGACACAATCATGTAGGCATTGCTTGCATGACGCATGATGCAAATAGGCATTGCCCATGTATGCATTACCTGATGCATGTAGGCATTGCCTGCATGATGCATGATGCAAATAGGCATTAGCTGATGCATGTAGGCATTACCTGCATGATGCAAATAGGCATTGCCCATGTAGGCATTACCTGATGCATGTAGGCATTACCTGCATGATGCAAATAGGCATTGCCCATGTAGGCATTACCTGATGCATGTAGGCATTACCTGCATGGTGCATGACACATCTAGTCCTTCCCCATGTTGTGCATGGTACATGTAAGCATGCCTTACCTGGTACATGCCCCATGCAGGCATTAGCCACATAATACATTATTTATTGTGGGCATTGCCTGTATGGTGCATGAAATGTGCTGTCCTTTCCCATGTTTTGCATGGTACATGTAGGCATTGCCTGCATGGTGCTATAGACACGTAGGCCTTTCCCCTGTTGCACATATTCCATGTATGCCTTACCTACATGGTACATGACACATGTAGTCCATTCCCATGTTGCACATGGTACATGTAGGCATTGTCTGCATGGTACATGTAGTCATTGCCTGCATGGTACATGACACATGTAGTCCTTTCCCATGTTATGCATGTTCCATGTAGACATTGCCTGCACTGTACATGTAGACATTGCCTGCATGTTCCATGTAGGCATTGCCTGCATGGTACATGACACATTTAGTCCATTCCCATGTTGTACACATGTAGTCCTTTCCCATATTATGCATGTTCCAGCTAGGCATTGCCTGCATGGTATATGTATGCATTGCCTGCATTGTACATGTTGGCATTGCCCGCATGGTACATGTAGCCATTACCTGCATAGTACATGACACATGTAGTACATGACACATGTAGTCCTTTCCCATGGTATGCATGTTCCATATAGGCATTGCCTGCACTGTACATGTAGGCATTGCCTGCATGACGTGTGCAGGCATTGGCTGCATGGTACATATAGGCATTGCCCACATGGTACCTGTAGGCATTACCTGCATGGTACATGACACATGTAGTCCTTTCCCATGTTATGCATGGTCCACATAGGCATTGCCTGCATGGTACATGTCGGCATTGCCTGCATCGCATGTGTAGGCATTGCCCGCATGGTACATGTAGGCATTACCTGTGTGGTACATGACACGTGTAGTCCTTTCCCATGTTATGCATGGTCCACATAGGCATTGCCTGCATGGTACATGTTAGCATTGCCTGCATGGTACATGTAGGCATTACCTGCATGATACATGTTTCCCAGGTTATGCATGTTTCATGTAGGCATTGCCTGCATGGTACATGTCGGCATTGCCCGCAGGGCGCGTGTAGGCACTGCCAGGTAAACACTGCCATCCATCCACACCTGGGCGCCCTATCCCTTCACGTGTTCGTGTGGCGGCCATAAGTCAGTGCAGACCGCCGACCGCTATGTAGACTGTCATACCCGACTCTACAACCCACTCATCACCGCGCTCAACTGTGCAGCCGGTCCATATTTAGCGTCGGGCCGTGGCGCCACCTGTCGGCCAGCGGGCACAGGACGGCGCGCCAGGCGGGCAGATGGCGCCACTTCGCTAAGAGCTCATAAACGAAATTGTTTAATTTAAATAAAAAGCATCTCTCCCGATTGTGGTAAAGCATTTTATCAATTAAACCCAGAACACATGAGTGAAAAATGTTATGTGGATAAATGAAATTAATAATCGCGTAGGAGGTACATATATATGAATATGTTAACCGTATAAGCTTCAGGTTAGTGTCACGTCAAATCCCTGGTGTTAAGATATGGTACTTAGAGGATTGCGCTGGTTGCGATGTTGCGTGGCGCCACTATAGCTTAAGGAGCCATAGGTCGTGATCAAGTTTGGAAAACTATCTGTTATTTAGGACACTGGGACCTAATTTTTTTAAAGTTGCATGGTCCGATTGTTTTGAGTTTCTGTAATTTTTCTGAGATTAATATATTGAATTGATTGCTATTATCGGCATTACTTCAGTTTGAAGAAGATTCTATTTTAATTGGTTAACTTTTGAGATATTTGAATTGTAAACATGTCAAATTAGTTTTGGCAACAACGCCAAAACTCTGACACCATAGGCTTCTACTGTAATAGGTTCTATTAAATTGGCTCACTAGTCCCTTCTCTGTGGCAACAAATGCTTAATAAGTGCATCAGTTATCTATAATCAAATATCGATAATTGTTTTGGTTTTGAAAATGTGATGCTTCATCGGACTATACAGCTTTAAATATGTGAGTTAACAGTAACTGTTCCGGAATTCACCTACCTCGGAAGTACTATATCAAGTGATGGATGCATTGATGCTGAAATACAGAGGAGGATGGCCAAGGCTAGCGCATCTTTCGGCTGACTACGCCAGAGACTCTGGAACAACCACCATATGTCCATGCGGGTCAAAGGCAAGATCTACCATGCAATCATGCTATCCACCCTACTATACGGAGCCGAGGCCTGGACAGTGTACAGACGACAGGTGAAAAAGCTGCATGCCTTCATGATGCGACATCTGTATTCAATCATGAGGCTAACCTGGAAGGACAAAGTGACAAATAAGGAAATACTCAAACGGATGGGGCTGCCCTCTATGGAAGATCTTTTGATCCATAAGAATCTCCGGTGGACTGGACACCTCATGAGGATGTCATCAGACAGGCTACCAAAGCAGATCCTCTATTCTCAACTGTCTTCTGGTTACAGAAAGAGAGGGCACCCTCCTCTCCGGTTCAAGGATACCATCAAGAGAAACCTGAAGCTGAGAGACATTAAGACCGACTCATGAACATCACTCTCCCAGCAGAGAGCTAAATGGAGAGTGGCAGTCAAGTAATGAAAGCAGTCTTTGTCACATCCTGACCAACAGCATGATGATGATGATGATGATGATGAGTGAATGTGTATTCTGCATTACGATTGGCTCCACTATATAACCGTGATATATCCACCAGCACTTTACCATTTCATTCATACAGATTGTACAGTTTGGTGCATTGACCGCCCTAAGTGAAATGCCACATACACGAGTAGGTGTGGGTATGTTGATGGCCAGAGGGAGCCTAGGTAGGCTAATGGTTAGGGAGCTATCTCCGGAATGGCAGAAGTATGTGTTCGAATTCTAATCTAGGTGCAATGTTTCCATTCATCTTCAAAAACACCCCCAACGACATTTGTGCCATTAGCAGGATACTATAGAAGCTATGTGGAACTATCCCTGTGTACGGATTGTACGTGAGCTACCTGGATATTTGTAATTGTGAGTATGAGGCTTACAATTCAAGAACGATGAGTGTAGTGAGGTGCTCATATCTTATAAATAAACTTATCTTTTGATACATTAGTTGATTAAGCGGGGGAATTTCAATCGAACATAATCGGTCTTCCCCATTCCACTGCTCCTTGCCCTATCCTAGTAATGCAGAGTGCCAGGCTATGCGTCAACAAGTATACATTTTTAAGTCATTGGTTTGCAATTGTTTAAAGTTGCATAGTCCAATGGTTTAGAGTTTCTGTCATTTTCTGAGATAACTACATTAAATTGATCGCTATAAACTAACTACCTTACTTTAGTTTGAAGTAACTTTTATTTTAGATGGTTAACTTTGGAGATATTTGAAGTACGACCATGCAAAATTAATTTTGGCAAGCACACCAAAACGCTGACACCATAGGCATGTGCAGTAACAGGTTCTCTTAAATTGCATCTGTATTCCCTTAAGTGTGATGACAAATGTTTAATGAGTGCACCAGTATCTAAGTTAGATATGTAGAATCAAATCTAGGTGAGTGGTTAGGTTTTACCAATTTTATGTTTCATCGGACTATGCAACTTTAAGTCATTGGTTTGACTTGACCGGGGTACAAACCCAGAGGTTCGAATAATTCCCATGACCTACCAAAACAGGAGGCAGATGCTCAACTCATTTGCATAAAACTCTGTATGGTTAGGACAAAAAGCAACAACAAAAAGGGCGCCTGTTGATGAAACGGCGCCTGCGACCAGTCAGTGTGGACGGAGTGAGGACTAACGTGGTTGTGCGCAGGTTATGACGTAATCGATGTGTGCTAGATGCAGTCCAGCCCCCTGTCCCTACCAGCCTATACCCCTCCGCCCGCACCGCCCCAGCCCCCCTAGCCCCGCCCCTCCCCCGGTAGTCCCAGCCAAAGCTAGAACCGCCCCTCCACCCTGCACAGTGCCCACCCCACCCAACCCAACCCTACATCACCCTGCACCATTCTACTCCACCTTGCTCGTCCCGCCCCTCCCCGCCCCGCCCCACCCCGCCCCGCCCCACTCCGCTCCGCTCCGCCTAGCCCCCCGCACCACCACGCCCTACCCCGCCCCACCCCGCCCCGCCCTGTTTCCGCCCTGAACCTGCCCGCCCGGCACCCAGGCAGAGCCAACCACGTAGAGCCCCATCCGTCTGGTATTATGTATAATGTCGTTAGCGGGTGTGGCCGCATCTCCTTGCGCCTCTGAAATATACGATCTGTGCGGTGGGAGGGGGAAGGCTGGGGAGAGTGGGAGGAGGCGTGATGGGGTGACGGGGGGAAGAGCAGGATATGGGGAGTGTTGGCGCAGGGGAGCATGGGGGAGGGGACAGGCTAGGAGAAGGGAGGAGGGGAGAGGAGAGGATGGGGGAGGGGAAGGAGAGGAGATGGTGGGAAAGGATGTGAAAATATATGAGAGGAGAGGAAAGGACAGGAGAGGAGAGGACAGGAGAGGAGAGGACAGGAGAGGAGAAAAGAAGAGAAGAGAAGAGAAGAGAGGAGAGGAGAGGACAGTAGAGGAGGGGAAAGGATTGGAGAGGAGAGGAAATGTGAGGGGAGTGGATGGGAACGGGGATGGAAGGCGAGGGTAGAGGATATGGGAGGGGACGAGAGGGGAGCGAAGAGGAGAGTAAAGGAGATGTGATGAGGGGTAGGAGAGAAAGGGGAGGAGAGGTGAGGACAGGAGACGAGAGGAGAGGAGAGGAGAGGAGAGAAGGCGAGAGGGAAGGAGAGGAAAGAAGAGGGGAAGTGGAAAGGAGGGGAGGAGATGAGTGTGGGGTGAGGGGAGACGAACGAGTGGAGACGGAGGCGCGGAATTGAGTTGGACAGGTGCGGGGTGAGTAGGTGAGGGGCGGGGTGAGTGGGTGAAGGGGGGTGAGTGGGTGAGGGGCGGGGTGAGTGGGTGAGGGGCGGGGTGAGTGGGTGAGGGGCGGGGTGAGTGGGTGAAGGGGGTGAGTGGGTGAGGGGCGGGGTGAGTGGGTGAGGGGCGGGGGTGAGGGGGTGAAGGGGGTGAGTGGGTGAGGGGCGGGGTGAGTGGGTGAGGGGCGGGGTGAGTGGGTGAGTGGGTGAGGGGCAGGGGTGAGTGGGTGAGGGGGGTGAAGGGTGAGTGGGTGAGGGGCAGGGGTGAGTTGGTGAGGGGGGTGAGTGGGTGAAGGGAGGGGTGAGTGGGTGAGGGGCGGGGTGAGTGGGTGAGTGGGTGAGGGTGAGTGGGTGAGGGGCGGGGTGAGTGGGTGAGTGGGTGAGGGTGAGTGGGTGAGGGGCTGGGTGAGTGGGTGAATCGGTATCACTCGTCATTAACTCTGGTGCTTATGGTGCCGCCATCTAATGGCGCTAACCTAGTTACTAGAGGAGCGAGGTGCTGAAGGTCACTAGCTCGTTGGTAATCTGATAGATACCTGTCTGTATACTACAGGCAATACCTGCTGATGTGGGTGGGGTGGGGGTGGGGGCATCCAAATAGGTCACCTAGACAAAATGTGACGTCACTCACAACGAATCTTCTACATTCCGCTAAAATAACAGGTTCTTAGGAAATTCTTCTTCACCGAAATAGTTATTATTATTATTATTATTTATTATTATCCTCTTCTTTGATGCAGGCTTGTGGTAGCCTATGCAAAGCTTGTAGCTCTCAGCTCTAATGGTATGCAGCCTGGAAATCGTACAGGAATGTTTCTCTGCCCCAGGCCCTGTCCAGTGCATTCTTGAATTGATTCATGGTAGCTGCTTCCACCGTTATCAAAGTATGGAACAGCATCACGAGTTATGTTGTGAAGCTGTCAATAATTCAAGTTTGAATGAAGGAATAGCAGATATAGGAGGGTTCAAGCTATTGCATATAATTATGAATCGGCTCTGACTTACACAGACTAACTAATGGTCCATAACTGGTCCATCAAAGGCTGTGGGATATGCTGTTCTGTCTGTGGGAAAGTGCATATAAAACACCCCTTGCTACTTATCAGAAAGAGTAGCCTATATGGCGGGAGCAGGTTTCCTCCAAAGAAATATGTCAGAATGACCATATATATGTTTGACTTCCAATAGCCAATGATACTAAAATCAATTTGCTATAGAGGCATTGTTAAATAAAACAAGCTGTTGTCACACAGACTGGTCTAACGCTGATATCACTCCAGATTCATCACAGAATGATCAGGATACACAGACCAAAGTAAACCCAAGTTAAAGCTATCGAAAGATCTGAATTAATAGTTAGCATTATTATGAATGAATAGTTAGTGTTCTTTTTGGGGGGACGGAGGTTCATTTTATTTCATATTCCATGACCTCCTTCTGAGCTCAATTCAGCGCCATGTGAGAAGTGGTCTGTATTTGTTAAACGCTGCTTCCTGTGGGCGTCAAGGCGGGGCGGCGAGTTGTCTACTGCGGCTTGAAGTCGACCAAGACTTTGCCACTTTACAAAACACCCACTTGGTACATTCCCCTCCCTCCATCCCTCCCCTCTCTCCCTTCTCTCCCCTCTCGCCCCTCCCTTCCCTCCATCCCCTCACTCCCCTCCCTCTCCTCACTCCTGTGTCTCCCCTCCCCCCTCCCTCCCCTCCCTCTCCTCCCTCCCCTCCTTACCCTCCCTCCCCTCCCTCCCTCCCCTCCCTCCCTCGCCTACTTCCCCTCCCTCCCCTGCCCCCTGTGGCTAAGTAGCTGGCGCCACCTGCAGGCGACAGGCGAAATGAGACGCAGTAAGAACCCACATACAGACCAAATTGCCGTCCTCACCCAGAGCGTGCAGGATTGTTCTCTTTCTTGTACTTTTTACAACTTGTCTTTATTTTATTTTCGCGGGGGGGGGGGCATGGAGGTGTCATATTATCTCCCTACATTCCCACAAGATTCGCTTCAATTGGCGATTGGTTGGGGTTTGGTTGGTTTTCAAGATCCCGGCGCACTGATAGTTAACAGTAACATTACTGCATTGCCTGGAACCAGTGGAACACCCATGGACGAGAGTCAGGTGTGGGCGGGGACCAGGATGAATCCTTTCCTATGCAGACAGCAAACACAACTGTAGAGCTGTGGCAGCGCTATGTTTACATAGCGGGTGTTCTATGGGTAGCCTCGTCTGAAGTCTATGGTGGTCGACTTATAGGAGCTCTGAGTCGACCTACCATAATGCATTCTGGGACGGCCAACTAGGGAGCCGAGGAAAGGCTGGCAATGGCCATTCTGGTTGGTACCACCGCATACTGCATATGACTTAGTCACAGTTTATATCTATCTAAATCCTCCGGTGCGACTGGCACTGGTCAACATCCTGGGGAGGTGAGGTGGTTGAGAAGGTGCCACCGGTAAAGTGTTCTATCTTACAGAGGATAACAATAATAATAAGTAATATTCCCATACGTATCTTTATACTCATGTAATATGTTATACATCACATAATGTATCTAATATATATATATATTATATATATCTAAATTATATATATAGTATATATATATTATATATACGTATATATAAATCATAATAATTATACAAGTATAAATTTACTGAAAGGTCATTACCGGACTGTTAGTTCAACTCGGTTAGTATTTGACACTGTTTGTGGCGCCCCCATCAGACTTCCGGCCACACTAATGCCGGGCAGTCCATTCTCTCACTCGCCGCTCAAAAATAGAGGTAGGTAGCGCGCAGGTTCCCAATCTGACGGGTGAGATCCCTAAATGGAAGAGCGGGAGGCCCACACCCGGCCCGCATGGGAGGGAGGGTGTGGGAAGAGCCAATAACGCTTGCTTAATTATTACCCGTGATAAGGAAGTTTGTCACTATCTGCTTAGTAATAATCCCCATTATCGCCCATAATAATGGGATGTATCTAGTGGCTCCCTTCCACCCCCATCCGAAAGTGGAATCGTCCACCATCTTGGCTCCTGGGTGTACACAGTGTAATATTGTTCTTTCTGTCGATATAGTATATGATATATAGTATATGATATATAGTATATGATATATAGTATATCATATATAGTATATCATATATAGTATATCATATGTAGTATATGATATATAGTATATGATATATAGTATAAGATATATAGTATATGATATATAGTGTATGATATATAGAGCTAAATATACACTAAATATAACGTATATATATACTATATATGATATGTATAGTATATATATAGGTTATATTTATTTTGGGTGAAGACTGGAGAAGCCATAGATGTAGATTAGTGAGGGGGCGTCCCACATGGGTGGCACCACTGTAGCGTTAACGTTCAGACGCGGTCGGCACATGATAGTGGCAGGGCATTACAGCAATGCCAACAGTAATACAAATAATGGCGGGAACGGATCCAATATGGCGTCAGCTGAACCGGATGAGAATTGGGTGCTGAGCGTACAGCAACCTCATCAACTACAGGTTTGGTTAATAATACTTTGTCACTGATGAGGGTGGATTAGCTATCAGTAGGTAGAGACTGAGTGTGTCACATACAGCTCGTTCCTTTTTTAATATTAAGGCTGCATAGCTTGATGAAGGATTAGATGTTCACAATATAGTATAACCCAGTTAAACCAAACTTGAAATTTGTTTGAATTAAGCGATCATTGGTTTAACCGAGCTTTGGCTTCGACTTTGACTTGGCTTTGGTAAAAAAACGTGGGTACGTTATGAATGTAATATACAATATATGTGGACACTTTGATTATTGTTATTTTATGTATATATAGGATACCCCCGTTAAACCAAGCTTGGTTAAGCCAAACGATCGGTTAATCCAAACATTTTTCCGCGGCTCAGCAAAATACAACCATTTATCATATAAAAAAGTCTCAGATGACCTTATAACCACATGAAAGTTTGGTTTAACCATACGGGAAGTGGCCTCTGGCCTGACAAATTTGTTTGGATTAACCGATACCTTGGATTAACCGAATTTGGTTTAACCAACTTTTTTATATGATAAATGGTAGTATTTTGCCAGGCCGCCGAAAACACTTTGGATTAACCGATCGTTTGGTTTAACCGAGCTTGATTTAACGGGGTTGTACTGTATAAGCACCTGTATTTGATCTTACAGCCCCAACTTAGACACTAGCACACGTATTAAGCACTCGTTGCTGCATTGAAGACAGTATTAAGTCAATTTAATACAATATGTTATTGGTGAAGAATATTGTGTCCAGTATTTCGATGTGCACACACAAAGTCATCTTGCATGTTTTCACTTCAAATATCTGCAAAGGTAACCATTTATAACAAAATGTAATGTCCACGGCTCAAATCTGTGGTTGTGTAGATAGGCTATAGTGAAATCAATACAGGCAAAGAGAAAGGAAGAGTATAAAGAGTGAAAGAAGAGAGGGAGGGTCAAGCCCTCAGGTTTATTATGTATATGGTACATGGATCCAGTATAGTATATCACCTCATCCCATTCTCCCAATGAGAAACAAGCATTTCTAGCTCCACCAATGAGAAACAAGCATTTCTAGTCCCCGATCGTTACAGTGATCTTACTAGCACCACAATGTCTATTTACCAATCAATCAAGTACCACCAGCAACTACATAAAGACATCTATGCACCTGGCCATGTATACCTGTTTCATAAATAGAACATTTGCATTCCCCCACCAATGCAACATTATCGGAATATTTTACAAAAAGCCACTATAACCTAAAGTACCTAATATACTGATCGGAAAGATATGCCATAAAGTTAAAACCATTCTTCTGTGCAACTTTAACAAAGTGATGCTTGGGCTGCTTCTACATTTGATTTCGCGATTTTTTTTAATCATTAAATGTAGTTTATTCATTGAATAATATTTTTGTCAGCGGTAGAGAACTAGTTTTCCAGCCATACAGTAAATGGTTTTGATAATAATTAATGTTGTAGGCTGGTGACCTAGTCTGTGTAAGTGCACTGCCTATACATGTATAATCATATGCAATAAACGAGGTCTGGCTAAAAATCATTTTAGAAACTAAAGATTCAATGCGGATGAGCATAGTAGTCTGCACTGATCTATCACGCCAAGCAGCACAGACAGGTAGGCATGGGTAGAGTGATTGTATCAGGAAGCCTAGGTGGACTAATGGCTAGGATACTACCCCAAGAATGATAAGAAGTGTGGACTCGAATCCTGCTCTCTGCACAATATTTCTTATTTGCATTCATCAATCATCAATGGGTGCCGGCTTCTCGAAGACGGTTGGCTGCAATGGACCTCCATCTCTTCCTGTCATTCGTTCCTCTCACGCATTCCGCATAGCTCATTGCTGTCCACTCAGTGATGTTGTCCATCCATGTTGTTCTCCTTCTCCCTCTTGGTCTTTTCCCTTCTATCTTCCCTTCCAGTATTCTTCTCTGTGATTCCTGGTGTCGTATCATGTGGCCAAAGTATTAAATTTTTCTGTTTTTGATCGTTTCTATTATCTGTCTCTTTATTTTCATTCTTGTTAGGACCTCCATGTTGCTTATCATTGCTGTCCATGGAATTTTTAACATTCTTCTGTATTGCCACATTTCAAATACTTTCATGGTCCATTGCAAACTATGGGAAAATACGTGGTGAGGCCCCAGTCTCTTCCACGATGACTGGCCGTTTATCGTTTTTGCCTTGATACGCCCCATGTGTGTCATACACCTTGTTAGATCGCCTCATTGCTGTTGACCATTTCTTTGGCTCTTCCGCCGCCTTGTCGATATAGTCTTCGTGCATTTAAAGAGGGAGGCATCCCTCCCCACCAGAATACAATCCCAGCAGGTTCACTCATGTAGTTTAGCCAGTCAGTCGAGACCGTGTGCCAGGGGGTGGCCGCTGCATACACAACAACTTTGTGGAGCCATACATGAGCTAGGCAAAGTAAGGGAACCAGAGAGTCTGAGTCATCCGTGGATGGACCCATAGATGCGACTACCCATCCTCAAAGGTACTATCCCTCCTACAATGCCCTACCCCCTTTATTTGCATTACACTTATGATAATATTACGGGGGCCATAGTCATTTTTCTTGAAGATTTATACTACCTATCATGGATAAGTGTGAATAGACTTGTTTTCACCATTAGACAGTTTATTGAGAGAAAGCCCGAGGCTACACTTTTACCAACCCAAGGGATTGTTAACCTCTCATACCACATAGACATGGTATGAGAGAAACTGGTATTTGATGATGCTGTAAGTTATACACAGCGGTGGAAATCCAAACTGGCAGAGGTGGGGGCACGGGAAATTGAACCACCGACTTTCAGATTAGGAGTCCGACTTAGAAAAATGTCAGACACTGTAACCACTCCGCCACAGAGAACACCACAAATATATAATCTATATACATATTATGCATTATGGTTCGTGGCGGGAGGAAGGGGGGCGGGGGGGGGGTCATGCCTCCATTATTCGACTAGTGTTTCCTTTCTTCCACAACCAAGCAGCGAACCATTATGGACCATTATGAGCAGCTACCTACATTAGTTCCTGCCAATGCCATCAGAGGGCGAGTTGATGGTGGAAATCCTCTATGGCACCCTTTCCACAGAGCACACATGTCCTGTAATCTGCTATCCACAACGTTAGTTATTTCCCTAGCTATCAGAAGACAACTCGGTGGGGAGAAATCTTCTATTACAGATTTCACCAAGTGAGCTGCTCCCCACAACATTAGTTCTTGCTATTGCCACCAGAAGGCGAGTTGGTGGTGGAAATCCTTTGTAACACCTTTTCTACAGATTACAAATATAGTCCAGTAAGCTATTATCCACAACATTAGTTCTTACCACTGGCAATAGAGGGCGGATTGCTGGTGAAATATTATTATTATGCATTCTGAGAGAAACTACCTACGTCATTGATGAGCGTTAGTAAAATTTGAGTTACACAGCGCCCCCTATGCGGCCAGTTTGGTATCGGTATTTGTATCGACATTGGTATTGATATTAAAGCTGTGGCTGCGCGCATAGTTCCTTTCGGAAGCAGTTCCGGTTTAGAAATCTACAGGCAGGCCCCCTTTGTGGCAGAGTCAATGCTGAATAATTCATTCATAGCCCCAGTCGCTATATCAGCTCTATTACCTTTTGGTCCTCCTGGGTCCCCGCCATTCACACCGCACCACTGTTGAAGGGAAATAATCTAATGAATTTTGTTTCTTTCTATTTAAAAAACAAATATATATATATATATATCTCTGGTGTCAATGACAGCAAAGATCGTTCATTAGGGATGAGGAGGACCAGTAGTAGCACCGCTACTGGTCACATGAGGTTAGAGTACGAATTGGTCCAACTTCGTCTCACTTCGTCCCACCGTGTCTGACCTAGACTGAGTGGGTCAAACTTAGTCTGACTTACTCCACTTTGTCAGACTGTGTCTGACCTAGACTGAATGGGTTCGACTTAGTCTGACTTACTCCGCTTTGTCAGATTGTGTCTGACCTCGACCGAGTGGGTCTGACTTAGTCTGACTTACTCCGCTTTGTCAGATTGTGTCTGACCTAGACCAAGTGGGTCTGACTCAGTCTGACTTACTCTGCTTTGTCAGATTGTGTCTGACCTCGACCGACTGGGTCTGACTCAGTCTGACTTACTCCGCTTTGCCAGATTGTGTCTGACCTAGACCGAGTTGGTCCGACTTAGTCTGACTTACTCCGCTTTGTCAGAGTGTGTATGCAGGTACTCAGCATTATTAGGAGAGGGCAACAACAGGTTGGGTCAGTGTCAGGATAATGTTGTTTTGGGTTTTTTTTTTGTATTGAGGCTGTATTTATACTGTCCATAGCATGTGAGCCCGGGTACCCATGCTTGTTTTCAATGCTGGCCAGCTGTAGTGCTGGTGTTGGCTTATCAAAAAGTAGCTGCTGATAAGTTATTTGATTGTCTGCATTTCAGTAGCAGATAGATAGTCTGTTGGTACGTTTAGTAGCCTATGTTAGTTTTGGCATTGTATTTGTGACTGGCATTGTGACTGAGTATGATCTTGGTTCATAGTGCCAGTGGCCTGATTTCCCAGTGGGGCAGCACTATAAATCCACCATGAGTGTGCACTTTCAGAGGTCTGTACCCATCCTACTATGACCTTAGACGTTGCCAGGACGTAAAACTCCAACAACCAACGAACCCACATCTCCCGCCCACCTCTCTAAGTGTCTGTCGGGCGCCGTCTAACCGGCTTCAGGCCTCAGTCAGAGCCCGGCATTGCTTGTCCACGTATCTGTCTGTTCGTCTGCCGCTGCTAAGTGCGCCATTTTGTTCTCATGACTGAGTGGGATATGGGTCATGGTGCCATAGGCCTGATTTCCCAGTGGGGCAGCACTATGAAATCGCCATGAGTGTGCACTGTCATGAGTCAGTACCCTTGCTGATATGACCTTAGATGTTGCCAGGACATAAAGCTCCAACAACCAACCAACTGTTTTCGTTGTTTGCAGGCTGCAGCTGCGGGTGCAGAACTTCAGTGACTCCATCATACAAATCACGAAAGATGCGACCGGCTACAACGACCTCATAACGGTAGGTGGTGCAACGTAGCTAACTAACCCCTGTCACGTGTAGTGTAGGAGAACGCCTGACAGAACCTATAAACACGCCGGGCACTTACTGTAAAGCCTGTGGTGTGGGCTCATTTACGCTATCAGAGTTTGAGGTTTTGTTAATATACGCTGCGTTAAAGTATATGTTCAAGCATGTCCGAATTCGGACACCATAAGCTTCAGTAGTGTCATGTTTTATTAACTTGGCTTTGTATTCCGTTCAAAGTTATATGCATCATCAAATGTTTAATACTTAATAAGCGCCAAATATCTAATCTAAGTTTGATATGTAGGATAAACTCTAGCTAATTGTTTTGGTTGTTTAATTTGATAGTCTCATCAGACTATAAAGTCCACGGCTCGAATCTGTGGTTGTGTCGGCAGGCTATAGCGAAATCAATACAGGCAAAAAGAGAAAGGAAGAGTATAAAGAGTGAAAGAAGAGAGAGAGCCAAGCCCTCAGGTTTATTATTTATATAGTACATGGATCCAGTATAGTATATCACCTGACCACATTCTTCCAATGAGAATCAAGCATTTCCAGCTCTACAAATGAGAAACAATCCTTTCCGGTCCCCATGGTTACAGTGATCTTCCCACCACCCCCAAGCGGCATGGCTTCCCTGGCCACCATTTGCATTGAGCTGAGTGTGTGGTGATCCATGACCAGCAGAGGGGGGAGGGGGTAGTGGGTAGAGCTCTAGGTGCCCCTTACACACTATCTTACTAGCACCATAATGTTTATTTACCAATGAGTCAAGTACCACTAGCAACTACATAAATACATTCATGCACCTGGCCCTATATACCTGTTTCACAAATAGAACATTTGCATTCCCCCACCAATGCAACATTATCGGAATATTTTACAAGACTATGCAGCTCTAATTTTACAAATCCGCATCTGAGCATATTTATATATTTATCAAAGTGAGAAAATGAAGCTACCACTCAAAAAAAGAAACTCCACTACAAGACACCATCCAACTTCAGGATGTTCCTAGCGGCAGCAATAGTTTCTCAATATAAACGCTATATGAGCTAATTTCCACACGCTATATGCTATATGAGCTAATTTCCACACGCTATATGAGCTAATTTCCACACTCTATATGAGCTAATTTCCACGCGCTATATGAGCTAATTTCCACACGCTATATGACCTAATTTCCACACGCTATATGACCTAATTTCCACACGCTATATGAGCTAAACACCACTCTTGGCGTGTTGCCAAGGTTTCGTAATTACTTTGCTGGGGATCAGATTTCCACCATTTTCAAATTTCAGATGGGGCTGATTTGAATGTGTATCACCTCAGGAATACGTCTGGTTTGGGCATGGCCTTTTTACATGCTGAGGATGGAGTGTATGCAATCACAAACCGAGTGTCGGTTCTTACTGAAAGTATGTCATGCCATACTGCTCAGTCTCGGTGGACTGACTGTAAAGTGTTATTTTAATGGAGTCACTTTCTGCCTCTCACCTTCAAGAAATATTAATAAGAGCTAAGCCTGGTAATTTCGGATAGTTTCGCTTGAGAGCTGTTAAAGTGAATTATTAAGGATAGGCCAGTTCCTATATTAGATAAAACACCAATTCCTGTTATTTATGTGTAGCAGGGTGTTATACTAGCTTATACCCCTGTCACACTACGACGTAACGAGCCAACGTGAGCCTAACGTGATGATTTTTCGTCATTACGTTGCCGTACGTTGGGTTACGTTATGATGATGTCATAATGACGTTAGAGTGACGTCGAGCTACGTCATGTTACGTCGTGTTACGTCGGCGCGCGTCGAGGTTTTGAACCTGTTCAAAACTTTCGACGTATCTCGACGTGAAGCCGTTACGTCGGGATGACGTGACAATGACGTTAGGTAGACGTTCCACGATCGTTATAGCAGCGTAAATGACGTTAGAGTCACATTATGTCACATCAGACCGACGGCCCGGGTGGGAGCAACGTGTCGGCAGCGTTTTGCACGTTACGGTCACGTTACGGTCACGTTACGGTCACGTTACGGTCACGTTACGGTCACGTTACGGTCACGTTACGGTCACGTTACGGTCACGGTTATGGTCACGTTACGGTCACGTTACCGTCATGTTACGGTCACGTTACGGTCACGTTACGGTCACGTTACGGTGGCGTTACGGTCGCGTTACGGTCACGTTACGTCCACGTCGCACCCGTTACAGCTAACGTCACGACGTACACCGACGTTACTTTCACGTTATGCTCACGTCCACAATTTGCATATTACGCCCATACGTCGATGTAATATAATTATTTTCACGTTCTGCCTACGCTGACGTAGTCACGTCGTAGTGTGACAGGGCCATAACATATCACGTCCTGTTATGTATGTGGAACCGTGTGGTATATAAGATTTTTGTTAACACTTCCCGTTATTTATGTGTAGCAGTGTGCTATATTAGATACCATATCACTTCCTGTTATGTACGTGGAACAGTGTGCTATATTAGATGTGTTTTAACAATTCCTGTTATTTATGTGTATCATGGTGCTTTATTAGATAACATATCACTTCCTCTTATGTATGTGGAACGGTGTGGTATATTAGATTAAAAAACACGTCCTGTTATTTATGTGTATCATGGTGCTTTATTAGATAACATATCACTTCCTGTTATTTATTTGGAACAGTGTGGTATATTAGATATTTTTAACACTTCCTGTTAGTTATGTGGAGCAGGGTGCTATATTAGATAAAACACCATCTCCTATTGTGTATGTACATCAGTGTGCTATATTAGATAAAACACCACTTCCGGTTATGAATGTACATCAGTGTGCTATATTAGATCAAACACCACTTCCGGTTATGAATGTACATCAGTGTGCTATATTAGATCAAACACCACTTCCGGTTATGAATGTACATCAGTGTGCTATATTAGATAAAACACCACTTCCGGTTATGAATGTACATCAGTGTGCTATATTAGATCAAACACCACTTCCGGTGATGGATGTATATCAGTCTGCTATATTAGATAAAAGAGCACGTCCTGTTATTTATGTCTAGCAGGGTGCTATATTAGATAACATATCACTTCCTGTTATATATGTGGCGCAGTGTGGTATAGTCGATTTTGTCTGTGTATGTGTGTCAGGGTGCTATATTAGATAAAATACCATTTCCTATTGTGATTGTGTAGCAGGGTGCTATATAAGATAAAAGACCACTTCCGGTTATGAATGTACAGCAGTGTGCTATATTATATAAAGGAGCACTTCCTGTTATTTATGTCTAGCAGGGTGCTATATTAGAAAACATATCACTTCCTGTTATGTATGTGGATCAGTCTGGTATATTCGATTTGTTTTAACCACTTCCTACTGTGTATGAGCATCAGTGTGCTACATTAGATAAAACACCATTTACTATTGTGTGTATGTATCAGGGTGCTATATTAGATCAAAATACCATGTCCTATTGTGTATGTGTATCAGGGTGCTATATAAGATAATAGACCACTTTCGGTTATGAATGTACAGTAGTGTGCAGTGCTGTGATATATCCATCATCCTATACATTACCATTGCCATGGGTTTGACTGGAATGTATATGTGCAGCGTCTTTGGTATCTCGGAAATGACGTATTCATTTATGCGCACCGCACAATGCCGTTGGCATTGCGTTGTGTACAAATGAGTGAATGTCTCGCCAGCCTCGCTTTCGACCATACGTAAACAAGGGTCGTCTAACACCAATGTCAACTACGTTGTGACCGGAAGTGCTGTCACTGTCCTCCGGGACCCGGGGCGCCTGTCGTGACGTCAGAACACGGCGACGCACAGGCAGACGTGTGTATCCCCGTGATTGTTGTGCACAGGGCGTGCCTTCTGCTGCAAGGATATGTCGTGACGTCATCTTCCGCATAGCGTCTTGTCTGAAACCACGTTTCGTTTCCGGGGAGACAACCAATCAGATTCCGCGTATCATTCGTCGGCTGCCCGGCCCGTCTGTCGTCTTCTGACTGACGCGGGAAGGGGTGGGTTGGTGGGGGGTGGGGGGGAGGTCGTTCGGAAAGAAAGACAGGCGGACAGTTTTACTCCCTATTCACCAGTTCACAGTGGGGGCATTCGGAACGAAAAAATATGCGATCTACTTTACTCTATATTCACTGTGAGGGGAATTTGGAAAGGAAGACGCGCAATCCATTTAACTCTTGATTTAAAGTGCCGAAATTTGGAAAGAAAAAACAAATGGTTGATTTTACTCTCGATTCACATTGGAGGAATTAAGAAAGAAATACATTGGCTCACTTTACACCAAATTCCCAGTGGGGGAATTCAGAAAGAAATATATATATATTTTCCACTTAACTCTGGATTTACAGTGGTGATATTTGGAAAGAAAGATATGTGGTCCACTTTACTTTCGATTCACAAAATGTGCCAGCTGTCACAAGTTAGGACATTTTCGAAAAGTTTGTAGGGCGCAGTTGAATCGTACTGTGCCAGTTAATGAAGTAACTGTTGACCCACATAACGTTGACGACACGCAGGAAGATGTAGGTCAGTCGTATGATCTATTTGTCGGTGCTGTGTACAACGATGCGAGTGATGAACCTGGATTGTGGTATACGACTGTCAACATTGGCGGTTGTGACGTTTCGTTCAAGATGGATACAGGGACGGAGGCGAACATTTTACCATTGGATGTGTACCATAAGCTGGTGAATGTTGTTCTAGCTCCTTCTAAGTGCCATCTCGTGATGTACAATGGTGATCGGATCATACCATCTGGGGAAGTACATCTAGATGTAAATGGGAGGCGACTAAAGTTTCAAGTGACAGATGCGGGAAGTGCTATCCTAGGGAAAGAGGCTTGTGTCGTGTCATAACCAGATAACAGTAGACCGTAAAGCACTCCCTACCTACCCATGTCAGTAACTCGTGTTTTGTGTTTTTTTTTTAAAGATTTAATTATTTAAACTTATATTTTCATTAAATATTTTTTATAATATGATTGCGCATTTCTCTGCAATATCACAGATGTTTCCAATTGAATATATGTCAGTGAAAATGCTACACGTAGTTGAGAGAATTTGCTGTATCGTTGTATTGATTATGTCCGGTTCAACAGGGCGTAGCTAGTTGGCGAGTGACCGGACAGTACCCCCGCGCCCCCACACCCCCTCCACAATAAATGTAATTAAATTTAATTAATTAATTACAAGACATTTTAAAAGTTTTAAAAGCACACCCAAAAACAAACAAAAAAAACACAACAAACAAGCAAAACCAACAACAAATAGTTGATGCTTTCGGCAGACTGTGCTAATTTAATGCGCATTGCTACTTTGTTGAGTGGAGACGGTGTTCCCCTCGTAAAGCTGCTTCAATCTGCGTCCAGTTGTCACCCCTCAGCCCCCTCGGAGGCCAGTCACTTAACGGGGTGTCCGTGACAGCAGCAGCCGGCTATCACACTGTCAATGGCGCCGTGTCAGTGTGTCATTTAGACCTGACTGCAGCGTCTGTCCGCCGCCATCTTTTACCACGTCTCAATTGACGTGTACGAGCCTTACTATACGGGCACCATGTGACTGCACACCACGTGACTGCACACCACGTGATTGCACACCACGTGATTGCACACCACGTGACTGTACACCACGTGACTGCACACCATATGACTGCACACCACGTGATTGCACACCATGTGATTGCACATCACCTGACTGCATACCATGTGACTGCACACCGCATGACTGCACACCACTTGACTTCACACCACGTGACTGCACACCACGTGACTGCACACCACATACCTGCACAATCACGTTACTGCACACCACATGACTGCACACCATGTGACTGCACACCATGTGACTGCACACCACGTGACTGCACACCACATGACTGTACACCACGTGACTGCACACCACGTGACTGCACACCACATGACTTCACACCACGTGACTGTACACCACATGACTGCACACCACGTGACTGCACACCACTTGACTGTACACCACATGACTACACACCACGTGACTGTAAACCACATGACTGTACACCACGTGACTACACACCACGTGACTGTGCACCACGTGTCTGCACACCACGTGCAGAATTTTAACAATCTGGCAATATGACCGGAAAGTAGCTAATCTCAGTCTTGCATGCACTTGCAATAAATGCGTGAAGCTTAAGATAACATTCGTGTATACGTGGTCTGAATTGGGTTACGAAAATTGTTTTTGTTGGATTTCGTATGGTTGTTTGAGGGCCGGGGTGGGGGAGTCACTAGTGCGCTTTAAATTGTTTGAAGATTTTGAAATATAAAAATATGATCCAATACTCATAAAGTCTATCATGACGAATTCCATTTAATATCAAGTTCTAAACGCCGTTGGGCAGCGATCTTAACATACCACTAGTGCCTCCAGCTACTACAAGCGAACCAATCCGATCCTGCAATATGAAAACATGAGTCAGCATCAAGCATAGTCAACCTCATCTTCACCCACACTCTCCATGTCATACCCACCAAACTTCAACCCTACCCCACCTCTTGCCCAACTACCAACCACAGCTCAATCCACCTAACACCCCTATCGCCCACCTCCACCTTACCTCCCACATGCCCTCAACCCCAACCTCCACCAGACATCGCCAACCCATTACACCCAACCCCACCATGGATCCACCCACCAACCCACCGTTAGCCTCCCTCCACCTTTAGCCACTCACCCAACCCCCTTAGCCCTCAACCCGCCCCGTTATCCCCACCCACTACCCCCATCATCCAACCCCACCCTTCACCCCCTTAATCCCCAACCCTTATGCATCCTCCACCTTATCCCACTCCCTTGTTAGGACCTAATCCTTCTCCACCCGTTAGCCCCAATCCCTCACTCCCTTAGGCCCCACCCTTTATCCCCCACTCCACCCCCCTTTAGCTCCCACCCATTATTGGCCCACCCTCACCCCTTACCCCCCATCCCTTTATCCCCCACCCCTAACCCCTTAGCTCTCCACTCACCCTATTATCCCCCACACCCTCTACCCCTTAGTCCCCCACCCTTTATCCCCCACCCAACCCCTTAACTCCCACCCGTTATCCCCACCCTCACCCCCTTTACCCCCCACCCTTATCCCCGCACCCAACCCCCTTTAGCTCCCACCCGTTATCCCCAACCCTCACTCCCCTTAGGCCCCACCCTTTATCCCCCACCCAACCCCCTTAGCTCCCACCCGTTATCTCCCCCCTCACCCCCTTACCCCCGCCCACCCTTTATCCCCCCACTCCACCCCCTTAACTCCCACCCGTTATCCCCCCCTCACCCCCTTACCCCCCACCCTTTATCCCCCACTCCACCCCCTTTAACTCCCACCCGTTATCCCCCCCCTCACCCCCTTACCCCCCCACCCTTTATCCCCCGACTCCACCCCCTTAACTCCCACCCGTTATCCCCCCTCACCCCCTTACCCCCCCCATCCTTTATCCCCCACTCCACCCCTTAACTCCACCCGTTATCCCCCCCTCACCCCCTATACCCGCCCACCCTTTATCCCCCACTCCACTCCCTTAACTCCCACCCGTTATCCCCCACCTACCCCTTACCCCCACCCTATATCCCGCACCCAACCCCCCTTAACTCCCACCCGTTATCCCCAACCCTCACCCCCTTACCCCCCACCCTTTATCCCGCACCCACCCCCTTAACTCCCACCCGTTATCCCCAACCCTCACCCCCTTACCCCCCACCCTTCATCCCCCACTCCACCCCCTTAACTCCCACCCGTTATCCCCAACCCTCACCCCCTTTACCCCCCCACCCTTTATCCCGCACCCAAACCCCCTTAGCTCCCACCCATTATCCCCAACCCTCACTCCCTTAGGCCCCACCCTTTATCCCCCACTCCACCCCCTTAACTCCCACCCATTATCCCCCACCCTCACCCCCTTACCCCCCACCCTTTATCCCCCACCCAACCCCTTAGCTCCCACCCATTATCCCCACCCTCACCCCCTTACCCCCCACCCTTTATCCCCCACCCAACCCCTTAGCCCCGACCCTTTATCCCCCCCCACCACCCCTTAGCCCCCCCCTTTATCTCCTACCCCTTGGCCCGCACCCTTTATACCCCCCACTGCCACCCCCTTACGCCCCCCCCCCTCCTCCCATCCCCTTACGTCCAATTTGTCTCCATCGCCGGGCCTCCCGTTCCCATTCCATGCCATCCAGCACAGCACCCTCTGCCATCACCTTCTGCCGCACCCCCAGCCTCGTTCTCATATATCACCTCGTGGCTACCCATCATGCCTCTCACAGCCTGTCCTCCTCAACCCTCCTCCTCCCATCCATCATTCCATTCATCCACTCACCTGTCGTTGGGTGGTTCTCACAGACATATTGGCCATCATCCACAGAGCGGGGTTCAAACTCATGCTTCTGCCTTGTTGAGAGCAGTGTGCTAAGTATTGAACCACCTCGGCTGCCTGATACAACAAGCATCCCCGTGCCTAGTTGTCATTGTGACTGTTTATTTCACCACCAATGCCAAAGGAGGCTGGTTTCCGTGACGTATAACGTAGGAGACCATACTCTCCTAAAGGTACTGGTGACCGTTTAATCAATACTACTTTTTATTTAGACAAGTTCTAACTAAACTAGTTTCTATGCCGCAATAGGTGGACATTTTAAAAATAGTTCTCGTCTTTTTTTAAATATCAATGTGATATAAATAACCACAAATTTAGTATTTCTAACTAATAATAAACATATGACTAAGGTGGTTGTGTAATAAATTATTAGCATTGCCTTTCCACCAAATATCGTAGATTGACATCAAACTAGCCTTGTTTATACCACAGTCACATTATACTTGCGACTACCAAAACGGGATGGTTACAAGGTGGTCGCAAGCGAATGCAAGTGGTCAGCGACCTGTTGGCGATCGGTCGGCATCTGGTCAGCAACCTCCGGGCAACCATTTTGATCGCAAAGTGGTTGCAGGTAATGCACCAAAAACATGCTTGCCAGCAAAACCATTTTCAGCGCTTTCGACCGGTCGCCGAGTGGTCGCCAATCGGTCACCGATTGCTCAACAACCAATCGCTGACTGGTCAGTGACCAGTTGCCGACCACTCAGCAGCCATAATACCATAGCGACCGCTCAGCGTTTCAACCATCCCATTCCACCACCCGGTGGTACAGGTATTCGTGGTACAGGTACTCGCTTCCAATTTGTGAGGCCGTGGGGTTCAAATCCTGACCGAGTCAAACCAATTACTACTGTCTTTAGTTGCATCTGTCGCTACATTGTCTGGCTAGCACTGACCGTAGGGCACGGGCAAGACTGATTAGTTAAATAAGGTCAGGATACACCGACTTAGTATGATGATATAATACTATGTTACCAAATGGGGCAGCACTATAAAGCTACCAGGAGTGCGTACGGCTGCAGGCCCGTATCGATCCTGATTTGACCTAAGAAGGTGCTAGGGTCTAAAACACCAGTGCCCCTCTCTCATTCCCTCTCTTTCTCTTTCTCTCGCTCCTCCAGTTGTCACGTTTACTTCTCTCGGCGCTATTCTACCCCCCCCCCCACCCTGCCCCTACCTCCCCCCACCCCCCATCTACCTCCTCACCCCACCCACCCCCTCACCCACTACCCATCCGGCCTCCTTCGCTTCCGGTCTCACTGCACTGACACATTGCTACTTCATATCGTTTATCTCATGAAACCGGATGTTGCTCAGATGGCGGCCATTACGGCGACACCATGCGCGCCACCTGTCGGCGCCTTTCCACATGAGAACCTCCTCGACTCGCCTACACTACCCCCCACCACCCACCCACGACCCACCCACCCATCCCCTCCCTCAAAATTCCGGCAAATGCACTACCTCAAAATGCCAGTCAAGACATAGCATCGTTCTTGTTGGTTTTTTTCCCCAATCATCCACAATAAACTTAGTCGCTTACAAAATAATCTTCATATGCATCTAATCTAAGAATTAGATTGGGGAGTTAACAATAAGAAATTTAACAAATTAAAAACCTCCAAAAAACCTACACACTTCACTCCAAATTACCGGACACGGTGGCCGGATTAACAGGGCACAGGCCTTCCCTGCGGGAGATCAGGATTTCGATTCCCGGTCGAGTCAAACCAATGACTTATACAATTGATACTTGTTGCTTCCTAGCTTGGTGCTTGGCATTACTAGGAGAGGGCAAGGACTGGTCAGTTCAGTGTCAGGATAATGTGACTGAGTGGGATATCGGGTCATCCTGCTGGCAGCCTGATTTCCCAATGGGGCAGCACTATAAAGTCACCATGAGTGTGCACTGTCACAAGTCGGAACCCATCCTGATACCACTTTAGATATTGTCAGGATGTAAAACTCCAACAAGGAACCATCACACAAAATATCCACACTAGAATAGTAAATCCCCCCCCAACAACAAAAGCTGTGGCTAAGGACATAACTATAAAATGAAATTAATGTTTTAAGCATTGGTTTAATATAATCAAATAAACTAGAACAACTTATATGAACTCAGCTTCAAGCACCCCCACCCCCACCACCCCCACCATCGATCACTGACCCCCACCTCCACTGACCCCCACCCCCACCACCACCCACTGACCCCCACCTCCACTGACCCCCACCCAGCTTCACCCATACCTACTCACCCCCAATTAAGCCACCCAAAAAAAAACAACTAAGGGGTCGTCCAAATTCTTTAACATTTCCATGATAGTACAAAGAGTATTACTTTTCCAGACCCGCCTCCCCTTACCCCGACCCCCACCCCACCCCTAAAGTAGGAGACACCAACATTTTACTACAAAGCACAGACCGGGTGGCCAAATGAATCGATTGTCTGGGTCATGGGATTCACACCTCCGGGTTCAAACATGATACTTATGACTAATTAGGCATTCACCATTAATAGGTTAGGGCAAGGAGTCGTCGAATGAGGAAGGTCTATTGCATGTGCTTGAACATTCCTCTCCTTAATCAACTAATGTACACGCAAAAAAGAATTCGCAGTAAAATATAACAATTTGATTAAACGATAAAAGGCACACTTGACCCCCCCCCCCCCCCCCCCGCTTTACCCAGTCGCACGCTTTGTACGACTGTGGAAATATTGACACCTAATTGCAATTCCATACCACGATTTTGCACGTCTGTAATTATGACTGGGTTCGAATCCAAATCCAAGACTGCGAGTAGCGCTAGCTCATCTCGCCTGCTACTCAATTGTGCGCAAAGTTTATAAGTTATGTCACTCGCCTCCGGGCTTAGGCCGCGTTGCCAGCTTACTTTGTTCCGACTGGGACCAGCCGGCCGGAGGGGGCGCCCCCTGGTGATGACGTATAGCAGCTACTGGGTCACGTGGGGTCCAGGGATGTGGGGGGCGATAAACAGGGTTCAGGAGGGATGTGCGGAGCAGCCTTAACACATCCCCTAAGTCTACCGCCACAACCGAGTGTAACAACATCTACAAAAGAATGTAAGGGCATAGCCTGTATAATTCACAACGTGGAAGAGTCAAGTAACAGAGAAGTGCTTTTATTGTTCTCAGGTAAACATTGATCTCGACCCTTTCCCAGGTCTGGAGTTAGCGGTCTTGTCATAAGGTCAAATTGTTCATCTGGCACTCAACCCTGCCGAGTGTCTTTTGAGGGTAGGGTGGGCGGGCGGCGAGTTTGAGGAGCCACGTCCAACCTGCATAGGTTCGTGTCCAGGAGGACAATGAGCAAGCTGCTCTGTAGGCTGGAAGTCGAGGTTGATGAAACCGCTAGATGGCATTATGGGGGAGGTGGAAATTGCCGGATGATGGTGATGTGGCAAACCACTAGATTGGTTGGTTGCTGGAGTTTTACGTCCTGGCAACATTGACGGTCATATCAGAATGGGTACCGACTTGTGACAGTGCGCATTCATGGCGACTTTATAGTGCTGCCCCACTGGAAGACCAGGCCGCCAGTACCATGACCTGCTATTATACTCACCCTGATACTATCCTAGCCCTATCCTAGTAATGACGAGCACCTGGCTAGGAAGCAACAAGTATCAATTTTTAAGTCATTGATTTGACTCGACCAGGGTTCGAACCCGTGTAGTGTGTATATATATATGTGTATATATGCATACATATATATGTGATGTATAGAGTGTTATGCGAGTATAAAAATACGATGGGAAATGTTTCCATTATATATTATATTATTATATTACTTGATCACCGTTGTTATTCTCGGTAAGTCTCCGCACTTGACCGGTGGCGCCACCTGCGCCCACCTCCCCTCCACTGGGTGTCGACAAGCCTCAGTCGCATATACAACCACTCTGTAGAAATGAGTTAGACTCTATTGTGTTCACTCAGTTCTGGTTATTCCCTACATACCCAAAGATGTGTGGGAGCGGGTTTTGGCACATATGTTACCAGTGCGTCACATTGACCATTGCAATGTTGCCATAGCAACCGCATTTTAAGACTAGCGATGTGAACCGACACCATCCCCAAAGATAGTGACATAATAATTTCTCACTAACGACTACCGCATTATCCACTTTACAAGAGATGAATATGTTTACATACATGCGAAGGCAAGAATAATTATGTTTAGAACGCCAATTTTCCTTTGACGTTTTGCAAAAAGCTTAAACCACCCTGCTGAAGAGCTAATAAAAGTAATTGCATTAGAAAGAAAAAGGGTGCACTTTTGTCCCTGTTTAATTAATTATACGGAAAACAAAAGCTGGTAAATTACTCTGAAATTTAATTGTGACTATAATTTAGTGGAGGGGTCAAAAGGTTAATGTAGAACACACTCAACTAATCAATTATCGCCAGCACTACCAGGACAACTGAACCAGGGAACGCTGGGTTCAAGTATGAGGAGGCAGGATGAGGGACTTTTAAAAATAGTTAATTTCAACCACTAAACCGCCCTCTGACAGTTGAAGTTAGAGGGACATAGCTCAGGCGGTAGAGTGTCCACAAGTGAAGCTGTAGGTCATCGGATCGATCCTTCTTAGTGTATCCATTTGCAGTTTGGGCTATTTTCTTATCCAACCAGTGTTCCCCAACTGGTTCATCAAAGTCAATGGTATGTGATGTCCTGTCTGTAGGATGGTGCATATAAAAGACCCCTTGCTGCTTATCGGAAAGAGTACCATATGTGGTGGCAGGGGGTTTCCTCTAAAGAAATATATCTCAATCACCATATGTTTGATGTCCAATAGCCAATGATGAAAATCAATGTGCTCTAGAGGCATCACTAAAGTTGCATGGTCCGATGGCGTTTGAATTTGTTAGTTATATTTTAGATAAATAGCTCAGTGTAAAGTCGTCGGCTGGCAGCTGCAGTTGTGTAGGCAGGCTAATATGAAATCACTACAGGCAAGTAGAATTAAGGCAGAGTATAGGGTGAAAGGTAGAGAGAGCTTGCACCCTCAGGTTTATTATTATATAGTGGTTTTAGAATTCAAGATGGCCTGTCACATGACCAGATCCTCCAATCAACAGTAAGCATTCACATGTCCACCAATCAACAGTATGCATTCTAGTATCCATGCCTGGGTTGTTTTGGCCTATCCGGCCCTGTTGTGTCTGGGTGTGCAGTGATCCATTACTAACAGTTGGGAGGGAGGGGCTTGTGAGCAGAGCTTCTAAGGCCCTATCACACTAACAGTAGTGCCCCTCTCACACTATCTATAGAATACACAATGTCTATTTAATCTAGGTAAAGGATCACCAGCACCACATAATATATTAATGCACCTGGCCCTATATATCATTTACCTTTATCATCATCATCATCATCATGCTGTCAGTCGCGATGCGACAAAGACTGCTTTCATTACTTGACTGCAGCTCTCCATTTAGACATTTCATGAAAGCTGCCTGCAAAAGTGTTGAAGTGCTGCTGGCTTTTGCAAGTTACCAGCGGCACTCTCTCGGGGAGCAAATAAAGGTTTCACACCGGCAAGAACATGTCAAGACAGGCACAAAACTATTTGTCCCTGCAGTGGCTGGTCGGGAGATGTTGGGAGTTCCATACATCAAACCGCCCTTAATGCTGCCACAGTGACATGGTTTTCTGTTTAGGGTTTGCTCCCTTCGCCTTCGGTTCTGTCAAGGACCTGTACCACAAGGCAGTGGTTTACAACTCTGCAAGGCAGGGGCGTCAAACTCCCTGAGGTATTGCAACAACAAACCCACCACCTAATAAACCTACACTGTTTTCAATAGCCATGTGTTTTTGTTTACCCAAAAAAGGAAGTAGCCTCGTTCTCGTGCAATTAGGTCATCCCCAAATATGGCCAAACCGTGGCATCGACATCGTGTGTTCAATACAGTATTGATTGATAAGGAGGATCAGTGGACAGTCCCAATGGCAATGACAATGTTACAATGTAACATTGCATATTAAATGATTAAAATGTAGCCAAAACCTAATTAGGCCTGGCTATGACTATGTTATGTATTGGTCTAATGTTAGATACCCCGGAATCCGTCGGGAGTGCCACTGTCGCCGGTCCGATAAAACTCATACAACTTCTTGCAACCTCCCGAGCTGCACAGTCATGTCGGAAAACGGCACCACATGTGCAGCACAGGCACACTGCATTGACTGCTACATCTGTGTTTGAAGCACAACAGACTGAAGCACAGATAGAGACCATTTTCAGTGCTGTGTGACATTTGAAAGGCATTTTCCCAAGCCATTCAACATTTGTAATCCCTTATAGACCAGTTCACATTCCCACCAATGTGTAATTATTGGAATATTTTACATCGGGTTGACCCTTATATCCTAATACTCATTAGTTCCGAGTAACTTTGATGGAAAATGGCTAGTTTTGGAGCAATTTGAACTGAGAAGAACCCAAAATAATTTCGACAAGCTTGTCAAAAGTCCTGTCTCTATGATCCAGATGGTCATCTCACGATCACCACATGATGTGAGGTGACCTACTAATCCTGGAACCTGACAGGGCTGTAGGTAGGTACTTCTGTTTGGGGAGGGAACATTCTGGGAACGGATTGGTGCCATAGTCCCATGGCATTAGTGGTTTAACAAAATATTATTTTGTAGAAAGGTTAATTTGATCTGCCACAAATACACAGGTTTTCAGGTTTAATGCTATGATGGCAGAAGCTGTTCTGGCCGTGCCTATGCATTATCATTTGGATGGGATCCGTCGCAAATGCACTGGATTCTTGGCTTAATGCTCAGATGGAAGCAACCATTCCACAGTGTATGCACCAGAGGATGGCCCGGGGTAGTAGAACCATATCAGTTTCTACACTCTGCACATTCTATGATTCAGCCGGGCCTGAGAATTAATGGTTTGATGGCATCCGCCACAATTACACAGGTTTCTGGGTTTAATGCTATGATTGCAGCAGCCATTCTGGTCGTGCCTATGTGTTATCATTTGGATGGTATCCATCCCAAATGCGCCATTCCACAGCGTATGTGTCGGAGGATGGCCTGGGGTCGTAGCACCATATTAGTTTCTACACTCGCCTATGATGAACTGCATCCTCTGCGATCCCGAGCCGTCCGCTGGCGCATATGCTGCGGAACGGCTGCTGCCGTCATAGAGTTAAGCCCAGAACTTGGTGCATTTGCGATAGATCCCGTCCAAACGATAATGCATGACAAGAACAGTTGCTGCCATTATAGCATTAAACCTGGAAATCTGTGCAGCGGATCCCATCAAGCCATTAATGCTCAGGTCCGGCTGGATCATAGAATATGGCTGCTGCCATCACAGCATTAAGCACAGAACCCAGTGCATTTGTGATGAATCCCATCCAAACAATAACGCATTGGCACAACCAAATTTCAAACTGATCCACGCAAAACACATGTGTGCGCATCCTCACATACATTTAGACCGCCAAGGATATGCGTACTGCTCACATATGTCATGCGTAGATACTATGTATGTTGCACAAATTAGAACTATTCCGAGTTTGTTTGTTTTCCCGGACAGGTATAACATTTGGCATTGCTATCTAATGAATATGCATGTCTCATGTACATATTATTGCTCTGTTACTATTTACTGTTATGTCATCCATGTCTCATCCTCCCTCATACAATACATAGTCCCGATGGCAGATGCAAATGTAAAAATTTCAAAATTTAAATTACCCAAATTGATTAATTATACTTATAGAATTGACCAAACAGCATTGAATATCCAACATGGAGGGGAGGGGCAATATCCACCTCATTTCCCCTTCCGCTCCCTGGCTCTGGATAGTAGGCCTACTTGGTTTGGGGGAGGCTAATGCGGTCACAAGATTGATCTAATTGGTTAATGGCCTCCCTGCATAATGGGTGTTTCAAAGTGAGCATCCACAGAGTTGAGGTTATATATTCACTGGTTATTCTGTATATGCTGTCCCAAATCATTACCTAATACACCAGTATCTAAGCTGGATATATAGGATCAAATGTAAGTGGTTGTTTTAATTTTGACAAAATTATATTTCATCGGACCATGCAACTTTAAATAAAACAAGTTTTACAGACGGTTGAAAATATCCCAAGCGATAGAAAATATCCACTAGCAATTCATTCATTCTCTGATGGTCTATGCGAACCTATGCATAGACCATCAGAGTGTGGGTGTGTGGGTGTGTGGGGGTGTGGGTGTGTGGGTGTGTGGGTGTGGGTGTGGGGGTGTGGTGTGTGGTGTGTGGGTGGTGTGTGCGTGTGTGGGTGTGTGGGCGTGTGGGCGTGTGGGTGTGTGGGTGTGTGGGTGTGTGGGTGTGTGGATGGGTGTGGGTGTGTGGGTGTGTGGGCATGTGGGTGTGGGTGTGTGGGTGTGTGGATGTGTGGGTGTGTGGGTGTGGGTGTGTGGGTGTGTGGTGGGTGTGTGGGTGTGTGGGTGTGTGGGTGGGTAGGTGGGTGGGTGGGTGGGTGTGTGTGTGGGTGTGTGGGTGTATGCGTGTATGGGTGTGTGGGGGTGTGGGTGTGTGGGGGTGTGGGGGTGTGGGGGTGTGGGGGTGTGGGTGTGTGGGGGTGTGGGGTGTGGGTGTGTGGGTGTGGGTGGGTGGGTGGGTGTGGTGTGTGGGTGTGTGTGGGTGTGTGGGTGTATGGGTGTATGGGTGTGTGGGGGTGTGGGGGTGTGGCGGTGTGGCGGTGTGGGGGTGTGGGGGTGGGGGTGTGAACCATATCACCCTGTTCTATCTCCACCCCTACACAAGCCTACACAACCCCACCTTGAACTCATCCCATCCTAGTTCTCCCTCTCCCCCCCCCCCCCACCTTACCCTCGCCTCACCTTTATCCTTAACCTAATACTCACCAACTCAACCCACCCTCACCGTCAGTTCCCTCTCCTCCCCTACTCCTCCTCACACCCACATCCCATGCTCAGCCCTATCCATCCATCACACCCAACACCTCTCAACTCTCACACGCGCACACCCACATACATTCTACCCACTTCCACTCTCACATTTTCATAACTTCACCTCATCCCCGAATGTCTCCCACCACTTCACACGCAACCAATCACTCCCACCCCTACCCAAGCCTCACACCACCACACTCCCTCAACCACCACACCCTCATACCACACACATATATACACACACCCATTGCTACGCACTCCCATACTTCCATAACCCCCAACCCCACCCCACCCTCCCCACGCTTCCCTCTCCCTCCCCCACACTGCCATCCACTTTCAAACCCCCATACTCCCCCAATCCCCACATCCTTACAACCCCGTCCCTCTCAACCTACACATCCACACCCACACTCACACAACTTGCAGTCACCCCCCACACCCACGGACATCCCCACCCGCACTCCTGCCCCCCACACCCCACCCCCACACCCCCACCGCCCACCCTCCCACCCCCACACACCCACCCCCCACCACCCCACACACCCACACACCGCACACACCCACACACCCACACACCCACACACCCACACACCCACACACCCACACACCCACACACCCACACGCCCACACCCCCACACACCCACACACCCACACCCCCACACACCCACACCCCACACGCCCACACGCCCACACACCCACTCACCCACACACCCACACACCCCACACACCCATACACCCACACACCCAACCACCCCCACAGGCACCCCCACCCCACACACCCACACCCACACCACCCACACCCACACACGCACACACCCACACACCCACAAACCCACACACCCAACCAGCCCCACAGGCACCCCCCAGCCCCCCCCCCCCCCCCATACCCACCCGCAACCCTCACTTCCACCCACCCTCCCCTCCCCACCTCCCTACCTCCCAACCTCCCCTCCTCCCTATCTCCCCACCTCCCCACCTCCGCACTCCATGTCTGTTGGAAATCTGTGAATTAACCTTGACAGGAGATGGCCTGGTATTAAAGCCCCGAGGGGTCCTGTCGGCGGGGAGCCGCCTCTCGCGTCTTCTCGCTGCTCGGTCACGTGGCTGGGAAGAACAGCTGCGTATTGAGGGGAGCCTCAGGTCTCACTGCGGATTTCCTCAGGTCCAGAAATGAATTATCACCAGGAAGGGATATGAGGCCGCGTCGTGTGGACGGACGGAGAGGGGGCCCGATTTGAACACCAACAAGTGTTTTCTTTGGCAAAGCTTTGCTAAATTTGGGCAGAGTTAGGGGAGGAATGGGGAGGGGGTGAGGGGATAGGGGAGGGGTGGGAGAAGGTGGCTGGGGGAGGTGGCTGGGGGAGAGGGATAGGAAGGGAGGAACTGCGGGAGTTGGAGGGTGAAGGGAGGGGGAGGAAAGGGGAGGGGGGAGAATGGAGATAGTGGAGGGAGGGGGGGAAGGGGAAGGGAAGACTCGAAATAGGGAAGGGAGGGGAAGGATGAGGAGGGGGAAATGGAGATAGGGTAGAGAGGGGGGAGGAAAGGTGCGAGTGGAGGGAAGGGGCGGGAAGATGAGGGGAAGGGAGGGAGGGGAGTGATGGGAGGAGATGTGGGTTTAATGAGGAGGAAGAAAGTGGAAAGGGGGAGGAGAATAGGATGGGAGGCGGAACGGGAGTAGGAATGGGAGTGGAAGGGGATGGGGCATGGGGAAGGGAACAGGATGGAAAGACGGAGGGAGGGATATAGAGGAGGTTAGGGGGAGGATCGGGAGAAAGCACGAGGGTGGGCGCGGGAAGATTTACATGAGAATGGCGGAAGTGAAAGAGATCGAAAGAGGAATGGGGGAGTGAGACAGAGGGGGGGCAGGGAGGTGTACGGAGGGACATAGAGGAGAGTGAGGGGAAGATATGGGGGATGGAACACGGGGGAAACGAGAGGTGGAAAGGGGATCCGGGTGGGGAAGGGGTAGGGGCGTGCTAGGGAGGAGGGGGGAGAAGGGGAGGAGGAGCGGGAGGGGGGAGGAGGGAGCCCTGGGGGAGAGTGGGAAGGGGAACAGAAGGGGGAGGGGGAAGTAAGAGGGGGCAGTGAAGAGGTGGGCGAGCTGGTTTGTTGTATGAAGGTCACTGTGTGAATGCGCAGCTGGCATGCCGGGAAGTGTGAAGACTGTGTGAGCACCTAATTGATTTAGGCGTAAAGCGCGCCTCACACCACATGGCATTTATACTTGAATCCCACTTTTATGGAGAATCGAGAATTCAGTTTCCTAGGTTTTGGTGGTTTTTTTTGTGTTCAAACTTGTTATTCCAGTTGAATAACATATTTTATTTTCAGTACCTCGATACTGGTTTTGCAGCGTTGATAGTTATGGTGCATATGAACTATTTATGGATATAATGATGAGATGAGCTGAACAATATAAACAATAGCAGGTAGCAATAATTGATTACAAATAGCATGGGGATCTTACATTACCGTCTCTCTGTGATTGGGATACAATGTTTAAATTCATAGTATCTACACATAGTGAGTAAGGGTACTGAGAATGTGATGAGATCTCGCGTACAGACGAGGTTTGTGGTATGGACGCACTGTAGGAGGTGCCATGTGTTGGTGGGAGGGGGGGGGGGCAGTGTGGAGGGCTACAGTTGGGATTCAGAGTTGGGCGTATAGCAGAGTGTATCTCACTAGTCTACTCTCACTTAAGGCCACGCCCACCTGTCTTTGTGTACACATGCGCGGATGTGGAGGTGTGGGGGGAAGGGGGGGCATCTCCCGGGGATGGTTGGTTGGTTGGTTATTGGAGTTCTGGCAACATCTAAGGTCATATCAGGACGGGTACCGACTTGTGACAGTGCGCACTCATGTTGAATTTATAGTGCTGCCCCACTGGGAATTCAGGCCAAGTTAGGAAGCGACAAGTATCAACTTTGTAAGTCATTGGCTTGACTCGACTGGGAATTGAACTCCTGATCTCCCGCAAGGAGGCCTGAACTCTACCGATTCGGCCACTGCGCCCGGTGATCTCCCGGGGAAACCCAGCTTCTGAGGTCATACCGAGAAGGGCAAACTCCTGGTGGTTTGATAGTGTTGCCCAACTGATATACCACACCGCCGACACCGTTTTTGTGTGAAGTGTTTTATTCGGCTGAATAATTTTGCGCTGAGGAACTAATTTCAGGGTTCTAGATAACATGCACAATAAGACACTGTGGCGCCACCTTGTGGCTCCCACCCGAACCAGGTACAACTTTCAGTGGCCACCCTTCTTAAGGTGGCGCACCCTGTAGGAACCTGGGTCATTACCCATACACATTATAGGTGGTGACAAACACTATGAACTTTTCGTGCCAAATATGGTCACGTGACCGGATGGCTGTTTGAACTCCCTGCACAACCGTCACAGCCGCCGCCATCTTCATACCATCCAGCTTTCTTCACCCACCCACACTGCTAGATAAACTTAACTCAATAGGGGTGAGGGTTTCAGTCCCACATTACCAAACCATCAGCAGTGGGCAGCGAGGAAGCAGATCAACGGCAGTTCCGGTTCATGACTCATAAACTGTATAGAATGGCATCTCGAGATTAAAAACAAAGCCCATTAAACTTACATGTGGTTTCTGGGACAAGAATTCTGTACATGCCATGTATAGCATAGCATTGAACCATCCCTGTCTATGAACTGTAAAGCCCTGGTCACATAGCCATTAGTGGGGGTAGGTGAACGTAGTGCAGGCGAACGTAGTTGAACGTAGTTGAACGTAGTTGAACGTAGTTGAACGTACCGACATCCATACTTCTCGTTGATGTTAACTTGGTATTGGTAATAACGTGGGTGACCCATGATCACCAATTTAATTATTGGACATGTTGAAAAGAGCGGTATGTTAGATGCTGAATTTTTATCCGTGATGCTATCATACTGTGGCGAAGTCAAATGTAGTAGAACGTACCTCTTAATGTACTCTAGCATACTTTAATGTACTCTAGCATACTTTAGCATACTTTGACCTCCATAAAACCATGGCCATTCCATGTCGCACATGCCGCAGTCACATAGCCATTAGTGGACACAGTTGAACATAGTTGAACAGAGTGGAGGCTAACGTAGTTGAAAGTGGTTGAACGTAGTTGAATGTACTGGTATCCGTACCATGACGTATTTATCTGTATCATTCGGTGGCAAAAGGTGCTGTACCTTAACGTATTTCAACGTAGTTTAACAAACTTACACCACGTTTGATCCACATTAGCCTCCACTACGTTCACCTACGCCCACTAACGGATATATGACCAGGGCTTAAGTGTGCTTGCTACCTGGATATTTGCAATTGTATGAGACTTACAATTCCAGAGGGACGAGTGTAGTTGACGTGCCCCGACCTCCCCATTGAAATGCTACATACAGGGGTGGGCATTGGGTAGGCGTGATTGCATCAGGGAGCCTAGATAGTCTAATGGTTAGGACGTTGGCCCCAAAAATGGCAGAAATGCGGGTTCGAATACCGCGCCAAATACAATGATCCCCAATTTCCACCACCCTGCTCCACGTGGATATATTCTGTTTATAAAACCGCTTCAGGTAGAATGTTCTGCATCTGCAACCCCCACCCCACCCCCCTCCCTCACATCCCCATGATAGATATATTTGATTGACGTGGATATATTCTGCTTCCTCACCGGGGTGCTGGAGTTACTTCCGGTTAGTGTCAGGTTCAATATCCTTCCATCTTAGGTGTGGCTACTGCAGGGCCTCATTCATTCATAATTCAGTCACTGCCGATTAATAGCCTCGAAAAAAGGCAGACATATTTGAGGAGGCTCCACGGGTCCGCCGTCTGAAGTCTTTAAACATGCATTATCTGGTTAAACATTACTGTAACCCTCCTCCACTCTAATCCCCTCAACCCCCCCCCCCCCGGCTACTTAAAGTGGCCAGCCAGAGGTTTTATTCTTGAAATTAGTAATAGTTGGTTGGGTGTTGGAGTTTAACGTCCTGGCAACATTTAAGGTTATATCAGGATGAGTACCGACTTGTGACAGTGCGCACTAATGACGAGTTTATTGTGCTGCCCCACTGTGAGACCACCCTGCCAGCACCATAACCTGATATCCCACTCAGTCACATTATCATAGCACTGAGCCAACCACTGCTTGCCCTATTCTAATAATGCCGAGTGTCTGACTAGGAAGCGAGTATGCCATTTTTAGAGAAAAGGCTAGCAGATTCAGGCAGACTGCATTGATGTATATTACATCACATTAACTTTTCACGTCATTGGGTTGAATCGACCAGGGTTCGAACTCGTGGGTTCGAATCCCACGATGTACTAAAACGGGAGACGAACACTCAGAGAAATTGGTAATGTAGTGGTCTGCACTGACCTCTCAGGCAAGTAACCACATAGACAGGTAGGTGTGGGTAGTATGGTGATATCAGGGAGCCTAGGTGGTGTAATGGTTAGCACACTGGCCCAGAATGCAAAGAGATGTGGGTTTGAGTCCCGCTCTAGGCGCAATATTTCCCATTTTCATCACCCCCACGACACTGGTTGCCGTGATCATGATCCTGTACACGCTTTGCGCTGTATGGTTGTTGAACCTACCACGTGTATGTATGTGTTAGTGCATTGCCCATATGTATGTAATTGTAAGCATTAAAAGACTTACAATTCCAGGGGGACGAATGTAGTGGTCTGCACTGACCTCTCAGGAAATTAACCACATAGACAGGTAGGTGTGCGTAGTGTGGTGATATCAGGGAGCCTAGGTGGTGTAATGGTTAGCACACTGGCCCGGAATGCAAAGAGATGTGGGTTCGAGTCCCGCTCTAGGCGCAATATTTCCCATTTTCATCACTGCTACGACAGTAATATGTCATGTGTAGCAGCTGTGAAGGGATTTCTGAAGAAACCAATTAATACTGCGAATAATGTATCACTCAGATCTAGTCTGGTGGGTAGGAGGCGGTACGAAGTCAATCTCCAACTACCTTTCTTCCCTTTTAAAAAAAAACAAACCATTATTTGAAGGAAAGAACTATGAATGGAGTGGCCAATCATTTGAAGTTTTTCACGTAATTCTTTCTCCATGTTAATTGGTCAATTAAAAATGTCGACATCATCTCGAAATTCAAATAAGGAATTTTGTTGGTTTAAAAAAAAAAGTTAGTTAGGTAATTAAAAGCTCAAAAATCGATTCTGCTGATTAGAAGTCCAGTTTGTTTCTTTCTGTGTGAAGAAAAGGATCCAGCACATTTTACTCATCACTTTTCTGGTGATACCTTTACTTGTAAGCCGGCTCCTGTTCCAACGCATCCCGCCAAGTTCATGCTCATAAGTTTCAAAAGTGTTAATTATCTTATTTAAATTTAGGCTAGACATGGTTTGGAGTGTAACCGGAAGATGGGATGGCCGAATGAGTAAGAGCATCCTTCTCCCATGTTGGTAGATCGTGGGGTCGAGTGAAACCAATGACTTAAAAATTGATACTTCTCGCTTCCTCACCTGGCGTTCGGCGTTATTAGGATAGGAGAAGGACTGGTTGGCTCAGTGTCAGGATAATGTGACTCAGTGGGATATCAGGTCATGGTGCTGGTGGCATGGTCTTCCAGTGGGGCAGCACTATAAAGTTTCCATGAGTGTGCACTGTCACAAGTCAGTACCCGTCCTGATATGGCCTTAGATGTTGCTAGGATGTAAAACAACAACAAACAAACAAACAAAAACCTTTGGAGTGGGGAGCAGATGCTGTCACACAAGTCCATTATATATGTGTCACCATCTATCCCTCAAGCAGTCATCCCAAACTTTGAGATAAAGTAAGATGTTAATACATGTCGAATTTTATTTGCTATTTACATTCACGTAATGAATTAATTATGCAGCACATATGATATGTAATGAAATTATCGGAAGATAAACAAGGACATATCATCCTAGTAGTTACATTCCATCCTGGCTATGCACTATCACCATCATTTATATAAATATCCTATATGTATTTATGGTTTCATAGTTCCCACTTCTCTCACATGGTGCCACCTGCGAGATTGTTTCGTTAACGTTGTATAGTCCGATGGTTTTGAGTTTCTGTCATTTTCTGAGATAAATAATATGATTGGTACCATTTGCTTCACTTTAGTTTCAAGTAATTTTTATTTTAAATGGCTAACTTTTGCGATATTTGAAGTACAGAGATGCAAAATTAAATGTTGGCAAGCACGCTAAAATCCTGACACCAGAAGCTTATGCAGAAATACGTTCTATTACGTTAACTTAGAGTTCCTTTCTATGTGCGTTTTTGTTTTGAAAATATTATGCTTTATCGGGCTATGCAGCTTTAAAGTTTAATGAAAGCAGTCCAAATACATATCGACTTTTCTCACAAGAAGACCAATGGCTGATTGAAAGCAACACCAAAAAAAAAACAGGGGAAAAAAGGAAATAATCTCGACGCATCCTAATTATACTCGGACGACACGGTTCGAGGCTATTTGATTAGATGACAAGTCCCAGGGGCGCTCTTTGTTGGCGGAGTAATCTCACGGAAATGCCCCGCGTGATGAGGGCCCCTCGGCGGAAGTGCTGAGTTGTGACTCGGCGCCAAATGGCTGCCAGCTGAGTGTAAGACAATGGCGTGCAATCACAACGAGGCTCTAACGGCAGCCGGGCCCATGAATATTCATGGCATTGGACTCCATTGGGCGTCATGCTTTAAACAACATCAAAAACTAGTCCCGGCAGCCACGTGACTGGGCATGCGCGGACACGCCATCAGAGTGGAAGGGGGGTTGCAGAAACCAGCAGGAATGACCCCACTGAGAATTGACTGGGGGTCGGCGCCAATTTGTTGTTGTTTTGTTGTTGTTGTTGTTGTTGCAGTACAAGAACTATTGCTTTGAAGTTCACTCACAGCTTGTTCAGTCATTGTATGAAATAACCACGAGTTCAGGAAGTGTGACGTCAGAGGGGGTGAGTTGGGAGATGAAAAAGTTGCGTAGGAAGCAGAAGCAGTAGTAATTAAAACTGGGGTCCGATGGTTTTGAATTTATGTCATTTTCTGAGATAAATACGGTAGGTTGATTGTTAAAATCGACTTTAGTTTACTTTGAAGTGACTTTTCTTTTAAATGGCTAACTTTGGAGATATTTGGAATGAAAACATGAACAATTAATGATGACAAGCATATCAATATTCTAACACCTATATGCTTCAGCACTGACAGGTTCTATTAGATTGACTTAGTAAGGCCTTCTGGCAGCAACACTTGCCCTAATACATTCTTAATACATGCACCTGTATCTAAGTTGAATGTGTACTGTTTTTTTGTGAGGTTCTTTTTGATGGGGTGTTTATGCTGTCCATAACATATAAGCTCGGATGATCGTACTTGTTTTCAATGCTGGGCAGTTATCGGTTTGATTTTCTTATAGTTATTATTTGTGATTAGTAATCTATGTTTTTTTCGTGATAATAGATTTTCTTCTATACTATTCCTAAGCTAGCCTACTCTATTTACATATTATAGCCTTGTACGCAATAGATGGTTGGAGCGTGGTTTTGGTGGTATTTGTTGAGTTTATGGCCTGGGAACTTCCCAGGAGCTGTCCAACTGGTGGTATCAAAACCAGATAAGTGCTTTGGTATTGAATACTGTATGACACTACAGTATAACCCCGTTAAGCCAAACTTGAAGGAACCCTAGATATTTGTTTGGATTAACCAATCACTTGGTTTAACCAAGCTTGGTTTAACGGGGTTGTACTGTATGCCGTTTTAAGAGAAAAAGCTAGCAGTATCAGGCAGACTGCATTGGTTTATATTACATCACATTGTTCATGTTAGCATAACATGGGTAATTTGCGATGGGGCGGGAGGGGTAGGGCCTTAAGCCATCTTACAACATTCACCCACCTAGCGATTTAAACCTGAACCACACTGCTTGCTGGCCCCTAGCGTCAAACGCAGACACTTTCAGGCCTTATATGCTAACTTTCAAACTAAATTAAACCAATGCTGCCACCTTGCGGGTTCTTGTCCAGTCTGTGATATCACAACAAGCAACACATTCGTTCACTCGCCAACTGGACGCAAACCCACGAAAACCACCCGACCACCAATTTGCCGCCCCCCACCCCTCAACTAACAAACAGGCTACTCAAGCGGTAGGGTTGAGAGTGATGAGATTGATTGACCGATTATTGACCTATGATGATTTACTGTTTTTGCTTGACCTGATTATCCTGATTGACCTTGACCCTGATGATTTACTATTGTTCCTTCGCCTGATTATTCTGATCAAATAAATTGCAAAATTATACCACGCCTGTCTTGTTGTTAATTAAACTAGTGCCCCATATTTGACAGAGTAAGCCTATCAGTCAGATTGTAGGGATACTCGTCTATTATTTAAGATTAAAGACCCTAATATTGTTTTGGAAATATACTGATCTTAAAGATAACATTTGGTGAAAGCAAGATATTTAAAAAACCAAAACATTGACCAGAATTGAGCCTACGCACAAAACCTAGATACTGGTGCAGTCATTAGTCATTTCTTTGAGGCTTCATCGCACTTGCCCAAATTAATTTAGCATGTTTGCACTTCAAATATTTCAAAAGTTAGCCATTTAAAATAAAAGTTACGATGTAGATTATAATGATCAATCTAATATATTTATCTCAGATAAATTACAGAAACTCAAAACAATCGGAGTATGCAACTACCGTATATGCCCCAATAGATGTGCACTGCGCGAGTGCAGACACATGGATGCACATCTATTCCAAGTTAAAGAATTTCATGGATTTGTTTTTGTTGTGCCTCTGAAATAATGTGGGATTGTCTTATTTTATGTGCAATCAGTCTGAATATGATCGTAAATTTGTGCGTGCTTTCAATCTTGAAATGGGGGGGTGGTGTGCTTCTATTGGGTAGCGTGCTTCTATTGGGACATATACTGTATAACAATAAGTGCTCTCTTCTCTCTGATTAGGAGTAGCTGTTTATGAGTCTTAACAATAACTGCTCTCGATTTCCATGAGTACCTGTTCTATAAGTGCTAACATCGACTGCTCACTTCTTTCTATATATATGAGTACTTGTTCTATGAGTTGTCTCTTCTCTATCTATACATGAGTACCTGGTTTATAAGTGCTAGCATCAAGTGCTTTCTTCTCTACCTCTACATGAGTACCTGTTCTATGAGTTCTAACACTAACTGCTCTCTTCTGTTTCCACATGAGTACCTGTTCTATGAGACCTCACACCAACTGCTCTCTCTACCCGTGTACTTGTCCTATGAGTTCTCACACCAACTGCACTCTTCTCTCTCTGCCGGAGTACTTGTTATATGAGTTCAAACACCAACTGCTTTCTTCTCTTTCTCTAAATGACTACTTTGTTCTATGAGTTCGAACACTAACTGCTCTCTCTCTTCTCTCTCTCTCTACAGGAATACCTCCTAATGAGACCACGCGTTGTACCACTGGACGGACGTGCACTCCTTCTGCAGGTCAAGGACACCATAGAGGCTGACCTCAGAGGCAAGGTCGAAGCAGTGGAGGTAAGGTCAACTTACGGTCAACTTACAGTCAAAGTAAACGTCTATCAATGTTGCCTGAGTACCGGTGAAGGTAGATGATCGTTTCAACCAATTAATAAGCGTAATCCATTTGACACCAGAAATAATGGCCTAGCGGTACAATGTTTGCTTCCATTGCGGGAGGGAAGTTTCAATCCCCAGCGTAGTTAAATCGAAGGCTTGGAAAACGGGCACTGGCCCCGGTGAGGTGCCATTACAGAGCTGTCAGGAGAGGCCATGCTGTCACAAATCAGAATCGGTTATGATGTAACCTTCCATTCTCTTAATTAGAACCGTGGTAGAAGTTGGGGTTTGGGTGGGTGTTTATTCATTGAGCTGAAATACTTAAGGGGACCCATACCCATAAGATTACAAATCCACCAACAAACTTTATACTAGAGACAATTCATAGGTCAACTATGAGTGGTAAATGGACTAATTTGGTTCGTGAAGAAAATAAAATGGAAGTAGTATACAAAGAGTGAGATTGAGACATGGCGTTTGGTGAATAATACTAACAAAATAGGCCGTAAGTAGTACACGGCCAGAGGCGTTAATCGCAGGTGAGTTGAATAAAATCATCAGGGTAGTAGTATGTAGAAAAGGGCATAAGGCTCGGGAGTTTGAATACTACAAGTTTGTACATCCAGATGGGAACTGAATAAATTAAGGGAGAATGGACAAGGATTCCTCTATGGTCGCTGGCACACACCTGGGAATAGAAATAGGGTGGGTGGGGAGAAAATAGGAGGAAGAAGGCGATCTGCTGGTTTGGAAGACTGCTGAAAAGTGAAGGGCTAGAACTTAGGAGAGCCGGTAGAACGCAGGAAGCGGGGGAGTAGTGGAGATACGAAGGGAGTGAGAGGAAAGGCGAGTGGCAGGAGGAGGGAGAAGGAGGTAGGCTGTTCCAGTGTCCTCCCCAAATCAACTACAATTCGAGAATTGTGAATGAATGTTGCTTGTGTGCCTAGCAATGAGTTCCTCGTTGGGAAAATAATGACCGTATACAGGATTTAACATCTACACCAATGTTGTTCTGATAAAGCATGTGCCCTATCACACATGATATGTTAAACGAGACAACAAAAAACTAGTGGTACATTGGAAGATTGTCCAGATATTTTGTTTAATTTTTGTTATTGATACAGTATTTATTCTGCCCATAGCCTGTAAGCTCCTGTGAGGGTGCTTGTTTTCAATGCTGGACAGCTGTGAGGAATGTTATGGTGTATGCCTGGGTTCCGGTTCCGGTTTGGTATCCGGAAGATCCACCAGCATTTATTTAAGTAGTTAGTATCTATGTTAGTTGTTTTGTTTTTTGTTGGGGGGTATAACTTCCTATCATATAACTAATATCGTGCCCTAGTATGTACATCTAGTGATATGGTAATAGGCTTGTGGATGGGGACGTGTTCCCAGAATTTGTTTGTTTGTTTGTTTTGTGTGCAGCTTTCCTTTCCCTAGTTAGTACCTAGATGTGCCAGAACACATCCATACTCTTCGGGACTGTGGTCAAGTGGGTCGGCTGTGGTGTTAAATTGTTAACCATAGTTCTAATGGCATTGTCCCTGACTTTTGGTGTAACCACCTTCCTTTCACCTGTGCCTTGTCCCTAGTTGGTACCCGGGTGCCCCAGAACACACCCATACCCTTCGGGATTTCGAGCTGGTGGCACGTTATGGTATTTTCTCATGCCATAGTGTATTATAGGTTGGGTTCGGTGAGCATGGTTGATCTGTCCATACCTTTCATGATATAACAGGACTTTGCAGATCACAGGAAGCACTGAAGACTGGGACCGCACACAGTGGTCAAATCGGTTAGAGTGTAGGCTTCCTGTGCAGAAGGTCTGGAGTTTTCAATACCGTTCAAACCAATGACTAACAAAATTGACATTTGCCGCTACCTCTCCTGGCGCTCTAGTTTATTAAGATAGGACAAGGACTGGTTAGTTCAATATCAGGATAATGTTACTGGATGGAAAATCAGGTCATGGTGCCGGCGGCTGAACTCCCATTGGGGCAGCATTATAAAGTTGCCATGAGTGCGCATTGGCACACGTCGGTACCTGTCCTGATATAACCTTAGATGTTGCCAGGACGTAAAACACCAACAAACATACAAACAACTGAAGACCGGTACTACTGTAATGGATTCGGAGTTCAACTACCATTTTCAGTGCACAATAGAGACCACAGCAGGCACATATGTATTGCTAGTGATGGTTGGTTGGTTGGTTGGTTGTTGGAGTTGTATGCATTGGCAACATCTAAGTTTATATCAGGACGGGCACTGACTTGTGACAGCGCACACTCATGGTGACTTTTTATAGTGCTGCCCTACTGGGAGATCAGGCCACCAGTACCATAACCTGCTATAACACTCAGTCACATTATCCTGACACTGAACCAACCAGTCCTTGCCCTATCCTATTAATGCCGAGCGCCTGGCTAGGAAGCAACAAGTATCAATTTTTAAGTCATTGGTTTGACGATCTACCAAAACGTGAGATGGACGCTCAACTCATTTGGCCATCCCGTCTGTCGGGTACTGATAACCATGCTATCACATGTAATACTTGCAGGCTGTTTATTGATTAATCTCCCTCCATCCCCCTAGGTGGGTGGGTGAGTGGAGGGGGTGTTCTTCTGGGGAGATTGGGGTCTTTGTGTCATGCGCAGTGTCCGTTCCTCCCCGCTCGAACGCCCAGACTCCACTCACTCTGAGAATTACATTTGATGCGATTACAAATCTCTGGCCTACTTAATGAACTATCCTCAATTAAAATACAATATTTTAATCCAGCAGGGTCGAGGAACTGGTCTGCTTGCAGCCAGGAAGTGGCGCTTTGGTGCAGACCTAGCCAATGCCAGACTGGTCAAGTGACATTACGGCCATATAGCCTTATAATATCTAGCAATAGCATAATTCCATCAGGCAAAACCCAACATGTTTTATTTCCATAATATTTGCCTCAATATTTCTGACATATTATGCATGAAGAAAAAATGGTTTAGTTTTTTAGCAATGTTTGTATTATAATATAAGGCTCATGCTTTCCATTCAAGCATTCGGTTGCTTTCAATCTACCTACACTATCGCATAAATCAAAACAGTCGATCTGGAATTAATTGAAACCTTTCTTAAAATTGAAATTCTATATACTTAGTCATAATGTTATGAAAGCTATGGCGGGATGTTTCATACCTTCAGGGAAATGTATTCGGTAAAAGGGTAATATTAATCTAAGTTTTTGTTGGTGCATTAGTTATTTAAGCAGGGGAAATTTCAATCGCGGACAATTGGTCTTCCTCATTTGACTGCTCCTTGCCCTATCCTAATAATGCTGAGTGCCTGGCTAGGAAGCAACAAGTATCAATTTTTAAGTCATTGGTTTGACTTGACCAGGGTTCGATCCCACGATCTACCAACGCGGGAGACGGACCCTCTAACTCATGTGGTCATCCCATCTGAATTGGGGTTTTGTCTGTCTTTGGAATGTAGCGCAGCGTCAACCAAATAAGGTGAAACAGATAGAAATACCTAGATTTTCTCAAATCTCGGCGTCGAGGCCCTAATAATATCCTGTGGTAAGGAATAGCGTGATGAAGTAGCCACAGGTGGCGCCACCACTGGTAGCCTTATGCTGCAGTGGCTGCTGTACAAGAAGTCGGTTCTGATCATATTCGTAAAGTACTCGCAGGTGGGTTTAAAATTAGATGCAGAATAAATTGAGATGGATGCGTTATTTATATTCGCATAATGGATTTATAAGGCACATATCACCTGACGATGACAAATCAGGTTAATTTATATTGCAGATGACGGCAGACCATCACAATAATGTCATGAATACTAATAAAGGCACTGAAACATTGGCCATACACAAACAAATCAAAGATTTGATGACGTGGCTCGATCAGAAACCACTTCGTTGGAATAATCACCCATCTTAAAGTTACGTAGTCTGATGGTTTTGAGGTTCTGTCATTTTTATGAGATAACTATATTCAGTTGATTGCTATAATCTACCTTACTCTAGTTTGAAGTAACTTATATTTTAAATGGCTAGCTGTTGATATATTTGAAATTTAAACATGTCAAATTAGTATCGGCAAGCAAAGCAAAACTCTAACACCGTAGGTTTATGTAATAACGGGTTATATTAAACTGATCCGCATTCCCTTCTATATGGCAACAGATACTTAATAAGTGCACCAGTACCTAAGTTAGATATGTAGAATCAAACCTAGATAATTGTTTTGTTTTTGAAAATGTAATGTTTTCATCGAACTATACAGCTTTAAGGAGACACTCAGATTCTAGAAACATCAGCCATATTGAGCTAAGAACTACTGGGCGTGTCCGTGGGGCATTGTGTCGCCATGCTTTAGGGAGGATTGATCCCCACCTATTATGTTGGCGTTATAATATCTTCATTATGTAATATCACATAGGGAAGTGATAAGTGGAATTATGTAAGGCATAAGAATTATATGCAGATAATTAAAGATGCATAGTCCGATTAAGCATCAACATTTTAAAATGAAAACACTCGCCTAGATTTGATTCTATATATCTAACTTATATACTGATACCATTACAGTATAACCCCGTTAAACCAAACTTGAAGGGACCCTAGAAATATGTTTGGATTAACCGATCATTGGTGTAACCGAGCTTTGGCTTTGACTTTGACTTTGACTCCCCCCCCCCCACACACACACTACTGTCCACACACACTCACTTTCCCCACCCGACTCCCCCCTCCCTCCCGCATCCTCCCCCCCCCCGTCCCCCGCACACACCACTGGCCCCAGACACTCACTTCCCCTGTCCGGCTCGCCACCCTATTCCCCCCTCCCTACCACCCCCCACCCACACAAGCGTGGCGTAAGAGGCAGTGGGGTCTCAGATGACCTTATAACCACAGGAAAGTTTGGCTTAACCATACCGGATGTGGCCTGGGGTCTGACAATTTTGTTTGGATAAAGCGATAATTTGGATTAACCGACTTTGGTTTAACCAACTTTTTTATATGAGAAATGGTAGTATTTTACCGGGCTGCAGAAAAAAGTTTGGATTAACAAATCATTTGGTTTAACCAAGCTTGATTTAACGCGGTTATACTGTATTAAGCATTTGTTGTTACATAGAATGGCACACTGAGTCAACTTATTAGACTTGGTACTGCATAAGGCTATGGTATCAGAGCTTTGGCATGCTTGCTAGAATTAATTTGGCATGTTTGCACTTCAAATATCTCCAAAGTTAGCCATTTAAAATCAAAGTTACCACAAATTAAAATCATCATCATGCTGTGAGTCGCGATGCGTCAAAGACTGCTTTCATTACTTGACTGCTGCTCTCCATTTAGCTCTCTGCTGTGAGAGTGATGTCCATGAGTCGGTCTTAATGTCTCTCAGCTTCAGGTTTCATTTCATGAAAGCTGCCTGCAAAAGTGTTGAGGTGCTGCTGGCTTTTGCAAGTTACCACCAGCACTCTCTCCGGGAGCAAATAGAGATTTCACACCGGCAAGAACACGTCCAGACAGGCGCAAAAGTTTGTCCCTGCAGTGGCTGGTCAGGAGATGTTGGGAGTATCATACATCAACTGCCTTTAATGCTGCCACAGTGACATGGTTTTCTGTTTAGGGTTTGCTCCCTTAGCCTTTGGTTCTGTCAAGAACCTGTACCACAAGGCAGTGGTTTACGACTCTGCAGAGCAGGGGCGTCAAACTCCCTGAGGTATTGCAATACCTGCAATACCTGCATACCCATGCAAACTAAAGTAAGGTAGATTATAACAATCAATTCACTATATTTATCTCAGAAAAATGGCCGAAACTCAAAACCATCAGACTATGCAATTTTCAATATGGAATAGCTTGCTTATCGTCCTCCTGTGCTACTTCTGTATGTGCTACTACCATCTGACATGGTTCTTCTGTGCTGAGTGGAGGAGTTGTTTGTTTGAGGTACCTGGAGCCCGCGTAGTCTGGTTTGAAGCAGGCATAGCTTTGGTGCAGATCCAGCATCCGACAGGCTGCCTCCACACTGAGCCCAGTTAGTTTGAACAACGATTTCAACATAAATAAGCAATAGGTCTTTTGGGCCATAATCATAAACATTGCTCAAAATGAAAAAGAAGAGTAGGTTGTAAATGACCACATTAATATATTTTTCTCTGGAATATGTACCCCAAAAAGTTCAATTGCAATGAATTAAAGATGGATAATCCAATGAAAGCGTCAGATTTGATTCAACCATAACTCTTACGGGCCGTCCGTAGTGTTCAACATTGTCATTCTACGACAGCGGGGTTGGAGGGGTCAATCATGTATGGCTTTTATCATTTAAAAAAATGTTGATATTTAAAATGTTGCATTTAAAGTGCCTGTCACACTATGCCGGATTGAGCAACAGACAGAATTGTTTAGTTCGGTGGTGATAAGTATCAAAATGTATTAAAATGTCTCAAAGTGTAGCGACATCGGGTCTACGAACGGACATGGACCGGACATGAAACGGACATGAAATGGACATGAAACGGACATGAAACGGACATGAAATGGACATGAACAGATAGCTAATGGACGAAACAAAATCAAACCGGACAAGAACCATTGACGTCAGTCTGGCGGCTGCTGTTCCTAGTTTTGTGCATGCTCAAAACTTGTACGGACACAAACCGGACATTGTTCATTTTCTGTCCATTTCCCCCAATCCGGTGAGGTGTGACAGGGCCTTAACTAAATTTCTAAAGGTTGATGTGTACTGCTTTGGGGGGTATGAAATAGCAATGAATGTATGGAGATGGCTTCCTAACAGGTAGTTGCCTTTTATAGTGGTTAGAACACATGTTTGGACCATCCTACTCATCCCATCTCTTCGTTTGGACTGGCCTACCGAGCAACTATATAAGGAGTGTAGTCACACACTCTCAGTACTCTACTCTCAGACATCGAGGCGTCAACATCTCCAAGTCAGTTAGGCCTGAAACCTGATCTGGCTAGTTAGAGCTTATAGTGCCTGTCACACCTTACCAGATTGAGCAACGGACAGAATTGTCTAGTCCGGTGGTGTTCGGTATCAAAATGTATCGAAATGTGTCAAAATGTGTCAATGGACGCTGGACGCTGGATGAACGGACATGAAACGTACATGAAATGGACATGAACGGATAGCCACTGGACGATGACCGGACGATAACCAGATGATAACCGGACGACAAACGGACGGACTGAACATCAACCGGACATGTACCGGACTGTCACGGACACGCCGGAAACATATACTGACCGAATTCCCGAAACACCATCAATGGACTCTGCAGGAAGCAAACCGGAGATGTAACGGATGGGTAATGGACATGAACCGGACAAAATGGACTAAACAGACTTAAAACGGACACCAACCATACACGTCAGTCCGGTTGTGTCCGTTACAAGTTTTGTGCATGTTCAAAACTTCCCACCGTACACACCGGACAAATAACGGACACGCCGGATGCCAACTGTATATAAACCGTACATTGCCATATTTCACTGGACAGTGTCCGGTTTCTGTCCGTTTCCCCAATCCGGTGATGTGTGACAGAGCCTTATAGGATGGATTCAACTTGTTGAGCTTCTACAACATTGACCAATGGCCATCAGTAATATTGGTGACTGTTGTATCTGCCTTTTTCCACATCACTGCTGCTGACATGTTCATTCATCATCAACTGAGACTCTATACCTGTATGGTTGGCTACAGCTTATGGACTACACAGACAGTTGTGAGTGTGATATCATACATTTGAGAATGTATATGTAACTGTACACTTTGTAATTGAGAATATATGTTATAAGTACATATTTGTGCATCATTACTATTCTTCTTTACTAAGAATAGAAGATGTTACGAATTCTCTTTTCTCCTCACTATATTAGCTAGTCTATAAGATTAGGCATTAGTTATTATACATGACAGGGGAGGAAGGGGTTCTGAAAAAATAGTATTCATTATACGTCCATGAAAATGTTGAAAATTCGGATGGCCCCTGACCTAGATTTGATCCTGCATATCCAACTTAGATACCAGTGCACTCCCTAAGCATTCATGTCAGTTTGGTGCCACCGTGCTATGCAGCTATGCTCAAAATAAGGTTATATCTAGTGTTTATATATGCACTCCAAATTACTTTGGCATATTCTCACCTCAAATATCTCTAACTGTAATCCTTAAAAACTAAAGTTACTTCAACTTAACACAAAGTAAATTATAGCAACCAGTTTAAATACATGGCAGAAGGTCAAAGGCCATCCGATTATACAAAGCTTAAAAATACCCCTGAAACTTGATGTAACCAACCTGTTCCAGCCTCCTAACTCTGCTGGGGGAAGGGGGGGGGGGGGAGGAGACGCGAACTGGGCGCAGATTGGCGCTATTTGTGTAACTGGCGCCACAGTTGCTTTTGGTAACAAATTAAGCTTTTGACATCGGCTGCTCAGGGCGGATAGTTGGCTGGGTTACAAATTGCGCTACTCTCGGGCGGCCGTGGTAGAAATGTTCTAATTGGAACGGCATATTTGGTGTTGGTTGCCAGTGTGTGTGTGTGTGAGGGGGTGGTGTTGGGTGATGGGGTGGGGTGGGGTAATAGGGTGCTTGCACACAACCGGAAGCTAATTAAGTGACGCAGTTGAAAGTGGGCTCAGCATTATAATTGCAGGGAGCTGAAAGCTGGTTGAAGGTCCGCAGTTGAGCAGTCAATTGAGAGGTCTATGGCATACCAGGCGCTTGTGGTTAGAGGCGACCCATATTTGTATTCTTATTGTAGTAGTCTGCACTGACCTGCCAGGTAAGGAGCCGCATGGACAGGTAGGCATGAATAGGTAGGCATGGATAGGGTGGAGAGATCAGGGAGCCTAGGTGGTGTAATGGTTACCACACTGGCCCGGAATGCAATAGATCTGGGTTCGATTCCTCCTCCAATATTTCCCATTTTCATCACCCCTACGACACTGATCCCGACAAGCTACACGCTGTATAGTTGTTGAACCTACCCTCTGTATGTATATATGTACGGTCATTGCCTGTATGTATATAACTGTAAGCATTAAAATGGCGGGCGGCGGGTGGCAGGCGGTGCACGGAGAGCGGCGGGCGGCGGGAGGTGGGTGGCGGGTGGTGTGAGGTGGGCAGCGTGCGGTGGGCGGCAGGTGGCGGGCGGCTGTCAGGGGGCAGCGAGCGCGTGTGGCTGACAGGGGGCGGCGGGCGGCGGGAGGCGGGCGCGGGCACGGTGGGCGGCCGGAAGGTACTGCGGTACACGCCTCCATTAACCCGGCTACCGCAAAGTGACGCCAGAATCCGGGGCAGCTCCAGCACACGGCGGCTTAACCTGTCCTCCACCCCCACCCACACCCCCACCCTCACCCTCACCCCCATCTCCACCTTCACCCCCACCCACACCCACACTCACTCCCACACCCACACCCACACCCACACCCACACACCCACAACGGCTTACTCTACCAACGCATTCACTCAACCAGTTCTAACTTAGCCTGCCTCCCACCCCTCCACCCTCCACCCTCCACCCTCCACCCTCCAACCTCAACCCCGGGATCCAACACCACGGCTTATCCTACCCAGCTCACCCACCCTAAGTCCTTATTCAGGCAAGACCTACTCAGGCAAGACTTACTCAGGAAAGACTTACTCAAGCAAGACTAACTTAAGCAAGATTTACTCAAGCAAGACTAACTCAGTCAAGACTTAATCACGCAAGACTTATTCATGCAAGCCTTACTGAGGCATGACTAACTCAGACAAGACTTACTCGTGAAAGACTTACTCAGGCAAGACTTACTCGGTCAAGACTTACTCAGGTGAGACTTACTCAGCTGCAACTTACTCAGTTGAGACTTACATAGGTAGCCACTGAGAATTCCTGTCTCAGTTCTCCATAATTGCCCTCTTTATGAAACCTCCATCACATGAAGTGTTACCGATGGTTATGGTATCTTACTGGCTATTCGCAGAGCTGTTCTGGGAATAATAGCCACCAATACTGTAATTCGCAGAGCTGCAACTAACCAATCAGTATGCATCATTTTACTGCACATGTGCATGTGCATCATTTTACTGAGCATTCGCAGGTGCAGAATTATTTTGGCTTTTGTTTTGGTCGTAAGGGATCGTCCAAGGTTGTCAACATGTCCAGGCCCTATTATCCTCAATATGCTCTTTCTGCTTCAGATCAAATTCTGTTAATTATGAGCGAGACTATTCACTGCTCCGATCAAATTTTGTTATTTATGAGCATGACTTAATAATAATGAAAGAGTGCTAAAATTGAAAACAACAAGTGAGCGGCAGTAACTATCAACACCGTGGACATCAATCAACCAATAACAATCAACTAAAAGGACAGATTGACTATTTACTGCTAAGATCAAACAGTGTTATTTATCAGCATGAATTCACAAATATTAAAAAATAGTGCTTTTATTTTTTAAATAAATACAATAAATACAAAATAGAAATTTACAACATGATATAAATACAATATTTGTTCTACACTCAACTGTGAATGCAGCTCTGTGAATAATAATCTTTCTTCTGCTAATTCGCAGAGCAAAGCAGCTCTGCAAATTGCCTCGTCCTTATGGTGTACGCAATATGTGGAATGTGAAAACTAGACAAACAAGTCCAGCTACTTAAAGTTGCATAGTCTGATGGTTTGGAGTTACCATCCTTTATTGAGATAAATATATTGGGTTGATCATTATTATCTACCTCACTTTAGTTTGAACTAACTTTGCTTTAAAATGACTAACTTATGAGGTATTTGAAGTGTAAACATGCTAAATTAATTCCTGGTGTGCATTTCAAATCTCTGACCCCATAGCATTCAGCCGTAAGAAGTTCTCCTTTTATGCAGCAACAACTGTTTAATAAGTGCATCAGTATATAAATTGGATATGTAGGATGAAATGTAAATAAGTGTTTTGCTTTTGAAAAGTTTCTGCTTTGATCGGACTATGCAGCTTTAACCAACTGGAGCAGACCCAGCATGATAGCCCTGACCCCACACCAATAGTACAACTAACAATACTAATACCCACAGTTATTACTACCAGAAGACTATCGACACAAAACAGCAAACTGAAATGAACAAATTCAAATAACTAGCTAGAATGAGGTACCACTAGACTGTTATTATCTAACTGCCATTTATTTATTTTTTGTAAATATGTTTATTCTGCTGAATAAGTCTTTTGTCAGTGCCGAAGCACTGGTCTTCCAGCCATTTTTCAATTCAGGGTTATTTACACAAAAGGTATATAGAATAAGGTATACAATAACTGTTCAATACACAATTTGCAGCATGTAACACAATGAAATTCTATAACCAAAAGGTTCCATAGCAATATGGTAACAGTAGTGTCATATAACTACATCAATATTAGTCAGATCAATGTGAGTATCTACATAGTATTTAGAATCTAAGCAGAAATTATCTTCTGTATTCAGTTTGTAAAGTTGTAGTAAGTTTTAATGTTCAGTTGCAGTTAGGCAAGCGGTATATAAATGTTGGTTTGTTAGAAATATTCTAGTGTAACTCTAGTGTAGTTAGTTATGTGAGTTTATGAATTATGTTGTTGGGGTGGGGTTGTTAATAATACACTGGACCAGCTCTGACCAGTGAAGCAATGGGACCAATCCTAGTGCTTGTAGGGCTTAAATTTTACATTTTTATTTGGACTGTCTCTGTTATTGTATATGGTTGACTGGAAATAACAGAGGAAGAGCAACAAATATAAAAGAATTTAAATTTTTAAATTAAAGAAGAAAAGAAATTCACTCCTCCTCTACGTCCGGCTGAAAAACGTCCATATCAGGACCTACATAAAAACTTCCTTCCTCACCTCAGCCGAACCATCCCAGTTTAGTTATCACGGCTACTCCCACCACACCACTTTCACCTGCGCATTCCCCTTCCTGCCTCCACATCCCTCTCCCTCCATCTGCTCCCCTTTCCCCTTCCTTCACCGACACCACCCATTTCATTTCTCACCCAACTCCAATCACCCACCCAGGTCATCCAAAGTAGCTGCGGTTACTTAAATCTGCCCTCTGTTTCCTTCCACATCCCCTCCCCTCCCCACCCCTCCCTACCCCTGACCCTCCCCTTCCCACTTCCTCATTAAACTACTTACCCATTTCTCACGTTAACTCCAAATGCAATTGCTTTCCCCCGTTCCACTTTCTCCTCCTCCTTACCCACTTCCCTGGTCACACCTCTTCTTTCCCTCACCCCTTCTCCTATCCCCTTCCTCGCCCCTTTCCCATCTCCCCTTCCCCAAAGCCTTCTGCTGCCACTCCTTCCCCCTTTCTCTACTTCGCCTACTTCCTCCGACCCACCCCATTCTCACCTCCACCCGACCCACCTAGCTTACCTCCAACTCACCACAACTAATCCCATATAACCCCAGTTGCCTTACCCTGTTTCAGCATCCACATCCACACCAACACCCACAACACACCCACACCAACACCCACACACACACACACAACACCCACACCCACACCCACACCCACACCCACACACACACCCACACCCACACCCACACCCACACCCACACCCACACCCACACCAAACCCACAGCCACCCCAGACCCACATCCACACCCACACCCATACCCACACCCATACCCATACCCATACCCACACCCACATTCACACCCACACCACACCTAGACCCACCCCACCCCACATCCCACAGCCACACCCACAACCACACCCACCTCCACGCCCACACCCTCACCCATACCCACAACCACAACCACACCCACAACCACACCCACAATCACTCCCACGCCATACCCATAACCACACCCACACCCATACCACACCCACACCCACACCACATATACCCCAGACCCACATCCACACCCACAACACACCCACAACACACCACACCCACACCAACCCCAGACCCACATCCACACCCACACCCACCACATCCCACACCCACACCCACATCCACACTAACACCCACACCCAAACCCACACACACCCACACACACACCCACACCACACACACCCACACTCACACCCACACATCCTCCCTACACCTACACCCACACCACACCCACACTCACACACCACCCCACACCCACACCCACAACCACACTCACACTCATACCCACTCCCACACTCACACCCACACACCCTCCCTACACCCAGCAACATCTGTCCTGATATGACCTTAGATGTTGCTAGGACGTAAAACAACAACAAACAAACTCACCCCCATCCATATACTCCCAATTGCCTTTCCCTCTTTCAGTACCCACACCCACATCTACACGTACACCCACACTAACACTCACACCCACACCAACCCATACCCACACCATACCCACACCATACCCACACTCACACCCCCACCCACATCCACCCCACACCCACACCCACAACCAAACGCACCCCACACCCACACCATACCCACACCCACACCCACACCCACACCCACACCCATACCATACCCACACCTACACCTACGCACCCTCCCTACACCCACCCCCATCCGTCCTGATATGACCTTAGATGTTGCTAGGACACAAAACAACAACGAACAAACCCACCCCCATCCATATACTCCCACTTGCCTTACCCGCTTTCAGCACCCACACCCACATCTACACCTATGCCTACACCTACACCCTCGAACACACAGTCCAACACCCACCCCAACACCCACGCCTACACCCACACCTACACCCACCCCAACACCCACTCTCACACCCACACCCACCCCCACTCCCACCCATACCCACACCTGCCTCCAGCCACATGACCTTGTGACCGACTTCTCCTATACAACAACTCCTCCCCCTCCCTCTCCCTCTCCCCCTCCACCTCCCGCCCCCCCCCTTACCATCCCCCCTCCCCCTCCCCCTCCCCCCCTCCCCCTCCCCTTCCCCCCCTCCCCCTCCCCCCACCCTGCTTATCCCTGCCCAAGCCGGCTTACCGGGCATCCTCGACCTAATGGCGGACGGTCGACGGAAGCCGCCGCTGCCGGCCAGTTTGCTGTGACGTCATAAATCGGCCATCTTCTTATAGACCTATTTCATGTGACGTCAGCATAGGTATCTAGGTCAGTGCACGCACCTGTTGACTGCAGAACAACACACTGTCACACTGCAAACTCAATGGCTATGAGCAATCTGCATACAGAAAAAGTGAAATATCTCTAAAACCACACCACCTAGAAACAAATCGCTTGGAACACATATAGAAAACATATTCAACGAATAGATTATATTAAATTTATATGGTTAGGGTTCTGGATTATATTAATTTTGAATAAAATATACCTTTTGCACTGCACGTATCGGCAAACTCAATGCATTGTCAATGGCCATGAGCATTTTTCATACAAAAAAAGTGAAATATCTCTAAAACCACACCACCTAGAAACAAACTGCTTGGAACACATATAGAAAACATATTCAATGAATAGATTATATCAGGTTTATAAGGTTAGGGTTTCTCATTAATATTAAATTTGAATAAAATAGACGTTTTGCACTGCACATACCGGCAAACTCAATGCATTGTCAATTGTGTAAGCAATCTTCATACAGAAAAAGTGAAATATCTCTAAAACCACACCACCTAGAAACAAACCGCTAGGAACACATCTGGAAAACATATTCAACAAACAGATTATATTAAATTTATACAGTTACTGTTCTGCATTTCTATTAAATTTGAATAAAATAGACGTTGTGCACTGCGCATACTGGGAAACTCAATGGCAGTGTGCACTCGTTCTGCAGCCAAGGTGCGCGCACATACACAATGTTTATAAACATTGAAAGCGGTCTATACATGTGCCTGCCCGAGTGACGTCTAGCACCTTTCGGGTTTTTTTGCTCATGAAGTAGCTTCTGCAGAGGAAATGACCTGACATCTCTCGTCCAGGACTGCAAATAACAGCGCGGCCGATGTGGTGTAGAGTTTCTAATATTTCACCGGGCTTTTTGTTTGAGTTGGGGAGAGCAATAATAAATCATGTTTCTTCCGTTTCTTCAATATCCCATTAAAGTTGCATAACCCGACGAAATCATGAAATTGTTCTGAACCAAGGCAATTTTCCTAGATTTTATGCTGTATATGTGTGTGTGTATATATGTAGGAGGGGCGGAGACAACACGGACACTAACAGGCGAGTACATTCACTCTTTATTTGGCTGATATCATCGTCGGTAAGACAACTGTAACCATAATGCAACCATAACTATACTTGGCTGGGAAACCCACCATACCAATCGTAATAAGTAATAATAATGTTAACTAACATAACATAATTGAGGACATCAGAAAAAACTAAAATAATAATTGGTTCGTTTTTTTTAAAGTGAAGGACAGGTGTTGACCGGTCGAGGCGAGCGAGGGAATGTGTAGGTTTTGGTAGGTGGGTATGTGTGTAGGTAAGGGCCCCAATCATGCGAGGGAGGGGCGAGGACAAGTGGAGCGGGGGGCACCACCTGATGGACTCGAACCCAAATGGACAATAGTTACATCGCCAACTTCCAACACCAGGGGGGCCTCTGCGCCTTCCCTACACCAGCATATCCCCAGATATAAGCGTGTATATATATATATGTGAACATAGGATTAGGAGCGCATCAGTTATGGACAAGAAGGGTCGGGGGCGGCGCCACCGGTCGGTGCGTGGCAGTGAGAATGCACAGAATAGTAGATAAGTATATATATAACAATAATAATAGAATTCCCTTCTGCGCCTTAATACCAGAATAATAATTATACATTATATATATATATACAAATATCCAAGTTTGTTATATATGTATATATACATATACATATATATCAAACTTGGATATTTGTGAGTTTATTCACATGTTTATTGTTGGATAGAAGGAATGTGAAGTCAACCTATCACTTGTTGCAAGCTGATGTTGTCCAACATTTTGGTGTGGATATCAACATTTATTTAGCATGGTTACAATTCCAAATATGTCCCGAGTTATCCGGACATAATATAAGATACTCCAAATTTAAAGTAAAGTAAACTATTACTTACTGACACACACCAGCACAGACATATAACAAATATCACTACACACCTACATACATATCCACATACACATACACACTCACCCACACCTAAACACACACCTAAACACTGACTTAATGATCAGCCTAACATAGTTATGTTTAAAACATGGCAGACATTCAAAGCCTCAATATCCTCACACACCTACATAAATATGCACACTCACCCACCCCTAGACACACACCTAACCACTCACATAATGATCGACCTAATATATGTCTTTGAACACATGGTAGGAACTCAAAAGCGTCGGAATCTTGTGAATATTAGATTATATATTAGAGTTTGTAGGAGTCGGATATGACTATTCTGGCTGGCAGAGGATTAAGTAACGAGGCCTTGGGTTCTGGGAACCCGATGAGTCTTCAAGACTCACATTACACGGAGACTTTGCCTTCTGTGTGGCAGGTCCCACTTTGTGGAATAGCTTGGCAGAGGATGTAAGAAAAGATTCATCTTGTGATGAATCTTAATCTGTCTTCAATGTTCACCTGTTTAACATAGCTTATTATGGTACAAATACAGACAAAGAAACTTATTTATTTTGGCCACATCATTCGTCAGAGTTCAATATACCATATATTGTTGGAAGGGAAGGTGAATGGCAGCAGAGGGAGAGGGAGACCAAGAACATCATGGTTTACAAATATTTCACAGTGGACAGGCTTGAATTATTCACAGTCTATCAGAACGGCACACCATCGGGACAAGTGGAGAACCATTGCATCCAACCCTCGACTAGAGGACGGAACTATTGATTGATTGATGATTATGGTAAAGCCCCGGTCACATACACATTAGTGGATGTAGTAATATGTGGATAGATTAACGTGGGTGAAACATGCTGTCACTACATTAAACTACATTAAGGTATGGCAGGTTTTGGTTATTCACTGACCTAATAGTAAGGATAAATACGTTACGGTACAAATCCTGGTATGTTACGGTATGGATCCCGGTACGTCCAACTACGTTGAACTATGTTACCCTCCACTACGTTCAACTACGTTCAACTTCGTCCAGTAACAGCTATGTGACCACGGCAGAATGGCCAAGGTGTTGTGCGGGTCAAAGTATGCTAGGGTAAGCTAGAGTATGCTAGAGTACATTAATAAGTATGCTAGAGTATGCTAGAGTACGTTATCATCATGGAGGCTATGTCTGCCTCAAACGTACTTCTCTTTTAAACATGTCCAAAGCTTAAATCGGAACTCATGGCCCACACACGTTATTATCACGTTCTCATCATGGAGTAGTATGGATGCCAGTACGTTGCACTATGTTCAACAACGTTCAACTTAATTCAACTACATCAGTCTCCACTACGTTCAACTATGTCCACTAACGTGTATGTGATCGGGCCTTAAATGCGGTGTCTCTATCCTTCAACTGTTTCAACCATGTTGTAAATATGGCATATCGTCGTGTTATTGCACAGCTCATTTAATATCATGGTATGAGACAGGTAGCATAGAGACAGGTAGTCAGATAAGCATAGAGACAGAAAGCCAGGTAATCAAATAGACATTCAGGCAAGGACAAAGATAAAGTCAGGCAGGACAATAAAGAGACAGGCAGACAAGCAGACAGGCAGACATACAGCCAGGCAAGGGCAAGGACAAAGTCAGGCAGAACAATAAAAAGACAGGCAGTCAGGCAGAAAACCGCTAAAACAGAAACAAGAAGGCAATCAAAGAGTCAAGCAGGACAATATATAGTCAGTACAGATATGCAGTCAGGAAGGCCAAAAACAAACATACCATACAGATAAACACAGACACATATACCAGACAGAATAATTATGATACTACTTACTAGCAGTCAGGCAAACAAACACAGACAACAAGCAAGCAAGCAGAAAAGAGAAACAGCCAGATTTGCAGCCAACTAGACAAAGGAGACAAGCTGCCGGGTAGTAAAGTTTGCAAGCATGCAAAAAAGACAGGAAAGTAGACCGGAAGTTAGTCAGACCAAAGGGCACGCTGATTGACATACTGCCTAACCGGAAGCCTCGAACTGAAGTCAAGTTTTATAGTGTACGGTGGCAGTCACTCCCGACCCTACACACACATTCGCCCTCTGCACACACACTTGCACACTCACCCCCAGACATGCGAACTCACACACGCACATCAACACCCACCCACAGACTTGGACATCCACACACACGTACCTACTCGTAGACCCACACCAACACAATTGCACCCACACCTACATACACCTACACACACCCACATCTACACACTCACCCTACCTACACACATACCCACTCACCAAAACCTACACATATACAAACTTACCCACACCTAGACATACCTACACACTCACCCACACCCACATACACCTACACACACCTACATACGCCTACACACACCCACATCTACACACATATATAGTCACAAAAACCTACATACTCACCCACACCCACACCTACACACTTACATACTCACCTACACACCTCCACACACCTACGTACGCCTCCACGCACTCACCCACATCTCCACACACTCACCTACACGCCCCCCCCCCTGCGTCCAGTGGTGCTTCCCCGACCCCCTAACCCATGCTGGCTCAACAAAACCTCACCAAAGTGCCCACATTCGCCATTGCTGTCCATCCTCACTTCCGCTTCCGCTCTGCACCCACCCACAAAACCGCGCTTCCTTTAAATTAAATCCTTTTCCCGGGAACAAGCTCTCAATGGCGCCCTTCTTAGCCGGAAACGCGGGGATTCATGGAATAATAACCTACCCACAATCCTACTGTGAGGGTATCGATTCAGTGTGTGTGTGCATGTAGTTGGGTATCCATGTGGCTGGGTGTATCGTTGTATCGGGTTTATTTGCGGGTCCGCCCAGCTAGCTCTGTTCCGTCACGGTGCAGAGGGCGTCTATAGAGACTATCTCCTGTACATAAATCGTCACGTGACCTTTAAGTCCTGCCCTCACGGCGCATGTCTGTTCGAGACCGTTCGCGGTTCCGGGCAAAATACGGGCAATTAGGGCTCCCGGGTAAACACTGGGTCTTACGGACCAATTACCCTCATCATGTCACGCACACAGTGCAAGGTATACAGCACACTGCATCCGGTCATGCATGTATCAGGTTGGGGAAACACCTGAATTGACAGTCTGTTGGTACAATCGGGTCCGTTGATGTAATCTAGTATGTTAATTGGTAGGCTTTACTATAGGAAAATGTGTTATCACCTATATCCAGTGAACCTGTTTGTCGGGGTAATAAATATTGATATCACTAGAAAGAGACAAACCTGCTTCACCAATTAAGTGACTATCAGCTACATTTGGTGTTTTATTTAAGAGTAACTAAGGATTGAATTTACATTAAATGTGTGCTGTGTGTCTGTCACTGAACCCTTGGTCAGCCCTGGGACCGGTACTGAGTGCATCCTCCTCTCCCCATCCCCACCCCCACCACCGCCTCTCCCCTAGGGGGCTACCATGGTTACTAATTAAGACAGGGTGTGGGTGACCTAAGTTAGCACAGATGAGGGGTTGAAGAACACACATGTGATATTTTATTTTATTACAATATGTGTTCGGACAATTTGCTAGTGAATGATGGAGGCATACATACATACATGCATACATGCATACATACATACATACATACATACATACATACATTCATACATGTAAACATCTATATTTATGTATATGTATGTATTTTCGTGCATAGCTTGTGTAAACATCTTAGCCACAAGCCTGCAGCTACCCCACACCCACCCTGGGACTAGTAGGAGTGTGTGTGTGGAGGGTCAATTCACTGGGAACACTTTTGAAGGCCACCCCTGGCACACAATCAGTAGGAGTAGTGTGTGTGTGTGGGGGGGGGGGGGGGGGGTATCAGAAGCAGCCTGACTGGGACAGTTAAACCAAACTTTCATGTGGTTATATTTTATTTGATTAAATATTTGTTAGGACATACATGCATACATACATACATGCATACATACATACATACATATGTACATACATACATACATACATGCAGACATCCATATTTATGCATATGTGTATATATGTATTTATTTTCACTCTTAGCGGGTGTTTACATCTAAGCCTGCATGACCTCAACTTTCCAACACCCACCCTGGCAGGAGGCTGTGTGTGTGTGGAGGTTGAAGAACTAAGTGGTAGAGCACCAGTCTGAGACTTGACTTGACATTGTGGACAGGGAACACCTGTTAATGACAGTGTGTGTGTGTGTGGGGGGGGGGGGGGGGGGGGTGGTAGAGAGGGAGGGTTATCAGAAGCAGTCCTTGGGTCCTCCTCCAGTGTTGATGTTTCTAGCTCCCACTTCTCAACTAGAATTACAGATGAATTCCAAGTCTCATGGATTTATTTCAATGACAAAATTACTAAGATTCTTTACAATTTGGATTTATATATGTATATATATATGCATGCATGTATAATATCATAATTGAAATATGTATGTATATATGTATGTAACCCTGTGTATATATAGGTATATATGCATGTATATATCTATGTACACATGTATGTATGTAGCCCTGGGAGAGGGGGGGAGGGCTGGACGGGTTGGGGGGGGGGGGAGGGCTCTGACCAAAGCCTGTGAAAACACATATTTGGTTTTATATATAGAAACTAAATATATAATTATGGTTATTGCTGCCTCATAACTTTGGGTGGGAATGAGTGTGTCTGTATCACTCTGACTGAACCACTGGTCAGGCCTCCCTCACCCCTACACATCCCCCCCACACCCCCTCAAACACAGACACACAGTGGACAGTGTGGGGTGCACTGGGGAGCAGCAGAGGGGGCCCTGATGCTTGCAAACAGGTGTTTCCCCAACCTGTGTATCTTCAGACCAAGGCTTCCTATATACGTAATTTACATACGGGAACAAAATGGAGACAAGAGAGAGATGGAGATAACACAAATTTATTGGAGAACATAACCTCAGGCAGGTCGGTCTTGGCTGGAGAACATATCGGTATCGGGTATCGTGTATCATGTCAAGAGTTAATTGACAATGATGTTAATGAGGTATCGTATAGAGTACCAGCAAGGTTAAATGCTGTCATGATCAGTGTCAGGCATATCGAACAAGTGAATAGTGATTAGAGATGAGACTAGTTAAATGTTGTTATGGTTCAGAAGTGGAAAAGTCAAGAAAGAGAAGAGAGAGAAGAAGTAGCACAGAACCATCAGCCCTCAACCCCTACCCCTTACCTCCTCTATTATTGGGTGGGTGGGTGGGTGGGTGAAGCGACTTGCAAGTAGCCAGGCCAGCGTGAAAGTGAATTGCGGGTCAGCAGTCAGTGACGAGGAAATAGGGCAAGAAAGTAGTGCCAAGAAAAAGTAGTGCATGTGTTCCCGCCAGTAAATTATCCATGTTGACATTGCCAACATGCGTGATGTATAGGGCAGCGGGACGTAGCTCATGCAGTAGAGTGTCCACCTGTGAAGGTTTGGGTCATCCGATCGATCCTGCTCAGTGGACACATTTGCAGTTTGCGCTATTTTCCATTCCAACCAGTGGTTCATCAAAGGTTGTAGTATGTACTGTCCTGTGTGTGGGAAAGTGCATATAAAAGACCCCTTGCTACGTATTGGAAAGAGTAGCCTTTGTGGCAACAGCAGGCTTCTTCCAAAGAAATATGTCAGAATGACCATGGTTGATGTCCAATGGCCGAGGGTAAAAATCAATGTTCTCTTGAGGCGTCATTAAATAAAACAAACTTCAAACATAAGCGCATGAGCATATGCGAGTATAAAGCCGTATTATATTGTTATTCCGTATTATATTGTTATATTATATTTAGTATAGTATTAGCCAATGCGCACTCTTTGTATATTTGCTCCTTACTCATACGAGGACTGGTGGTGCCACCACCGGCCCCGAGACTAACTTCCGGCGTTACCGCTGTCACTTGCGCCCGGACTTTCATTGTCTTGTCTCTTTTGTACTCTATATGGGTCATTCCCAGGAACTGTGTACCACATATTTGGTTTCCACATTACATTATTAATGATCTTGTCTTCTCTTTGGGCGTTAGTAAGTCAAATAGTTATTGTTGATTCTGTGTATTTACTATCAAGTATCTTAGCAATACTACATATATTTAATCTATCCCACAAAATGTATCCATATAATGGTCATATGATTTTGTGCAAAAATGAAGTTATGAAAATCTTCATGTCAGCACCCAAGCGTGTTTTTTTCAACTTTTTCCTTGCAAGATACAATCTTTTTTGCTTAACTGTAATTAATCAAATCAGTTTGGATTTGTTTTGTGTTAAAATGATGCTATGGATGTGTGTTAAAATGATGTTATGAATCGATGTTATATGGTTAAGTTTAACAGCTTTCTCAATTTGTATTAGATCAAAATCAAAAAGTGAAAAAAGAAATTTCAAAAGTATTAGACATATTAACCTAATGTGATGCATTATGGGACCTACAGCTTAGCCAGCCTGAGACAAGCATACTTTACCATGCCTACGTTATTGAGTCTTTAAATATTTATATGATGTGCAATACACTATGCCCGTGTTATATTAGCAATAGATCTTAAGCTGCCAGTGTGTTGTAGTTCTATTAATAGTAGGATCATTATGCCGACTAACCCCCTAAAGAAATTCCTAGAAAACATGTTATGGTGTTTTTTTGATAATATTCTGTCCAGAGAACAGCATATCAAAAGTAGGCCAACATATGATAATCGCAAAGGGTCCATATATGACGTTAAGCAAAATGGCTGCCATTTGACCAAAAATCCCAATATCTTCACATATATTTTACAGCAAGCAGTACTAGACTACCTTAAAAGTGACAATTATTCATGAAGCGTATTACCTTAAAAGTCCTGCAGTTGACAGAAGTGTCTTTATGTTATGTCTGTTATATCATGACAACATGACATGACATCACGAAATGACGTCATGACCTAATTTTGTATAATCTGATGGTAGAACCCTCGCTCTCCGGCACTGGCGCTGCTCCTCTCCCCTGAGTTTCTGCACCAGGGGGCGCCACCGCCCACTTCCATGAGGTTCTATCTCCCATCCTATACATACCTCCCCATCCGCCAGACTTGACACCCTTACCACACACATACACAACGCACTGCTCAAAACACACTGCACCCGACACTCTAAGCACACGCTAAGCCACCGCCCCGATCCTGGCGAGCAATTTATGCACGCGCACCTTATTCCCGCGAGTGTCGTAGCGTTGGTTCATTTATGCCGATGCTCTAGCGGTAGGTATTCTTTTTCCTCTTTTTGTTTTTCCTTGTTTTTGACTATGCCCAGCCCCCAAGGCTCATAGCTCACCGTACATTTGGAGGGGGGCGAGCTCGAGTTGTGTTGGTGAGGAGTGGTGGGTGGGTGGGTGGGTACACCATGGGCAGAACACATGCATGTCACTCTCAAGGCTGGCATAGCACTCTGACATGCAACACTAACTCATACCACTCACTCACTCACACCACTCACTCACAGCACTAACTCACAACACTCACTCACAGTACTCACTCACAGCATTCACTCACATCACACAGTCCCAGCACTAAGTCACAGCATGCACTCACAGCACTAAGTCACAGCATGCACTCACATCACTCACTCATAGCACTAATTCACATCGTTCACACACAGCACTAACTCATAGCACTAAGTCACATCATTCACACACAGCACTATCTCACAGCGCTAGGTCACATCATTCACAAACAGCACTCACTCATAGCACTAAGTCACATCATTCACACAGCACTCACTCATAGCACTAAGTCACGTCATTCACCCAGCACTCAATCATAGCACTAAGTCACTCACATCATTCACACACATCACTCACTGACATCACTAAGTTACATCATTCACACACAACACTTACTCACAGCACTAAGTCACATCATTGACATGCAGCACTCACTCATAACTCTAAGCCACTCACATCATTCACACACAGCACTCACTCACAGCACTAAGTATCATCATTCAGACACAGCACTCACTCATAGCACTAGGTCACATCATTCACACACATCACTAACTCATCGCACTAAGTCACATCATTCACACACATCACTCACTCACAGCATTAAGTCAGATCATTCACACGCATCACTAACTCATAGCACTAAGTCACATCATATTCACACACAGCACTCACTCATAACTCTAAGTCACTCACATCATTCACACACAGCACTCACTCACAGCACTAAGTCACATCATTCACACACATCACTCACTCACATCACTAAGTCACATCATTCACACACAGCACGCACTCACAGCACTAAGTCTCATCATTCAGACACAGCACTCACTCATAGCACTAGGTCACATCATTCATACACATCACTAATTCATCGCACTAAGTCACATCATTCACACACATCACTCACTCACAGCATTAAGTCACATCATTCACACGCATCACTAACTCATAGCACTAAGTCACATCATTCACACACAGCACTCACTCATAACTCTAAGTCACTCACATCATTCACACACAGCACTCACTCACAGCACTAAGTCACATCATTCACACACAGCACTCACTCACAGCACTAAGTCACATCATTCACACACATCACTCACTCACATCACTAAGTCACATCATTCACACACAGCACGCACTCACAGCACTAAGTCTCATCATTCAGACACAGCACTCACTCATAGCACTAGGTCACATCATTCATACACATCACTAATTCATCGCACTAAGTCACATCATTCACACACATCACTCACTCACAGCATTAAGTCACATCATTCACACGCATCACTAACTCATAGCACTAAGTCACATCATTCACACACAGCACTCACTCATAACTCTAAGTCACTCACATCATTCACACACAGCACTCACTCACAGCACTAAGTCACATCATTCACACACAGCACTCACTCATAGCACTAAGTCATATCATTCGCTCACTCACATCACTCACTCATAACACTCACTAACATCACTCACTCACAATGCTCACTCACAGCACTCACTCACAACACTCACTCACAACACTCACTCATAGTACTCACTCACAACACTCACTCTCAACAGTTACTCACACTAGTCACTGTCAGCAGTCAGACACGGTTCTCAGCCACAGCACTCATTAACAGCACTCACCCACAGCACTCAAACTGTGCAACAAAATTAACTTACTCACTCCCTCCTCGAAATTGGCACATAATATATGATCCCTCGCTGACTCACCACAAGGACTATAAGTTCAATTACATCCTACCACCGCCCATTCTCCTATCAAAATCGGGAACCCCCCCTCCCCATCCCCTCCCTTCACTACCCCGCTACCATCACTACCCACGCCCTAACTGCACTCACTGCCCTCAGTAACATAGCCAACTAGCACCATACTTAAGCCATACTCAAACATAAATAACGCCTACCCATAAACCCTGCTAATTACCTGTTAGTCAGTGCCAGCTCGTTACCTGTAGCCCATCTAACCACTACCTGTCCACATAGATTATAAATGTTAGATTACACCAATGGAAGATCGGATATAAAAGATTATGAGACCATTAAATTACTAAAGTATTTACCAAAATAAAATAAAAACAGTTATTGAAGAATGCACACCACCATTTCAAATATCTTTCACTTCCATGGGAATGCCTAATTCGCACTCATATAAGCTGCATAGTCCAAGGAAAGCAAAAAACTAAAGTTTGTTTTATTTAACGACACCTCTAGAGCATATTGATTTTCGTATCATCGGCTATTTCACATCAAATATATGGTCATTCTGACATATTTCTTTGGAGGAAACCCACTGCTGCAACATAGGCTACTCTTTCCGATAAGCAGAAAGGGGTCTTCTATATGCACTTTCCCACAGACAGGACAGCACATATGACAGCCTTTGATGAACCAGTTGTGGACCACTAGTTGCTCAATGAAAGCATTACATTATTCAAACAAAAACAGTCATTTAGATTAGATTTTATATATCCAACTTAGCTGCTGACTCAGTTATTAATTATCTGTGTAGAAGATAATATTACATCCAGCTTATAGAACAGAACCTGTTCCTGCTGAAACCTATGGTGTTAGAGCTTTGCTGGTGACGCCCAAATTTAATTTGGTACGTCTGCACTTCAAATATCTCCAAAGGAAACCGTTTAAATTAAAATTACTCCAACTTAAAGTGAAGTAGACAATACCTATTTAAACTAAAGTGAGGATGTGAAGGCGGAACTGTCTGAGAACCAGACTTTGTAGGCCTAACTAATTAGGATTAGGAAGCAATGTTCAGGAACTAGACTGTGTAGTCTTATCCAATTAGCACTCTTGGTCTAAGAACCAAACTTTGTCGGCCTATTAAAGTTGCATAGTCTGGTGGTGTTGAGTTTCTCTCATTTTCTGAGATAAACCTATTAGGTTGTTCATTATAATCTACCTTACTTTAGCTTGAAGTAACTTTTATTTTAAATTGCAAACTTTTGAGATATTTGAAATGGAAACATGCTAAATTAATGTTGGCAAGCTTGCCCAAACTCTATCTCCATAGGCTTCTGCAGTAACAGGTTCTATTAATTGACTCAGTAGTCCCTTCTATGTGCCGGTAAATGCTTAATAAGTGCATCAGTATCTAAGGTAGATATGTAGAATCAAATCTAGATAATTGCTTTGGTTTTGAAAAGTTGATGTTTTCATCATACTATCCAGCTTTAATTAACAAGCAGTGTCCAGGAACTAGACTGTTTAGTCTTAACCCATCAACAAAAGCTTGGTCCTAGAATCAGAAGCCTATTTGAAACCAGGCTCTGTAGACCTACCTATTTAACAAGCCGGGTTTCAGAAGCAGAGAAAATGTGGCGCGCCGCTGCATGCATGATCTGCACACGGAGGTTTCCCTGCACTGCTAAGCCTAGCGGTCACGCTTCATTAGCGGCACCTAGCGGCAGTTGCGGACACCATACGCCGACCACACACCAACCAATCAGGACACGCTATCCTTCAGCGCCGCGTCAGGCAGTGCCACCGACCGGGTCACGGCGCAGGCGCAGCTGGTGCACATTCAGCATCGTAAACCATGGTCCGAGTGAGTGGGGTTTTACGTCCTAGCACAAATCTGAGATCATGTCGAGTCATATCCTGACTGGTGTGTTGGATTGTTGAATTCTGACAGTGACATATCCAGACTGGTGTGTTGACTTCTGATAGTGAGAAATCCAAACTGATGTGTTGACTTCTGACAGTGAGAAATCCAGACTGGTGTGTTGACTTCTGACAGTGAGAAATCCAGACTGGTGTCTTGACTTCTGACAGTGAGAAATCCAGGCTGGTGTCTTGACTTCTGACAGTGAGAAATCCAGACTGGTGGGTTGACTTCTGACAGTGAGAAATCCAGACTGGTGTGTTGACTTCTGACAGTGAGAAATCCAGACTGGTGTCTTGACTTCTGACAGTGAGAAATCCAGGCTGGTGTCTTGACTTCTGACAGTGAGAAATCCAGACTGGTGGGTTGACTTCTGACAGTGAGAATTCCAGGCTGGTGTCTTGACTTCTGACAGTGAGAAATCCAGACTGGTGGGTTGACGTCTGACAGTGAGAAATCCAGACTGGTGTCTTGACTTCTGACAGTGAGAAATCCAGACTGGTGTCTTGACTTCTGACAGTGAGAAATCCAGACTGGGGTGTTGACTTCTGACAGTGAGAAATCCAGGCTGGGGTGTTGACTTCTGACAGTGAGAAATCCAGACTGGTGGGTTGAATTCTGACAGTGACATATCCAGACTGGGGTGTTGACTTCTAAAAGTGACAGATCCAGACTGCTGTGTTGACTTCTGACAGTGACATATCCAGACTGCTGTGTTGACTTCTGACAGTGACAGATCCAGACTGCTGTGTTGACTTCTGACAGTGACAGATCCAGACTGCTGTGTTGACTTCTGACAGTGACAGATCCAGACTGCTGTGTTGACTTCTGACAGTGACAGATCCAGACTGCTGTGTTGACTTCTGACAGTGACAGATCCAGACTGCTGTGTTGAATGCTGACAGTGATTTTTTACCACCAGCCTCCTACCACCACCACACTCACACATCTACAAGGGTTATTCATTTTGGGTTTTGCGCTCTAGACACATCTAGGGTCCTAGCAACCAGCACGGGTATCAGATTATCACTGCGCGCATTCATGGCAACTTTAGACTTAGAGTGTCCCATCTCCCATACCCAATGGGATTGCTTGCTTGTTTGTTGGGGTTTATGCGTCCTGGCAACACCCATGGTCCTAGCAACCAGGACGGTACCGGACAGTGAACAGTGAATTAATAGCACTGCCCCAGTAGGATAGTTTGGTAGTTGGGGCTTTGCATCTTAGCCACATTTGAGGACGTATATAAGGACATATATGACAGTGTGCACTCGTAGCTGTCTCTACCGGAATGTCATGCTGTCGACATATACTACGATGTGATATCTCACTCAGTCGCATTATTTTTACCCTGAGGTAACCAGTCCTTTCATTTCTCCTAGCAGAGTCGAGTACCAGCCTAGGTAACGATAAGCATCAAATTCTTTCTCTTTTTTCTTCTTTTTTTTTTGTATGTCGTTGCCTTGACTCGGTCGGGGATTGATCACATGACCTCAATGATCTGCCACGTGGTGCTCTGGCGCTCTACCCACTCAGTCATTCTGCCGAGACAGGCCGGGTTTTGTGCAGTTCGGCGACGATTTGTTAGTGCACAACTGCCCGCTAGTGGCGCCCACTGGTGGACAACATAGCGTGAGGGTGGCGTCGGGCAGAGCGAATCCGAAAGCAGCTCAGCCGGAAGTGCACCTTAGAGGGTCAAGCATAAAGTAGGTCACGTTCATTTGGACCATTGCCGATTCGGCCACCCTGCCCTCGTTCACCCCCCCCCCCCCCCACGTCACCTATACATACTTAATGCAAACATTGTATCTTTCACTTAATAATATTGCAAATATACTGAATTAGTCTGTTACTCGCTCTAGCCCAAGTCACACCTACCCGGACGAGCCCCGGATTTTTAGCCGGACCACCCCCGGACCACCCCCGACAGCCCCGGATAAAATCTCTATTTTGGTCGTTTTGGGGCTCGCTGTCACACCTACCTGGACAAGCCACGGTCTAGCCATGGACCCGAGGCCGGATCACCCCGGACTGAGCCAAACCACCCACGGACTACCCAGTTTATCCACAGAGTAGTTACGGATCAGTCCTGGACTTGCTCCTGCTATATATATACAAAAACGGGCATCATCCTGGTCTGATCCGTGGTAAAGTCAGCTATCCGTGGCGATCTGTGGTTAATCTGTGGTCATCCGGCTTGTCCGGGTCTTATCCAGGCAGTCCTGGAGTGGTCCGTGGCTATATCGGGGCTAGTGGGGACTAGTCCGGGGCTGGTCCGGGTTAAGCCGTGGCTAAAACATGGCTCATCCGGTTTAAAAAACACCTCGACTGTCCGGGACGGTATACGGACTACCCCCGGAGCACACCCGGACTACCCAGACCACCCCCGGATTATACCCGGATGATGCCAGATGATGCGGGATCGAGCCCGGATTGCTATATTCCCCGGATCGCTCCACGGATGTTTTAAGCATTTTAAAACATTCGGGGCCGACCCCGGATGAGGCTGGACCAGCCAAGGGTCACCAAGGATCACCAAGGATCAGCCACAGATGAGCCACGGATCACGCCGGATCGCCACGGACCACACCGGATCACGGTCCTGGGCTCGTCCGGCCCCTGACCCAGGTAGGTGTGACCTAGGCTTAAGGAACTATAATATGAATAAGCAATGCTTAGGACCGACCCCCCACATTGGGGATTAATATATGTATATTTTCTGTGGAATTGATATAAACTGGTCCCAGTGCCTTCTCCCATGTTTCAGCCCAGAACCAATTTCAGCAGTACTTATTCCCTGCTGGCACTTTATTAAAACATGGGAGAAAGGCACTGGGACCAGTTTATATCACTTCTGCAGAAACAGCTGTTTCTGGTTTCTGGATTCTGGTGAATTAATTTTCCCTCTCTATGGATATTGTTTATGTACATAATCTATACATTTATTAGTCATTAGATTCCCACCTGAGTGGGTCGGTATTATAATCCTTTCATATGGTACTAGTGCCGTTCGGCTGACCAGAAGACAGCCCTGTATACAAAAAAATATTTAAACATGCGTGCAATCAAAATCACTCAGACAACCCCTGCTATTTTAAAATCCAGACTTCCCTTACCCCCGAGCCCCCGACCCCTCCCCCCTCCAACCCGTGTGGTGACGTACTTTGTGCATGTCCCCTTTGCGCTGATTGGCCCATGTTGCGTTTGAGATCAGGAGGCGGCTGGTGTGACAGGTGGTGTTGACACCTCGTGCGCATGGCATTGGTCGGCCTGTGTATACACACAGCACTAAATTACAAAATGGCGACGTCGGGCTGGTCTGTAATGGGCCCATAATGTGCAACACCATGCAGCCCACGATGTGTAACACCATGCAGCCTTTCAGCCCATAGAGCAGCCCACGTTGGCATGGAAACACGTGTATTGGAGAAGAGCGGGGGGGGGGGGGTTAAAAGGGTATTAAATCTTTAATCTATAGAGTTTTATGTTTCTTTTATTCCACCTATTAAATCAATTTTGGGGATTTGTTCATTACTGCACTTGTATTGAGGCTTGTTAGATTCAGTATTGCAATCAGTTGAGCATAATTTATAGCTATCTTCAGTATTGCCTTCAGGTTAATCTAATACAAAGTCACATTTGTTATTGCGCAAATGTTGAGCTTAATTTATTGTTTTAGCAATCGTTATTTCACTCAGTGTAGCAAATATAAACCTTGATAAATCCTATAAGGAGCTGCAGTCGTTATCAACTTATTGAATGCAAGTTTTGTCTAATTACATCCCCCATCACATAACTGAGCCTAATATGACGACATATCCATTAGTTCATGCAGGTTGAGCCTAATATTGATATTGATATTTATATATATATATATAGATATATATATATATATATATATATATATATATGGGATAGCGTCCGATTAGGCTCAGTCCCACGGTGACGGATATAATATTGTATTAGGCTAAACTTGCATTCAATAAGCTGATAATGAGTACAGATTCTTGTAAAATAAAAGTCTATATTATCTACACTGAGTGAAAGAACGATTGTTTTTTAAATAATAAGCTCAACATTTGCAAAATAACAAATATAACAATAACAATAATGTAGTAGTCTGCACTGAACTCTCGGGCAAGTAACCGCATAGACAGGTAGGCATGGGTAATGTGTTGATATCAGGGAGCCTAGGTGGTGTAAAGGTTAGCACACTGGCCTGGACTGCAAAGATCCTTTTTTTTTTTTTTTTTTTTTATTGAGGCTGTATTTATACTGTCCATAGCATGTAAGCCTGGGTACCCAGGCTTGTTTTCAATGCTGGCCAGCTGTAGTGTCGGTGTTGTCTTACCAAACAGTAGCTGCTGATAAGTTATTTGATTGTCTGCATTTCAGTAGCAGATAGATAGTCTGTTGGTATGTTTAGTAGTCTATGTTAGTTTTTTTGGACCCTCTTGGCATTGTATTTTTGTTCTATTCTTATTACTATGTTAGTTGTTTTCTTAAGGTTCTATGTTAGTGTTTTGGGGTTTTGTTGGGAAGAGTTTTCCGCTTTTTTCTACTTAATTCTATACTAGCCTATTTTATTTACATGTCCATAGGCTTGTACGTAATAGGTGGTTGAGTTATGTTTGTTTGAAATTGATTTGATTTATATTGTTGTTGGATATGTTATCTGGCTTTTATATTTACGGTTATCCCACCCTGGGCTGTCCAGTTGGTGGGCCGTGACATATCACCTGCCCCCTTGTGGTGCAGTTCAGTTGGGGTTCCCAGTTTTTATTTTGCACAGATATTTTTTGTACGTTTTTAGGTCAGGGATTTGTCTTTCTTTCACCGTTTGCGCATTCCATGCCTTGGCGGCCATTTCCAGTGTGCTCCTTTCATGGGCTTTGATCTGGCTTCTGGTCTTCTGGTGATATGTGGGTTTGAGTCTCGCTCTAGGCGCAATATTTCCCATTTTCATCACATCCATGACAATATAATATATATATATTGCAGCATGCAATTTTAGCCTAATTTGAAACTAACCTAATGTTAACACGCTAGTTAGTGTGTGTATCTGTATGTATATGTATATATATATATATATATCACCAAGAAGCTGGTTAGTTAACAGCAACCAAAGCCGCTTCACACGGCAGGTGTCCACGAGACGCTATGGCGAACGCGCCAGTAACGACGTCACGCCTCAGACGTCACGTGATGCCGCCAAAGCCCGCTGATTGGCTGGCCGTTACAGGGGCGGCCCTCTTGCACCCGGGCAGTATCCATCATTGGTGCTAATGGCGGGATTCCGTGCCCCTCGATAACCCCCCTCATCCGGGGCTTTCACACGGCGGGCCGGGGGGTTGAGCGGGGCGGCGGCGGGGGGAGGGGGCGGGTGGACGGGGGTTTCCCCCGGCGACCCCCCCCCCCCTTCACTCCTCGTCCAGTGTGCGCAACCATCCAGTTCACCGTTCCGTCTCACACGCTCCCTGATCCCGCCACACTCTCTCAAACATTCCACACACACATCTCACACCACACACACACACCACACACCTCACACCTCACACACCACATACACACCACACACACACACACCACACATAGCCCGCAGGCTGCTATAGCCCTGATTCACGTAAAGAAACCGCAAACGAGACTCACGCGGCTATAGAAAGAAAGAAAGAAAGGACAAAGAGCATCTGAACAGTTACCGATCGCAGCGCCGTTTTGTGTAGCGTTATACCCCTGGTGGTAAAATGTGGTACTTTTTTGTTGGGGGGGGGGGAGGCTGTTAAAATCATTTACTCAGTGAATAAAACCTAGTGTCAGCACCATAACTATATATATATACAAATGGGATTATTCACACATGGTTGTATCAACCGAGCGAAAATTAGGTGACAAAGCTAAGCATACAACAGATCCAGAAGATAAAATGGCCTATAATAGTTAATACTGCCAGAAATCACTCTCTCAAAGTGGTAAAGACAGCAAAGAAGAAATACATAATAAAGCAAGACAAGGACTGGGGAACCAACACAAATAAGTTCTGGAAAAATGCAAACCTGCTATTCGAGTCAAACTAATGACTTACAAAAATGATACTTGTCGCTTCCGAGATTGGTGCTCGGTGTTAATAGGATAGGACAAGGACTAGTTTGCTCAGTATCAGGATAATGTGACTGAGTGGGATATCGGGTCATGGTGCTGCTGGCCTGAATTCTCAGTGCGGCAGCACTATTAAGTCGCCATGGATGCGTACTATCACAAGTCGGTACCCGTCCTGATATGACCTTAGATGTTGCCAGGACATAAACTTCCAACAAGCAATCAACTAGTTTATGAACACTGCTGGAAATGCAGAGAATGGAAAGGACATGTAATATGTGCATGGTATGATGATGGTTAGACATAATATGTAACATAGTTTGAATGTTGACTGTGCACTACTGGGTATAGTGCATAGGGATGCGGCATTAAAAAGGAAAAGTCATTTGATGTACGTAACAGGTGCACACCGAATATGCACATATATGATAAATAAGTGAGTTGAGTTTGACACTGTGCTAACGAGTCATTGTCTTAACCTATTAATGCCGAGCATCAGGCTAGGTAATGATAAGTATCAATTTTGTAAGCTTTACTCCATCAGGCTATGAACACAGGACCTAGATAGCTCAGTATCAGGATACTGTGACTGAGTGGGATATCGGGACATTGTGCTGGCAGTATCGTTCACCTAGTGGGGCAGCGCTTTAACAATAAATCGTCATGAGTGCGCATTGTCACAAGTCGTTACCCGCCCGGATATGACGATAGATGTTGCTAGGACATGAAACCCCAACAAACAAGCAAGCACAACACTTTGGCACCATTCATCACACCGTATAGAGTAGCGCTTTCCATGTGGCATTATCTATTGGACTGCGGCAATCCACACACCCTATTGCGCAACCTCCACAATGCTCCAGGTAGTCCCCACCCCACCCCACCCCCTCCAGCACATGTACTCATCTGACCCCATTCTACAGCTACCCCTCCCCCCAACTGGAGTGACCCCTAATCGACAAACCCCCTCCCCACCCCCACCCCGACCTCCCCCCAATAACCCCGTGCAGGGCGCAGGGCTGTGTTGAACGCCAGGCGTTGTCCAGGAGAGGGGTTGCTATGGAATGTTATTGTATCGCAGTGGCGATGAAGATATCGACTGGAACCACCCGATGCAACACCTCATCAAGCGGTGCACTTCATCTGACCCCTGTCACATAACTCGGCCGCACTCTTGTACCGGCCCGCACCCCATTCCATCCCGGCAGTGTTTGCTACACCTCAGGGGTCCGTGGGGCCCAGCCTGTAACCAGGCGCACCACCTCAGGAACTGTTACTGTACGCATACACACCACCTTAGGTAGTCACTGTATGCACACAACCACCTCAGATACTGTTACTGTGTATACATGCACCACCACAGGTACTGGCACTGAATGTACATGCACCACCTCAGGTAGTCACTGTATGCACATACACCACCTCAGGTACTGTCACTGTGTATACATGCACCATCACAGGTACTGTCACTGTATGTACATGCACGACCTCAGGCACTGTCATAGTATGCATACGCATGACCTCAGGCACTGTCACTGTAACCACATGCATGACCTCAGGCACTGCCTGCCACATTGAACACATGCACCACCTCAGGCACTGTCACTGTATGCAGACGGACCACCTCAGGCACTGTCACTGTAACCACATGCACCACTTCAGGCACTGTCACTGTATACACACACCACATCAGGCAGTTCACTGATTATGCATGCACCATCTCAGGCACTGTCACTGTATGCATACACACCACCTCAGACACTGCCACTGACTATGCACATGCACCACCTCAGGTACTGTCACTGTATGCACATGCACCACCTCAGGCACTGTCACTGTCTGTACACACACCACCTCAGATACTGTCACTGTTTGCATACACACCACCTCAGGTACTGTCACTGTATGCACACACACGCACCACCTCAGGTACTGCACTGTATGCACACACAACCACAAGGCATTGTCGCTGTATGCACACACACCACCTCAGGTACTGTCAATGTATGCACACACACCACCTCAGGTACTGTCACTGTATGCACACACATGCACAACCTCAGGCACTGTCACTGTATGCACACACCACCTCAGGCACTGTCACTCTATGCACACACATGCACCACCTCAGGTACTGTCACTGTATGCACACACACACCAACTCAGGTACTGTCAGTGTATGCACACCCACCACCTCAGGCACTGTCACTGTATGTACACACGCACACCACCTCAGGTACTGTCACTGCATGCACACACATGCACCACCTCAGGTATTGTCACTGCATGCACACATGCACCACCTCAGGCACTGTCACTGTGTTTACACACACCACCTCAGATACTGTCACTGTATGCACACATACCACCTCAGGTACTGTCAACATATGCACACAGACGCACCACCTCAGATACTGCACTGTATGCACATGCACCACCGCAAGGCACTGTCACTGTATGCGCACACACCACTGCAGGTACTCTCAACCACCTCAGGTAATGTCACTGTATACACACATGCACCACCTCAGGCACTGTCAGTGTATGCACATGTACCACCTCAGGTACTGTCACGATATGCACACACATGTGCCACCTCAGGTACTGTCGCTGTATGCACACACACCACCTCAGGCACTGTCTCAACCACCTCAGGTAATGCCACTGTATGCACACATGCACCACCTCAGGCACTGTCAGTGTATGTATGCACATGTACCACCTCAGGTACTGTCACTATATGCACACACATGTGCCACCTCAGGTACTGTCACTGTATGCACACACACCACCTCAGGCACTGTCACTGTATGTATGCACATGTACCACCTCAGATACCATCATGTTAAACGCACACGCCACCTTTCAGACAAATGTTTTTTCTGCAGTAACTTAGTCTCATACAATGTCACTCCAATGTCACTCCAATGTCACTCCAATGTCACTCCAATGTCACTCCAATGTCACTCCAATGTCACTCCAATGTCACTCCAATGTCACTCCAATGTCACTCCAATGTCACTCCAATGTCACTCCAATGTCACTCCAGTGTCACTCCAATGTCACTCCAATGTCACTCCAATGTCACTCCAATGTCAGCTGGTTGTGAAATAGGGCATTGCCTCTATGAGGTACAACATAGCCACGCGTTATAGGGTGCATATTATTTTGCACCAGTGTTTTCTTGTTGTTTTTATCCCTTACGTGTATGGTTAATAAAGCATCTAATAGAGTTCCTCTGAGGGTAGGTTCGCAGTGTGGCTGTATATTAAGAATATTGATTGGTTAGTATCACCGCTGGATGTGACATGGTGGCTTGCTAACCCCCCACCAACCCCCACACCCCAGCTACACACCTTCCTTTCTAACCCCGCCCTAATTACACTCCACCTGGCGGCGACAGGCACACACGGGCAGCTCTCTCTCTTTCTCTCTTTCTTTGAGCTGATCCTCAGTCTGCAAAACCCAGATGTTTAGTTGGGACACTGAACTGCTCAGGGTCAGACATTGATGTGGGGTTTTACATCCTATAAACATCTAAGGTCACGATGAGCTGCTCATCACACAGTGGTAAGTTAATAGGGTACAGAGCTGCTCAGCACACCTAGAATGTTACCACACATTGAGTTGTTCTCTATGTGCTGGCATGGTAATGGTGTACACAGCTGATCAGATCACATAGAACATCATCATGCAATGAGCTGCTGACCACATGTTGGTAAGCTAATAAGGTACATAACTGCTCAACGCAGCTTAATCAGCTACACAGCTGTCAACCACAAATATAAGCGCATCATACACTGAGGTGATTATCACACACTGAAATATTAATCACCTAGAAAGCTGCCCACCATATGTAGATATTCTACACACTGTGCATTGCTCATCCCATATATCCTGATATATATATATATATCAGTGATATATATATATATATATATTACTTATCCTCACAGCTAATCACTCAACGCAGATACTCACCCCACAACGAGTAGCTCCTCAGACTCAGATGCTAAGCACAAGTTGACCTGCTCAGCACACGCTGATTATTCCAGTCACCTACAGAGCTGCTCACTACACTTTAAACTGCTCATCCCACTCTGAGATGCCAGTCACCTACAGAGCTGCTCACCACACTTTGAACTGCTCATCACACTCTGAGGGGTCAATCGCCTACAGGGCTACTCACTGCGTATTGGAAGCTCACCGCATTATGGGCTGGCTCATCACACTTTAATGTTATTATCCATGACGGGTCTTCTCCCCATGTTCAGAGCCTCACTGTGTGTAGGTGATGGGGCATGCTCGTGTTGTGGGAACAGGTCCTGCCATGTATTGGGTGTATAAATGTGGATTATGTCGGATATTGGGTCCTGTCCTACTCCCCTTTCCCCTCACCTTCCCCACCCGCCTCCACCACTCTCCATATTCCTGCTTCCCCCTACCTCATACCCACTCCTCCTCCACTCCCTCTACCCGTACTCCTGCTCCCCTCCCTCCTCCCCCTTCCCCCTTCCTCCCGCCCTTCCTCTTCCTCTTCCACACCCTCGTCCCACGCTCCCCCATGCCCCTATACGTCTCCTTCCTCTCTCCGCCTGCTCCGCTTTCCCCCTCCTCTCCCTCCTCTTCCTTTCCTTCCACCCTCCCACATTCCCCCACCCCTACGGCTCCCCTCCTCCCTCCCGCAAACCTCCCTCCCCTCCCTCCCCTATCCTCCCCTCTCCGTCCCCCTCCTACTCTCCCCTCCTCCCAGAGACTTCCCTCTCCCCCTCCCATGTCCCCCCTCCCTTCCCCTCCTCCCTCCCTCCACATCCTCCCTCTACGGGTGAGACAATCTCTCCCCCCCCCCCCCCAAAGAAACCTGAGGCTAAGATAAATGTGTCAACGCGCAAATTCTGCCCGAACGCGTGGCTTAGCGCATGTAGAGACGGGATTCTCAACAAACACGTTGCAACCATACAATTGAGCCACATTTCAACATGACAGTCAGAGCAACATACTCTGCTTTTATTTGATTTAATTGAGCAGCATACTCTCTTGTTCGATGTGGGAAGCTTTATTTTCTCTTTAATTTCCCGCAATGCGGCTGTGCTTGCTGACAAGAGCTTTAATTTGATTTATTTGAGCAACATAATGCCTTGTTCCATATGAACGGCTTATATTTTATTAATGGGTTTGCAGAGATATGTAAATTAAGCAATTACTGGCTGATATGAACTTTGAGGCCTAAGAGACACCAGATAGGTATTGCTGAAACCCAAACACCACATTATTAGTAATGCTGGGCGCCATGATAGTTAGTGACCAGTTTCAAGTATCAAGTATATTAGTACAAAGTTACCCTAACCTTGACACTGACAATATTAAATGTACGCCATGTTATCTCTCAAAGCTGTTGGGTAACAGCGCTATTCTTTTTTTTCTCTGTATCAAACTCTTGTTGATTTTTTACTATGATAAACGTGAATGAATGTAATATGCTATGGCCGGAAGACCAGTGCCTTGACGCTGAAAAAATACCTTTATTCGCTGAATAAAATGATCATTTACCAAAAACAAACAATTTTAATTTTGTAAGTCATTGGTTTGACTTGGCCGGGATTTGAACTCCCAGCCTTCTACACGGGAAGCCTCCGTTCTTACCTATTCGACCACCGCGTGTTTTCCCTCGGCTAGATGATATAGTTTGGCTTAGTGTGTGTTTTGGGGGTTTAAGATGCATTGTGCATGTTGCGGTGGCAACATGGGTAATTCTGGGCACGGGATCAAACTCCACCCTCCAGCACTGCCGCTATGGGCGACACTGCCGCCACCTGGTTTCCACTCCCCGCACCTCCCCCAGCACTGTCTCCTATGGGCGACCCTGCCACCACCTACACTTCAACTCCCGCACTGAACCTCCCCATAGCGGCCTCCGCGTGCCCTGGCCGGCGAGAGCCTGAGTAGCTCACACCGACCAGTGCGCCCGAACCTGCCACGTGGCTCTGGTCTCTGTACGATTTTCTAGCCATCCCACCCACCCATCTAACAGATAATAGGGTTGATCGCGTGGTCCAGCCTCCCCTTGAACAATCTAACCTCTACTTGAACATTTGAACAATTGAACTCTGTACCCTGAAACAAAAACCCATTAAAAACCCATTATATACTGTTTGTGTCTCCTGTCTTGAATTGTAGTGTTCTAATGGTTGGCGGATGGATTACAGTGTAATGTGATTAGGCCTCACTCTAATCAGCCTCCTCGTGCGGAAGGTCGGAAGTTCGGTTCCTGGTCGAGTCAAACCAATGACTTTAAAATTGATATGTGTCACTTCCTAGCCTGGCACTTTGCATTAATAGGATAGGGCAAGCACTGGTTAGCTCAATGTCAGGATAATGTGACTGTGTGGGATATCGGGTCATGGTGCTGGTGGCCTTATTCGGCAGTGATGCAGCACTATAAAGTCACATTGAGTGTGCACTGTCACAAGTCAGTATCTGTCCTGATATAACCTTAGATGTTGTCATGATGTAAAACTCCAACAACCAACCAATCCTCCTCCTAATATGCATGCTCCCCTCCACTATTGGTTGGGGTTGTAATGCTGTGTTTGGTAGTGACAAACAGTCCAGGTTGTGATATATGCGTAAGAGACATCTAGATGTTTAGATAGCTAGACGTCTAGACACATCTGTAATATATGCAAATGAGATGACGTCACATGACTAAGTGTGCCAGAGGTCTAGACCCCTGATGGGGAATAAAGCATTCAGTATCCAGAAGTCAAAGTGTTCAGATGTTGTACATTCACATGGTGTCAGATGAGGAAGAATGCCGCCCGCTAATACACTGCCGGGCTTGTGGCTGCCTGGTCAGTTTGTCCTCAGCAACAACGCAAGATCAAACTGGAAAACATGGATCAGAGTATATGACATATACGCCACTGCTGCAGGTGTCATATTGAAGACAGAATGAGTGCAATGCTGCATCTTTCTTCACGTCGCTGGCGAAGAAGCGCAAAAGGTTTTCGCCAATATGTCCATCGCGCTCGCTGACCGAGACAGGATCGGACCACTCACAGACAAGCAAGCAGAATGCCATATCTGAATGGACAGATTGGAGGACAGGGCCCTAAGTGATGGCCCACAAATGCACGGATGCCTAGAGGCACAGACACGACTGCACGGATACCAAGAAGCACAGATGCACAGATCGTCGACAGAGACGAACGGCTGTAATGAAAACGGCCAGGATGAAGACGCGCAGAACGACAGGCCAGCTAAGCAACAGGTGAGGCAGCGAGCAGTTAACATGGAGCACCGAGATGCAAGCATTGGATGCCAGGCCACTGATATTGATATATAATTCCATCATAATATTGCTATGAACTAGTTATTAGTGATGGTAATTGTTTTGTCAATGGAAAGAAAATACAACTGAATATGTATTTTTATTGTGTCATTATGGACAATGTGTTTTGTGGAGGCTAAGCAGCCGGACAGTTCAAAGGACTTCAGTGCCATAGTGCGCTCGGACACTCGCTAAACCTGTGGTTTAAGTTACTTACTTACTTATGCCTACTCGCTTAAGTTAAGTGCTTGTATACTTTATTGTATTACTGTATAATGAACGAGTAAACCTGGTATGTTTTATGGTGATTTTGAAACATTTCATGTCTCAGAAATACTTTGAGGGGGGGGGATGTGATATATGCATAAGAGACGTCTAGACGGCTAGACGTCTAGACATGTCTGTAATATATGCAAATGAGATGATGTCACATGACTAAGTGTGCCAGAGGTCTAGACCCCTGACGGGGAATAAAGCATTCAGTATCCAGAAGTCAAAGTGTTCAGATGTTGTACTTTCACACAGGTGGTTCAATTGGTGGGAGACTCAGCCCTAGACTGACACATGTGCGGTTTCAACAGCCACTCTGGTAGGTATGATGCCAAATGTGTTGAGGACACTAAAATGACCCTGGTACCATGACCAGGATGTTGTGGATCTCGAAGCAAATGTCGGCGAACCTCCCGGTTTTTTGGGGGGTTTTTAAACAGTTTTTCTTACGTAGGTTATTCATCAAATAATAATTGTTGTCAGCACAAGAACACTGGTCTTCTAACCATGCAATAAAACTGATTGTTACATAAATGAAACAAATAGCTGCAATAGTGAACTGCATACAATATATGTATTATATAATATAAATAATATCCATATATAATATATGAAGAGTTCAGGCGCAAAACCACGTAAATGCCAATCCACAAATGTAGTTTAAATAAAATATTGTTATCAGAAAATAATTGTAATTTTTACCAATTCCACTTGTCATATGATCACTTAGTTAGGGAGCAATGAACAAAAGAGTAGGAATATACAAAAAATTACTTTTTGAAGGTTTATGTCCGATGTTTATCTCCATTTTTGGATTGGTGTTTACCTGGTTTTGCGCCTGAACTCTTCATATACTGATTGATACATAAATGAAACTATTAGTTGTAATAGTAATCTGCATATAAGGTTGTCCAATATTCAGAACACACACAGGAATGTGGGTTCGAATTCCACAGTTGCTACCATATCCAATGTGGGCTGTTTGTGGTCTTTTAATACAATTATTTATGCATTTAAGCGACACAGACATATTGCATTTAATCCGGGGAGATCCCAGAAGGTATCGGGCGCGAAGATTAAATTCCCTCAGTCTTCTTTTCTTCTTCTTTTCTTTTTATTTTCTTCTTTTTCTTCGTTTGATAAGCAATGTATTCTGCATGACAATCTCCCCTTTCAATATCAACACGCCGTGCTTCTGGCTATGGACATTCACCAGCAATTCATGTCACCTTTTTGTTGTGTTTTTTTTGGTATAGACTCCACATACATAATGCTGTTAAAACACTGAGTGGCTTGGGGCACCTTGGGCGGTGGTAGATGGTGCCTCATCCGGGCACTGTTGGTTGGTTGCTGTGGTCACGTGGTCATCTTTGAGGAGGTATTTTTGTGTGTTTGTGAGAAATAGAAGAGGGTATTCCATGTGTTTTCCGATCGATGCCAGTAGGTTATTTTTAACTATATTTACTTACAGTTACATAATGCGATGGTTTTGAGTTTCTGCCATATATATATATATATATATATCATCATCATCATCATCATGCTGTCGGTCGCGATGCGACAAAGACTGCTTTCATTACTTGACTGCCGCTCTCCATTTAATATAAAAATACAGTAAAACCTCTCTAAATCGACCGACCATGGGACCGACTTTAAGTGGTCCATTTAGGGAGGTGGGAGGTGTAGAGAGTTAGAATATCCTTACAATGGCATTGTTGGGACCCAAATATAGCGATCGATATAGGGGAGTGGTCGATCTGTGGAGGGGTCGGTATAGAGAGGTTTTACTGGATATATAATTAAAGCCCCGTCCTGATATGCCCTTAGATGTTACCACGACGTAAAACTCCAACAACCAACCAATTAAAGCTGCATAGTCCGATGAAAGCATCACATTTTTGTAACCAAAACGCTCACCTATATTTAAATCATCTACATCCAACTTAGACACGAGTCCACTTTTTAAGAAGTTGTAGCTGCATTTAACAGAGTCAGATGTCAACGGTAATGTTCTATGTTTTCCCTTAAAATATCTCCAAAGAGAGCCATTTATATAATAAAAGTGATTTCAGATTAAAGTAATGTCATCATTAAGCTAATATTTAACCAAAAACCGATGACGGAAACTCCAAACCATCGGACTATGCAACTTTAATAAACGGATCAGGAGGGATGACCGAACGAGTTAAAACATCCACCTCCCATGTTGGTAGGTCGTGGGATTCGAACCCCCGGGTTAGAACCCTATCCAAATCAAACCAATCACTTATAATTATATTCGTGTTGCTCCCTAGCATGGCACTCGGCATTACTAGGATAGGGAAAGGAGTAGTGGAATGAGGGCAAATGACGATTGAAATTTATAGAAGCTCATAACCATTGGACTATGCAACCTTAAGTGCATCAGGTTGACAATTTGATGAAATCCCTAATGGAATCATAAGCAAATACACTAGTATCTAAGTTGGATATCTGACATCAATTCTAGGTAGATAGATGCCTTGGATTTGCAAATACATGTACTATAATTTCATCAGATCGTGTAATGTTAATGTATCAGTACAATAACAAACTCAGACAACTAAGCTTGATAAGGTAACACTAGAATATTCCTATTGAACTGACATTTATATACTGCTTGTCTAACTCCAACTGACTAGACCCTACATTAAAAGTGACTACAACTTTACCAAATGAATACAAAAGATAACTTCTTCTTAGATTCTAAATACCATGAAATAGTCACATCAATCCAACTAATATCGATGTGGTCACATGACACTGCTAATGCCATATCGCTGTGGAATTTGTGGGTAACAGAATTCCATTGTGCTACATTCTGCAAATTGTGTATTCAACAGTTGTTTACCTTACTTTATATACCATTTTTGTGTAAATAATCCCGAATTAAAAAATCGATGGAAGACCAGTGCTTCGGTGCTGAGAAAAGAACTTATATTCAGCAGAATAAACACATTACCAAAAAAAAAAGCAATATGGCTCTATGGTAACATTCCAACATGTCGGAATGTAAAACAAAAGTGGAATATATTCTGCATTCCAGGGTCTCCACACTCCCAAAGTAGCCCCATGGTCTCCTTTGAACAGCGGTGTATGTGCAGAGCGTGGTCAATAAGAGTTCGAATAAACACTGGAAACAGGGTCCTCTGAGTTTGGGAGAAAGTTGTGTTCAATTTTGGTCAGGTTTGGTGGTCATTTTTCAGGAGGGGGTTGACACCCCTGTGGGTCTCGTTCGGTGTTTAGTCGCTGAATCCGGTGCTGAGCTCGCTACTGAGTAGCAGAATCCATGAAGAGGTTAGGCAGGAGTGATAGTGTCCAGTGCTGTGTTGTCACCAGCTGGGGGAATGTTCCAATAAGTCACTTCCGGTATACCAATGTTGGTCTAGTCAGGTCCCTGGACGTGCTGTGGTTGGGGGTGGATCACACTGAAGCACTGCGCACTGCTTTGCGCACATACCGGAAGTGGTATTGTATTCCATGTGGAATAGTTAGTTAGTTTGTTTGTTGGGGTTTTACGTCCTGGCAACATCTAAGGTCATATCGACATAGGTACCGACTTGTGATAGTGCACACTCATAATAATAATAATATATTTATTTCCACATGATCAATGTACACACAAGTTGATATTTATATCAGTAATTTGTTCAAATGAAAAAGGAGAAAGCAGAAGTACAATACTTATGAGGTGCTTTCCCCATTTAAAAATAACACAGATACCTAGACCAGGTTGTAAGCATCATGACCCGATTTCCCACTCAGTCACATTAATCTGATACTGAGCAAACCAGTCCTTGCCTTAGGTTAGTAATTACAAGCGCCAGGTTATGTAGCAACAATTTTGTAAGTCATTTGGTTTGAATTGGCTGTAATTCTAACTCCTGACCTTCTGCATGGGAAGATTGCGCTCTTACCGATTCGACCGCCACGTCCAGTTGTTCAAATAGTTGTTACAGCACATATATATATAGCATATATACCCTTGTTTAAAAAACGGATAAAGATGCCATCAGCTTGGTATGTTGACAACTCGCAGATTGCACCGCCATGGCGTAGTATGGAACTAGAGTGTTATACGTCTAATATAGAGATGATGAGTCCAGGTCAGTTAGGTCAGTTAGGTCAGAAGGAGGGAACTTAAAGGGGAATATGCCTTTGTGTTATACTCCAATAATTGATTATATATCACATATATTTTTCTGCTTCGACTGACACATGTCGACTGCAGTGGTTGGGGAGGTGGTCGGATGGTGGCGCCAGCTGTGTTGTTTTGTAAGATGGCGAGGATAATGACGAGATAAGGTTGTCCATGATACTTCCGTACATTTATACTCACATTATTTGTTATAAGTCACATATTAAATTAATCAATATAAACTATACACTGAAACCCAATTCAAAACCAGATGGGATAGCCAGATGGGATAGCCTTCTAGTACGGCAGGTCTTTCAAATCTAGCTGAGTTGAACCCATGACTTAAATATGTATGCGTGTCACTAGTTAGCCTGGTGGTCGGCATTACTAGGATAGGGCAAGGAGCAGTGGAATGAGGAAGACCGATTGTCCACGAGAGAATTCTCCCCACTTAAAGCTGCATAGTCTGATGAAAACATCAAATTTCCAAAAGCAAAACAACTATCTAGATTTGATTCTACATATATCTAACTTCGATACTAGTGCACTTATTAAACATTTGTCGCCACACAGAAGGGAATACTGAGGAAATTGAGTAGAACCTGTTACTGCAAAAGCGTATGGTGTCAGAGTTTTGGTATGCCTGCCAAAATTAATTTAGCAAATTACACTTCAAATATCTCAAAAGTTAGCCATTTAAAATTAGAAGTTACTTCAAACTAAAGTAAGGTAGGTTATAACGATCAACCTAATACTTTTATCTCAGAAAATGATGGAAGCTCAAAAGCATCGGACTATGCAACTTTAAAATTGTAAACGTCATCCTAGTTAGCCTGGTGATCTGCATTACTAGGATAGGGCAAGGAGCACTGGAATGAGGAAGACCAATAGTCCGTGATTGAAATTCTCCCCGCTTAATCAACGAATGTAATACAAAAATAAAAATATGCAAACCTAAATCATTGAAGCATTTTAAGCCTCGTTTTCTGTGCCCACGTCACGTGCGGACCAATATTGGCCCACCTCATATAAAGGAGTCTCATCACAATGGCGCCGACAGATTGGATCAAGCCTGCACATGCGCAGAATGCGCCTGCGCACCCACTTCCGGGCGGCGGGGGTGGCGTTCTTCAACGGAGTCAGTTTCATGAGCAATATTATTGTCACGGAATGTATTTTCTTTGTTGTTGTCGTTTTTTCTCTCTCTTTAATTTGAAGTTCTAAGGTATGAATGCGGAGGTTATTTATTGCATAACGGCTCTTGCAGTTGCTAAGCTTAGCAATACTGGTAAATAGTCCCCCTTCAATGTTCTTCCGGTATGCTTTAGAATGCAGCAGCACAAACTTGGTGATTGGTTGGTTGTTGGAGTTTTACGTCCCGGCAACATCTAAGGTCTTTTTTTCTTCATTTTTGTTCTTGAAGATTTATACTGCCTATCATGGATAAGTCTGAGTATACTTGTTTTCACCATTAGACAGTTTGTCGATAGAAAGCCCGAGCCTATTCTTTTACCGACCCACACCACATAGACATGGTATGAGAGCAACTGGCCTTTGATGATGCTGTGATGACGCTGTGATTTATACACAGCGGTGGAAATCCAAATTAGCAGAGGTGGGGGCATGGGGAATCGAACTACCAATCTTCAGATTAGGAGTCTGACCTAGAAGAATGTCAGACACTCTAACCACTCCACCACAGAGAACACCACCATATCAGGACGGGTACTGACTTGTGACAGTGTGCAATCATGGTGACTTTATAGTCAGGCCACCAGCACCATGACTCGATATTCCACTCAGTCACATTATCCTGACACTGAGCCAACCAGTGATTGCCCTATCGTATTAATGCTGAGCGCCAGGCGAGAAAGCGATGGTTGCGTGGGTGTTTATCTATTAAGGGATAAGGTCACTCCATATAGAGCAAGGTTGCTCATATCTTAAAGCAGCATAAGTCCGATGAAGCATCACATTTTGAAAACCCAAACAATTACCTAGATTTGATTCTAAATTTCTAACTTACATACGGATGCACTTATTAAACATTTATTGCCACATAGAAGGGAATACTGAGTCAATTTAATAGAACATGTTACCGCAGAAGCCTATGGTGTCAGAGTTTTAGCGTGCTTGCTAAAATTAATTTAGCATATTTGAAGAGTTCAGGCGCAAAACCATGTAAACGCCAATCCAAAAATGAAGATAAACATTGGACATAAACCTTCAAAAATTATATTTTTTAATATTCCTACTCTTTTGTTCATTGCTCCCTAAGCAAGTGATCATATATCAAGTGGAATTGGTAAAAAAAGATTAATTATTTTCTGATAACAATATTTTATTTAAACTACATTTTTGGATTGGTATTTACGTAGTTTTGCGCCTGAACTCTTCATTTGCACTTCAAATATCTCAAAAGTTAGCCATTTATAATCAAAGTTAGTTCAAACTAAAGTAAGGTACATTTATAACAATCAATTTAATATATTTATCTCAGAAAAAATGCTAGAAACTCAAAACCATAGCACTGTGCAACTTTAAAGCACTGTTAAATTACTAAATTAGCATTAGTGGGTCCATCCAGTTTTTTTGTTTGTTATTGCTTGTGCATGTCACCCCATATACAGGTAGGCTGCTCATATGTAAGGCCACACTACAAAACACTGTTAAATGACCTAATTAGCATTAGAGCATCCGTCCAGCTTTGTTTTTTTATTGTTTGTACATATAATTTTATTCATCGAATACTGCTTTTGTCAGTGGGGAGAATAATGGGTTTGTATCCTTTAAAAAAATAGAACGGTTTGTTACATTAATGAAGTATTTGGTTGCAAGTAATGGTAAATTGCACACATTTGTAATTCGATAATGATTTAAATTAAAACATATATATGTGTTTACATAAGTAGGGAATAACCGGGAAATTATGCGGATATCATTACAAAAATACTCCAGTGCCGGTTGAGCTGTTGAGTAGGAATGTCAATTAATCTGTGAAAGGAACTGACAGCATGTGTTTTCAATCTATTGAAATGTAGTATAATTTACGAAGGTGGAGTCATGGTGTTATAGTGGTTAATCTTTATTCAGAAGCAGAGAGGATCAGTACGTTCAATCTACAATGGTTAGTTCAGGTCAAATATCAATCAGTGTCGGTCAAATCTACAATGTTTATGTCAGGTCAAATGTCAGTCTCTTCATTCACAGGTCAATTGGTGGATGGGAATCAAACCCTCAACCCCCCACCCGTTACCTGTGTTATCAGAGGTGTGGATGGGTGGGGGAAGTTAGATAGGTGTTCCGTTGATGGTGGCAGGAACAGTTGTGATGGTTTGAACCTGGAGGAGGTTGGTCACATGACCGTTTGGTGGGAAATTCAAATTCTGGTCGGGTCGGTGGGCCCTGGAGGCAGAGGGTGGAGTTATTCTGGCGTAATCCACCAGACGGAGCGCGCGGTGGGCGGCGGCAATGCGGTCAGTTCAGGATTTAAGGCTAGGTGGCGCCACCAGTGTCATATCGTTTGGGTGACTCTCCGCCCCATAAATTACCCATGTTACGAATAACATGCACAATGCCTTTGTTTGTTTGTATTTTAGCTCCTCGCAACATCTATGGTCATATCTGGATGGGCACCAACTTGTGACAGTGCGCATTCATGGCAACTTTATAGTGCTGCCCCACTGGGTGATCAGGCCACCAGCACCACGATCTGAAAACCACACAGTCGGATTATCCTGATACTAAACTAACCATGCCTTGCTCTATCCTAGTAATGCTGAGCTCCAGGCCAGGTAGCGCGCAAGCATCAATGTTGTAAATCATCGGATTAACTCGGACGTAATTTGAACTCCCGACTTTCTGACAGGGTGCGGTGACCGAATCGGAAGAGCGCAGGCCTCGCGTGCGGGAGATTGGGAGTTCGGTTCCCGGTCAAGTCAAACCAATGACTTGTCACTTGACTTGATACTTGTCGCTTCCTTGCTTGGCAATTGGCATTAATAGGATTGGGCAAGGACTGCTGACCAGTGGGGCAGCACAATAAAGTGGCCATGAGTGCGCACTCTCACAAGTCGTTACCCATCCTGATATGACCTTAGATGTTGCCAGGACGTAAAACTCTAACAACCACACCCGACTTTCTGCACCTTCCACACGTGCGCTCTTATCGATTCGGCCACCAGGTCCGACGCAAAGTATATAGAGTTTTTTCAGATTTATTTATTTCCACATGATCATTGTACAAACAAGCTGATATTTATATATTATGTATCATTTATGTAATGTTTCACATGAAAAAAGGAGAAAGCAGAAGTCCAATACTTATTAGACGCTTTCCCCAGTTAAAAATAACACATATACATTGCTAATACAATAACAATAATAAATTTTAAAACTGAAAGTAGAAAGTATATTACCTTTAATACTGTAAATGACATTTCGTTGTTTATACACTAAACTACTATGTATTGTCACTCCGGTAAAGCTTAAAGATTTTCTTTGTATGCATTAGTTGAAACATATATATGTTCTTTGTATTAAAAGTTATGAACGCCCAAATATCTCATGAACGGACCCACGCGGGAATCTCATTAGCGCGATCTCGTGAACGGTGCATGACTCACCACCCCACAATGCTGCCATGCTGTTAACAACAAGTGTAAAGGGCGCATTCCATATACGCATAATGTGTAATGCGAATGCGAATGCGACAAAAAATCGAAACGCCTTGAAACCTATGAGCTACATTCCATACACGCGTAATGCGTAATGCGAATGCGAATGCGAAAGAAATCCATTATCCCGATCGCTCCATGTAGCGATCAGTGCGTAATGCGTAATGCGTAAAGGTGGTGCGAATAGAAAAGCATCAGTCGCATTTGTCCATTGATATAAGGCTGGAGGAGGCGACTGATAATTACAGACAGCCGGGACAAGGTGGAGCGCGGACCTGTTAGGAAGCAGTCTCCAAGGCTGCTGAGTGGAAACATATGGTAGTGGTGGTGGTGGGGGTTCGGGTTGCTAAAAATGCTACCAGAGCCACAAAAATATGAATACTTATCTATAATTTGGTTATAATAAAGGTAGGAACCCCCATGTGACGTACAAAAAGTTACATAGATATAAATGCAATATTTGGTCATATACAGAGCAGTATGGAGAATAATTGTTTATTTTTATTTTTTAAATATAGCCAGTCCTCATAACGCATTACGCGTGTATGGAATGATGGCATTCGCATAACGCATAACGCATTACGCATTACGCATTACACGTATGTGGAATGCGCCCTTTAAGTGAATTGTTTCAAATAAAACCAAATTCTAACACTTTGAACATTTAATATTATTATCGAGTGAAATCCCAATCAGTCCAATCAAGTTCTGCAATGCGCATTGTCATGTCCATCAACACTTACTTCCGCATCACGTGTTACATTGGCGTGAATCGATGCTATATATATATATATATTCCATGGAGGCCATAAATTAATGCGGGGTATTCTCCTCCACAACCTCCCCTCCTCCACCCCATCCCTCCATCTCCCCCCATCCCTCCACCTCCCCCTATCCCTACCCCCCTTCCCCACTCCCATTCCCTCACCCATCCCACTCCGCATCCACCATCCCTCTTCTGCCTCCCCTTTATCCCCATCCCTTCCCCGTAACACTCCCCTCCTGCCCTCCCCCCTTCCCTCCACCCACTGGCCCGTCCTGCAACCCCCATTCACCCTCACTCCCCCTCCCTCCCGTCTCCTCCCGCCCTTCCATCCATTATTTCTCCATCCAGGTCTCCCCCTCCCTCTCCATCCTCCAGGTTCTCTTATATCCCTGCCCTCTACTCCTCCTCCTCCCCTCCACCATACCCGCCCTCTCCCCTCACTCCTCCCCTCCTCTCCCCTCTCTCACCCCCTCCCTCCACCAGACCCGCCGTCACCCCCTCACTCCTCCCCTCCTCTCCCCTCTCTCACCCCTACCTCCACCCTACCCGCCATCGCCCCCCCGCTCAACACTGACAGCTGGCACAATGCTTCTGAAGCCGCCCTCGCCCCCATCACTCCTCCCCTCCTCTCCACTCTCACTTCCTCCTCTCCACCAGACCCGCTCTCGCCCCTTCACTCTTCCCTTCCTCTCCCCTCTCTCTCCCCTCCTCTACCAGACCCGCCGTCGCCCCTCACTCCTCCCCTCCTCTTCCCTCTCTCCCCCTCCCCTCCACCCTACCCGCCCTCCCCCATCACTCCCTCTGCTCATCCTCTCCCCTCTCTCCCCGTCCCCTCCATCCTACCCACCTTCGCCCCTCACTCCCTTTCCTCCTCTACCCTCTCTTTACCCCCCCCCTCCACCTTACCCTCCCCCCGCCTCCGCTACCTCACCCCTCCCCTTCGCCTTCCGGCTTCCCCCGCTCCCACTTCCTCTCCCCGATCCCCGCCCCGCCGCCCCGCCGCCCCGCCGCCCCCCGCCCGCCCCCGTCGCCCCGCCTCCCCCTCCCCCGCTCCCCCCGCCCCCGCCATTCCTCCGCCCCTTCCCCCCTTTACCCCTCTCCCCGACTCCACCTCCCTTCCTCCTCCGTCCCTTCCCCCCCTACCCTCTCCGCCCTGACAGCTGCACAAGGCTTCTGAAGCAGCTCTCTGATTGATTACGTATTAACTATCCAGCTCTGCCGGTGTAGGACGTTCAAAACACTACGCCGTTCAAAACACTACGGTAGTGTTTTGAACCTACGTTCAAAACACTACGGTAGTGTTTTGAACTTAGGTTCAAAACACTACTGTTAAGTTCAAAAACACTACCCCTACATACGTTCAAAACACTACCCAAGTTCAAAACACTATCATGACAAGCTGACCCTGCTGCGGCGTTTGAAGCACATATTAGCAGTATACGCTGATAGCGCTGCGGCGTGTGCACCACGAACATCAAAATAAGCCTGAGCGTAACCCAACATAACCCAACGTAACAGCTTTTTTACGACATATGTGATTTTTGACCAACATGTCGGCGTACGGCATCATACGGTACGCATACATTGGGCATATGTCGGGTACGCTCGGGATACGGCGTCATAGATCGTCTTACGTCGGCGTGCGTTAAGGCGCTCAACAATTTGTGTGCATGTTCATATGCTAGAAATTAGTCAGACATACGTTCTGCATACGTTACGTAAGTTGTGTGTACGCCCATTTTTATCCCCCGCCGCTGAAAAGTTCGACAAATGCCGACGTGCTGGCACATTTTCTAACGTTGAGCACACGCTGACGCCATACATCTTATAGGCCTGTCACACTACAACGTAACGAGCCAACGTAAGCCGACGTAGGTGACATGTCCAAAACCTTTGATGTACGACAATGTTGGACAAAGTAATAGGCCTGTCACACTACTACGTAAGGAGGTAACGTAAGCAGACGTAGGTGACGTTTCGTCATTACGTTGAGGTACGGCGGGTTACGTCATGCTTACGTTAGACTGACATCGATTTATGTCGAGTTACATCAGGTTACGTCGAGTTACGTCAGCGTGCGTCCAAGTTTTGGACATGTCAAAACTTCGACAACGTTGGATAATGTTGGACAACGTAATAGGCCTGTCACACTACGACGTAAGGAGGTAACGTAAGCCGTCGTAGGTGAGGTTTCGTCATTATGTTGAGGTACGGCGGGTTATGTTATGCTTATGTTAGACTGACGTCGATTTACGTTGAGTTACGTCAGGTTACATCGAGTTACGTCAGCGCGCGTGCAAGTTTTGGACATGTTCAAAACCTTCGACAACGTTGGACAATATTGGACAACGTAATAGAACTGTCACACTACGACGTAAGGAGGTAACGTAAGGCGACGTAGGTGACGTTTCGTCATTACGTTGAGGTACGGTGGGTTACGTCATGCTTTCGTTAGACTGACGTCGATTTATGTCAGGTTACATCGAGTTACATCGAGTTATGTCATGGCGCGTCCAAGTTTTGGACATGTTCAAAACTTTCAACATAATGTGACTGAGTGGGATATCAGGTCATGGTTCTGACCGCATGGTCTCTCAGTGGGGCAGCACTATAAAGTCACCATGAGTGCTCACTGTCACAAGTTAGTATGTGTCCTGATATGACCTTAGATGTTGCTAGGATGCAAAACAACAACAAACAAAGACAAACAAACTTCCCCACCCTACTGCCCCACCACGTGGCCTATTCGGTAGAATGGGACTCGTGTGCGGAAGGTCGGGAGTCCGGTTCCCGGTTGAGTCAAACCAATGACTTTAAAATTGATAATTGTCGCTTCCTAGCCTGGCGCTCAGCATTAATAGGATAGGGCAAGGTTTGCTCAGTGTCAGGCTAATATGACTGAGTGGGATATTGGGTCGGTGGCCTGGTCTCTCAGTTGGGCAACACTATAAAGTCCCATGAGTGTGCACTGACACAAGTCGATACCCGTCCTGATATGAGCTTAGATGATGCTAGGACATGAAACAACATCCAGCAACCCTACTGGCCCACATTACTACATACTGCTCCACCCTAAGAAAATAGAGTAGTGTTTTGAACTTAAAGGTAGTGTTTTGAATTTAAGGATAGTGTTTTGAGCGTGGCCACAGTAGTGTTTTGAACTTACTGTCAACCAGGTTGAAAACACTACCGTAGTGTTTTGAACCTAGGTTGAAAACACTACCGTAGTGTTTTTGTGGGGTAGTGTTTTGAACTTACTACACCGGTCTTATCCTTTCAGATGATTGATTCAAGACAGTACATGTCATTGTTTTGTTTTTCCTTTTAGCGGTTTTAAGGAAAAGAATACATACGGGAATAACGCACGTGCAGTGTATGTGACTCTGTATGTCCATGATTTATATATACATATACATGTATTTATAAGTATTACATAGGTGTGATTTATACATATCTTACCGTCGCTATGAAGATATATATCATATATTGCTGATATAAATCATACATATACATATTCACATGCATGTATATGATATAGAAATATATATATATATATATATATATATATCCAACGTTTTTCTGGAATGGTAGTTTAGTAAGCAATGTATCATATCTGCAACTGATTATATGGTAGTAGACTAGTACCTGTCTTCAGCGACTCCTGTGATCGGTGAACCATTCATGAACAAATTCTCAAATCCTTTCAGATGATTGATTACATACAGGACATCTCTTCAATTTGCTTTCCTGCTCACCGATTTTAAGAGAAGAAATATATATATATATATATATATGATGTATAACGCATTATACGAATATAACTGCAAGGGTAACAATATTTCCTCTGCGCGCATTGGTAGAGTCCCCCACCCCCTCCCAGCTGTCGGGTAAATTGCCGGCCGGGTGCTCCCCTAGTGTCACACACACAAACCAAACTTACTCTCTCTCCTATGTTCTTTTGTGTACCAAAGAATTTATATATATATATGTATATATATATATATATATGCTGTATAATATATTATGGGAATATAAACATATACACTGCCCCTCCCCTCAGTTCCTCTTGGTTAGCTGACCAAAAGTAACCACCTAATATGGGTCTATAGTTCCCTATTTCACGGTAGGGTCGCCACCTGTGGGTGGTAAATGAACCAGACAACCGGCACCGGATTTTAAACGTGATATATACGGGAGGTATATCCGGGATATATATGTGTATATATATAAGTGTTTATAGGCTATATAATTTATTATGTGAATATGAATAACAATAGCTACTCAGATTGGTTGCTCAGGCTGGAAGATCACCCCTTGGGGGAAGCCATACAGTGTGACCTTATTGCATGTTTGTACTTAAGTAAAACTCAACTCAAGATAGTTATGTATTGTTATTCCTGTATGCCTGTATCTCTACCAGCTTCTATTTCGCTGAACCTGTTCCGTTACGACTGATACCTGGAAGATTTTCTGTCAACTAATTGCCTCCAGATGCTCTCAAGCCGGCTAAAATTATACATTCGTTCTCGGAAATTGAGCACCACTATTGTGACACAATAGCAAAAGTCATTCCAAATAATAGAACAATCCATATGCATAAGAAGGTTTGTGTGACGTGCATATGTCAGAGTAGACAATTATTTTAAGTTTTTTATTTAGATTTTATACAAAGTGAGAAGTCCATTAAAATTAATGGACTTCTATATATATATATATATATATATATATATATATATATATGTATATATATAATATATATATACAATATATATATATGTACAGCAAAACCTCCCTAACCGACCATCTCCACAGATTGACCATTCCCCTATATCGATCGCTTTATTTGGGTCATAACAATACCATTGTAACCATATTTTAACTCCCTAATTCGACTACCTCCCTAAATGGACCACTGAAAGTCAGTCCCAAGGTCGGTCGATTTAGAGAGGTTTTACTGGATATATATATCCAAGACAACTTCGAAACTCTATTTTTACAAAGCGACAGTTGACATTAATGTGTGACCGTTTCTATTTTTCAGAGTATCCTGATGGGTGCAGAGTATACATACAAGAAGTACGTCAATCCAGAAAAGAAGCATGAGGTGAGAAAGAAGCAGCGCACGCTGGGTAAACCGGGGAGATAAGGAGCTGGGGTGGGAGATAGCATTGGTATAAGGAAGGGGCTCTCACATAATGAAGATGCCTTCTATCGGGGTATGGTGATAACAATGGGAGACAGGATGAGATAAGGAATGTGGGAATGGTCAGTACAGCGAATATCAATGTCCTACCAGGTGTCTCAAGACTTCTACAGTAATACTTGGAAAGGTATAGGTTCTACAACAGGATTTGGGAGAGCCTATGTTCCATAAAAGGATTTGGGAAAATCTATATTCCACAAGACTTGGGAAAACCTTTGTTCCACAACAAGACTTCACATAGATCTATGTTCTACCACACTTTGCCAGATTTATGTTCTATTACACTTGACCAGACCTAGGTTCTACCCTACGTGGCTAGATCTAGGTTTTACCATGATTCCGCAGATCATAGGTTCTACCACGCTTGGCCAGATCTAGGTTCTACCCTACTTGGGCAGATCTAGGTTCTACCATACGTCGGCAGATCTAGGTTCGACCACACTTGGCCAGATCTAGGTTCTAGCCCACTTGAGCAAATCTAGGTTCCACAAGACTTGGGCAGATCAATAACCTGCCACACTTGAGCAAATCTATTAGCTACAGGACTTGGCTAAATCCATGTTCTAAAACAAGACTTGAGCTAATCTATGACCTATGACACTGGAGGAAATCGCTTCAGCGATGTTAAGATGCTTTCCACACGCATACGATCTCTCCTATTCAATTAATAGTTGTTTGTGTTGTGTTTTCTTCAGTTAAATTGTTTGTAATTCTTTCGGAATAACAATTTTGTCAGCATTAAAATGATTCAGGGCTTAAAAGCTTCTACAGTGTTTTATTACATTTTTCTTACTGCGAGCAATTGTGGGCAACTGACCCAAAGTTTTTCTCACATCGTTTTCTTAATGGAACAGAAGATGAGTTTAAACAGCTGTAGAAAGGTTGCTTATTTAAATTTTAAATAACGGGATTATATGGATTCAAAATAAGGTGAAGAAAACGCTTCAGAAAACCTTTTTCAGAAATGCTTATCTAGAAATAAAATATATACAAGCGCATTTCCTTAGTTATATATATTCAGTTGTTTCAAGCTTATCTAAAATGGAGAGAGAAACCCCCAGAGAATTATTGCATAATGGCAGTTCAACATAATATTGGTCCAGGGATTGAGCCCATGAGCAGAAGGGTTAAAGCTACTGTTCATGTAAGGAAAACAAGTTTAAGTCATGTGACCCCACCTTAGGAATATTATATCTGCGTTGATATCTATATAGTTGAAATGCTGAATTCGCATCGTCTGCATGGTTGACATAAGCAACTAGAAACACTCACACAGATTAGTTTCCTCTGTTTAATAGGCACTATCAGTAATGACAGGCTTGGCCTTATATTACGCTGAGATATGCCGCTACTGTAAGAATCCCAGGGAGGGTGGCTTAGCTTAGAACTGTCCACCCCCCACCTTCCCCACCTGAACCACCTCACCCCCCACCCACCACCCCCCTCAACCACATCCACCCACCATCAACCCCACCATCACCCCACCTCACCATACACCCCACCATCAACCATCCCACCATCACCCCACCATCACCCCCATCCACTCGACCCCACCATCACACCCCAACATCCAACCAGCCCACCATCACCCACCCCCCACTATCAAACCCACCATCACCCCACCATCACCCCAACATCACCCCACCATCACCCCAACATCACCCCAACATCACCCCAACATCACCCCAACATCACCCCACCATCACCCCACCATCAAACCCACCATCACCCCACCATCACACCACTATCAAACCCACCATCACCCCACCATCACCCCAACATCACCCCAACATCTCCCAACATCACCCCAACATCACCCCAACATCACCCCAACATCACCCCACCATAACCCCACCATCACCCCACCATCACCCCACCATCAAACCCACCATCACCCCCACCATCACCCCACTATTCTTTTGTTCAAGTGTTTTTATTCCTCTGAATAACATGTTGTCAGTGCTAATGCACTGGTCTTCCAGCCCTAATCACAATTGCCTCTACACAGTAAACAAATCTACAACAATATACAAATAGACAATTACAGGAAAATAAGCAAAAGATTGGTACATGAATGATAGTTAAAGAATCACCGCAACATCACCCCAACATCACCCCACCATCACCCCACCATCACCCCACCATCACCCCACCATCACCCCACCATCACCCCACCATCACCCTACCATCACCCCACCATCACCCCACCATCACCCTAGCCTCGCTCGGGACCACCGACTGATAACACACTGATCACTGGTGTGACCAATCACAAAAGGAGCAATGACCTCTTCCTGACCCCAGCACGCTGCCAGTGAAGTGAGCAGCAAAGAGAGCCAGTGAGAAATCATTAACTGCGCCAGGACAAGATGGCCTAGCGATGAAGAGTCCGCTTCCTGTGGGCGAGTTCATCAGTTCCCCTTTTTTCTTCTTTTTAAAAGAAATATTTTTGTAATAGCACTTGTCGCTACTGCACCTTGCGCTTGAGTATTGGTGGTGCAGGATTAGGGCAGGGATCGCTGGGCTGGAGTCAGGATAATGTGACTGAGTAGGATATTATGTCATAGTGGAATCGGTAACAGGGTACCCCAGCGCGGTAGCACTATAAAGCCACCGGGGGGGGGGGGGGGTGCGTTCATTAACTAATTAGAGTTGATCTACCTCAACGTCTTGTAAATTTGATCGACTTTGATGAGTAATGAAAATAATGTCATTGTTATGATTTGCTATGATAGGAAAATAAAGCAATTCTTCTAAGTAACAAAAATGTAGGTACGCTTTAAAAGGTTGATTTTTTTAGGGATAAGTAGCTGTTGTCTTAATTAGAAGAATAGAAGAATCAAGAATAATTATATAAATTAGTATAAATATATTATATAAATAACATATAGATATATTTTGGAGCTTGCTGATTAGATTGATAGCATTATTATCTTACTCCTTTTTTTTTTAACAAGTCATGTGACAATTGTGCCTTCTGTGTGGCAGGCCCCACTTTGTGGAAAAGGTTGCCGTCTCCTGATGAAATTTATTCTGTTCATAAGACTCACCTGGTTATGGTTGCTCTTTCTGGTAAATGGAATTTCTGCATCCTTCAGTAGTTTTCAGCAGGTTGTGAATAAGTCAGAATGTGGGTTTATTGCACGGTATCTTATTAGAATGGATCAGACTAGTAAGGGTATTCTCAAAGACCCTATAATACTAAGATGGCTCACTCCCTATCTCTCCCATGGTAATGTAAATTTCGCAGTGCGACCTTGTGGTGGGTTTGATCAACCCAGCTGTTGGTTGGTGTTTCACATGTAAACACATACAACTATATTATACATGAAATAGGTAAGTATGAATACACATCAATATGAAATTGTTATGAACAAACACACATTATCATCAGCATCATCATCATCATCACCATCATCACACATCTTTCACATTCATATATAAATTTATACATATAATATAGCAACTGTTTAACCAAGAGAACAGCCAGCGCACCAAGTGGTGGGTTTGATCATTTTGATTACACAGTACAGGCTGAGTGAGCCGTCTTAGTATTATATGGTCTTTGGTATTCTGTTATGGTTACATTACTTAAGTTGCCTAATGTAATGGTTTTCAGTTTCTGCCATTTTTTCAAAATAAACTTATTGGATTGACGGTTTTTATTTATCTTACTTTAGTTCTGAATAACATTTATTAACAATGGCTAAATACGGGGATAGTTGAAGTGAAGATATGCAAACTTAAGTTGGTGTGCACATCGAAATGTCGGAAATCGTAAGTTTGTTTGACTTGCTGCTGCCTGTGAGTATTGACAGATTCTATTTCTATGAATTAGTATGCCTAAGACTGTGTATCTATAGACTGTTTACTTGTGGCGTGCCACCATGTTCCATGTTTGCTTGTGACCTTGTGACATGCCACACAGACAATGAACCTGTGTTTTGCTTAGTGGCCATTCATTCCCATAGGTTGGACCCAGGTACCGTATGGCCTTGTGCATGGCACATGTGATGTATTCACCGGGAACATAGAGAATACGGAACAATGTAACATGCAACAAGGGAACAGTCTGTGGATACCGGTGTCGTATTTTCAGCGCCCGGTCATTGTCAGCGGCCGGTCGTGGCTTCTGCGCATGCGCGGATTTTAAGACATATGCAAAACACCCATGCCCTCGCTGGCTACAAGCTCAGCCACGGTACCCGGCAGTGTTAGGGACCGATTAGGCCGAAATCTATTGAATGCGATCATATTTAACAGAATTACATACTCAAATAATGAAATTTAATTAAATTAACCTTAAATTACAAGCGATATTAACGTAGCAGCTAGATCAGCGTCGAATCGCCGAGTGTAAACAAAACAAATAGCAGTGATCGCCGCAATGTGCGAAAATCCGCGCATGCGCAGAAGCCATGACAGGCCGCTGACAATGACCGGGCGCTGAAAATACGACACCGGCCTTATAGGCAGCAATAAATGTTTAATCTTTGATATTTCACACAGCAAACTGAACTATGTGAACAATGTAACGTTGAATAGCTGGAAGACCAATGCCTCGACGCTGATAAAAGAAGCTGCTTACTGAGTAAACATGGGTGTTACTGAAAAGAAATAACCCCATTAATATCTATGTTAGACATGGAGGGTCAAATTTAAGCAAGTGTTTTGGTTTTGAAAAGTGTATGTTTTATCGGATTATGCAACTTCGATGATGATTATGGTTATTGTGATTAATAATTAAAGCTGCATAACCCCATGAAAGCATAACATTGTCTAAGCCAAAACATTTACCTAGATTTGACCCTCCATATGCAACATAGATATATATTCACTTATTAAATATGCCTTGCAGAATAGACCGAATAGTACATCAATTTAGTAGACACTACTGCAAGCGTATGGTGCCTAGCATTTCGGTATACACGCTCAAATTAGTTTGCATGTTTTCCTTTTAAATAGCTCCATTTTGAATAAAAATTATTCCGAACTAAAAAATGTATTTGTCAAAACTAAGGTAAAGTAGATTATGACAACCAACCCAATATATATAGGGTTAATATGTATATATGTCAGTGATAGAAATAAGCAAAGATCTTCACTTGTCAATATGACAAGTCTGGTGTGATTTCTACTTGTCCACCTGAATTTTTTACTTTTATGCATTTTATACATTTGATTACCATTTTATTATTAGTTGCTAACCTGCTTAACCTGTTAATGGTAAATTAATTCTAGTGTCTAAGTATTGCTATATAAATGTTCATCGTTATATATACAACATGTACCTGGTTAACTTTAAATATCATGATTTTCAGCCCAAATTGTTCACTTGTTCAACAGAAAAGCTCAAGCCATATCCTGCCTGTCCGTGCCTACTCTCACTTGTCTCGGACAAGCGGACATGACTTAATTCGAACACCTGTTTGTATATATGTATATGTATATATATGTATATATATGCTGTATAAGAATTATACCAGTGTAATAACCCGGAATATCCCTCCTTTCCCTCATCACTCACTCAGCTCCATGGACTGATTAAGTCTGTCCTAGTCATCAACTGTCCTAGTCATCTACTGTGTATATGTATATAAACAGTTGGCCCCCATTAAACAGAAACAACAAGAAGACCTACGTGGTTGAGGAGAGTATATATTCTCTGGCAGGAATATAGATAATTGCCCACCTAAAGTACAAATTTGACCATTCGAGTACAAATCTTACCATCTGAGTGGGTCGGGAGGCGATAACGACAAGACACAGCTGGCTTATATGAGGTCAGACCCACTGACAGGTGGCGCTGCGTGGCCAAACCTGGAACTAAACGATGTCATACACTAGCTGTGGTTCGCAATTTAACAATACAGATATAACTGAAGATCGTAGTGTCCTTGTTTATATTCGCATAATAGATTATAGAGCACATTAATATGGCAGAAATTGAAAACCATCGGATTGTACAACTTTAATATTATCAATTTCACACAAACAGTATTACTGTCTTACTGTTTCAGCCGTTCGACTACCTGCACGCCAAACGCCTCAACACATCGGCGTTTCATCTCACTGAGTCGGTCAAGTTCCGCAACAAACCCGTCAACTTCTCACTCAGCACCATTCACGTCCCGACCAGCGTCCTGGACAACTGTAACTATAGCAACTTCCTCACTATAATCTAAATATACATACCGGGAGTGGTGGCCGAATCAATACACACTCATGCAAACTTTATAGTGCTGCCCCACTGGGAAATCTGGCCGTCATCACCATGACCTGATATCCCACTCAGGCACATTATCCTGACACTGAGCTAACTAGTCCTTGCCATATCCTATTAATGCCGAGCACCAGGCTAGGAAGCGACAAGTATCAATTTTATAAGTCATTGGTTTGACTCGACCAGGAACCGAACTCCCGATCTCCCACATGCGAGGCCCGCGGTCTACCGATTCGGTAGCCTGGCAAGGAGTCTTATTAGTGACCTGCTGGGTCCCATCTTCAGTGTCTCAGTAGATTCAGTGTTACAGTGCAGCTTCTTAAGCATGTTGTGATATATTCCTGTGTGGTAATTTGTGATACAAATTAAACGTTTCCACACTGCATCTGATATCGTTGCTACCATTATCTCCCATGTGGCTTAATTGTACAGCCTATCAATCACTGTCCACACTATATAATTGCTTGGATCCTTCTTTTCGCCTTCCAAACTCAACTATTCTCACTTCATCTCATTCCATCTCTCTTCAAATGACTACATTCTCATCCAGCCCCATCTCCTCACCCTCCTACTCTGTGCAGCCTTTTTAGCTCACCCCTCCACTGCTCTGTTGTTGTCTCTTGAGGAATGCTGATCTATTTCCACTAACGCATCATGCCACAGATTCCAGGCGCCAAATTTAACCTACAGCAAACGTTGGTCCTTCCTATCATAATTATCAGTAGCCATAGAAAATAAATATCAAACATTTCTAGTTTAAAAATTAATTTACCATCATAGATCCTTTTTTTCCATGAGTTCGACTATGTCAGCTATTTAAGGCTGCATACTCCGTTAAAAAACATCAAATTTTCTGAACCAAAGCGTTTACCTAGATTTGATCCTACATATCCAACTGAGATATTAGTGCACTCATCAAACATGTATTAGGTCCACTGCATAGCAGGAATATTAAGTCCATTAAATAGAACTTCTAACTGCTTAAGCCTGGCTTAAGCCTCAGGATTTAGCATATACACCAACATTTACTTTTCCTGTGTTCACGTCAACTACCTCAAAGGTTAATCCTTTAACATAGAAATTACTTCAAACGATTAACGTCACACTATTTCCTTCAATTAAATATGGCAGAAACTCAAAACTCACTGTTTATATATAACCTTCACTCGGGAAATTTGCTGGGTTTTTCTTTTGTTTGATTGGTTGTGTGGATTCTTATGTGTGGATTTTTATTTTTTAAGTCATTTTAGTGTATTTTGTTAGCGATTCTTTTTATAAACAGGTATGCTCGGCACAATGTCCACTTGGGGAATACTTGTGATTCTCACTGTGCTCTGTCCTAATGCCTCTTTTGTTTCCTTTTGGGACCCTGCGTCCGACAACGTTGGTGACCCGCTACCAAAATACACCCTTAAGGCCCTGTCACACTACGACGTATGGCGGCGGCGTGTGCGTAACGTGTCGAAATAATTTGAAAATAAAAATAGGTTGAGATCCGGTGACCTACGCCAACCTATGCCAAGCATACTCGACCTATGCCCAACCTATATGTAACCTATGACGCCATATGCCGACGTGTTGGTCAAAATTTGCATAGGTCGGCATATGCTAAGGCCATACGTCGTAGTGTGACAGCCCCTATACCGACAGCCAACATGCTTGTCATACGCTCGCTGTACACTCACAATATGCTAGGGGTACGCCAGCACATGCTAGAGGCATGTTAGGCGTACGCTATATATGCTAGAGATATGCCGAGGGCACCGGTTCAACGTACGGCTAACATGTTACAACCTACCCCTAACGTGTGCATAAGGTATCCGATGTATGCCAAGCATACGTCAAGCGTATGGGAAACATATGAGGCATATGCCGGCATAGGTTGAAAATTTTGAACATGCACAAAACATTTTTAATGGCTCGACCTACGCCGACCTATGTTGAGCGTACTCGACCTATGCCCAACCTATACGTAACCTATGATACCATATGCCGACGTGTTGGTCAAAATTTGCATAGGTCGGCATACTCTAAGGCCATACGTCATAGTGTGACAGCCCCTTTAGGCCAGTGGTTGAAGGAGTCTTCCGAAATTAGGTGTGGAGTTTTGATTTAGCTTTTTGAAATGGGCGAGTGGGTGGTAGAAATCCTAGTAACCAAGATCTGACGTCGCATCAGTTCAGGGTACTGACCTAACAGATCGTTTCAGCGATGCATGTGCCACTGCAACCTACAATGTAAGGTTCTTGCCACTGCCACCAGGGGCGCAAGTTCATAGTGGGAAAGATCCTGCACTGACCAGATAACAACCCAGCGGATCATCCTGGAACAGTCCTTGGAGTGGAACTCACCTCTCTATGTCAATTTTATTGACTATGAGAAGGCGTTTGACAGTGTCGATAGGCCGACCATCTGGAGACTGCTGAGACACTATGGGGGCACCGGCAAAGATAACTAACATAATCAGGAACTCATATGAGGGAATGACCTGCAGAGTGGATCATGGCCAGCATCTTACCAAGGCCTTCCAAGTGTGAACAGGAGTGAGGCAGGGATGCCTACTGTCACCCTTCCTTTTCCTGTTGGCGATAGATTGGGTAATAAGGACATCAACTGCCCAGAAGGGGAATGGCATCCAATGAACACCTTGGATGCAGTTGGATGACCTCGACTTTGCTGATGACCTGGCACTTCTTTCCCACACCCAGCAACAAATGCAGGAGAAGACCACTATCATCGCATCTCACTCAGCACGCCTTGGCCTCACTATATACAAAGGGAAGAGCAAAATCCTCAAAATTAACAATAACAATACAGCCCCCATCAGACTAGAGGGAGAATCACTAGAGGAAGTGGAAAGCTTCAACTATCTTGGAAGTGTGGTCAACAGGCTTGGAGGGACAAATGCTGATGTGAGGGTTCAGATTGGAAAGGCAAGGGCAGCTTTCCATCAGATGAAGAATGTCTGGGGATCCTCGGAGCTGCCTACGAACACCAAGATCAGGATATTTTGCTCCATGGTAAAGCCTGTTCTTTTGTATGGTGCAGAGACTTGTGCAGTCACCAGCATGAAGAAAATCCAATCCTTTATCAACACCTGTCTCAGACCAATCCTAAGAGTATGCTGGCCAAACACGATCAGTAACCTGGAGCTGTGGCAGCGAACAGGACAGCAGCTTGTTGAGGAGGAGATCCTTCGGAGACGCTGGAGATGCGTTGGCCATACCCTTCGCAAGCCTGCATCCAACACTGCAAGACATGCCCTCTCCTGGAATCCACAGGGAAAAAGGAAGAGAGGCAGGCCAAGAAACAGCTGGTGCCATGACCTGGAGGCAGATGTGAAGAGGTCTGGCCATACATGGAGACAGCTGGAGAAGATGGCCCAGGACCGGGATAACTGGAGAGCCCTTGTTTGTGGCCTATGCCCAAAGTTGGGCGGTAGGCATAAGTCAGTAACTACCATCAGGGGTCAGGTTGTTGGGCTGGAAGATCACCTCTTGGTGAAACCATATAGTGACCTTACTACATGTTTGTGGTTAAATAAAACTCAACTCAACTCAAATCGCTTAATGGAGTGTAGGGGTCTGCACTGACCTCTCAGGCAAGGAGCCGCATAAACAGGGAGGCGTGGGTAGTGTGTTAATATCAGGGAGCCTAGGTGGTGTAATGGTTAGCACACTGCCCTGGAATGCAAAGAGATGTGGGTTCGAGTCCCACTCTAGGCGCAATATTTCCTATTGTCATCACCCCCACAACAGTAGCATTGCAGACTCAGAGCGGCTTTATAGTGATGCAGCACAGTGAAACCACATTATCGGCATCCTGATGTGATATCTCATTCAGTAACACTGAACCAACCAGTCCTTGGTGTGTCTTATCAATGTCAAGTGACAGCTGGTCTAATGATAGGTGTGAACATTCAGTGAACCTTTGGTTTAACACCAGTTACACCACGGACCTCCCGAACGGGAGGGCGATGCTCTATTCACTCGGCTATTCCGCCCAGTCTGATATGCTTATTTTACTCATCATATTAGTCAATGGCATGTATTCGATTAGTTCTTTTTAGATTTGGTTCTCTGTGGCGGAGTGGTTAGATTGTCTGAGTTTTTTCTAGGTCAGACTCCTAATCTGAAGGTTGGTGGTTCGATTCCCCATGCCCCCACATCTGCCAATTAGGATTTCCACCGCTGTGTATAACTTACAGTGTCATCAAAGGCCAGTTGCTCTCATACCATGTCTATGTGGTGTGGGAGGTTAAAAATCCCTTGGGTTGGTAAAAGTGTAGACTTGGGCTTTCTATCGACAAACTGTCTAATGGTGAAAACAAGTTTATTCAGACTTATCCATGATAGGCAGTATAAATCTTCGAGAAAAAAAAAAAACATTTCTCACCCAGCTTTTGCTGGTTTTCTCTTCAGCTCAAGAAGTGCTGCGGACGGTTCTGTGGACGAAGCGACTGAACTTTGACTTCAAGAGGAACCACCAACACGACCGCACCATGAAGTGGCAATATTTCTGCAACACAGAAGGTGTCTTCCGTATCTACCCTGGTGAGCTATGCTTTGAGAGATGAAATCTGGAGGGGAAATTGTGTTTGCAATTAGTTTGTCTTCAGTCTTATTGCAAAACAAGATTTGTTCTATGCATGTGTATGTGTGTTTAGATTGTAGTAATAACCAGTGGAAAATACCATTGTCTGGTTAGCGATGTCTTTAAGATATTTCTGGTCACCGCACCTCGGGATTAAATCAATGCTGTGTGGTGTGTTCAAAACTAAACAAATCTCGTTTTAAGTCCGGTTAAAGATTAGCCAGGAAAATGTTAAAAGTTGCATAGTCCGATGAAGCATCAAACTTTCACAAACAAAATAATTATCTAGAATTGATTCTACATAGCTAGCCTAGATACTGATGCACTTACTAAGCATTTGTTGCCAAATGTGTGTTTTTGTTGTTCTACGTCCTAGCAAAATCTAAGGTCATATCATATCAGGAGGGGGTTGCCAAATAGAAGGGAATGGCGAGGCAATTTAATAGAACATGTTACTACAGAACCCTATGGTGTCCGAGTTTTGGCGTGCTTTCCAAAACTAATCTTACATGTTTATTCTTCAAATATCTCACACGTTAGCGATTTAAAATAAAAGTTATTTCAAAGTAAAGTAAGGTAAATTATGACAGTCAATACTTAATATATTTATCTCAGAAAAGTGACAGAAATTCTAAACCATTGGACTATGCAACTTTAATATGTCCGGTAAGCCTCACATCATGATCTGGTTAGCGATGGGTTTAAGATAAATCCTGTCACCGACCTTCGGGGTTAAAGTCTGGTCGTCAACTGAGGGTCGAAAGTTGTACAGTGTGTACCCGGTGTTGCAGTTTCCGTGGCACACCAGTTTGCGAGGGACACATCGCTTCTGCGCATGCGTCAAAATCGAACAGCATCGTCACTAACCTTATAAATTTAATATAATGTTTTTGGTAAAGATGTTTTCTATATGTGTACCAAGCGATTTGTTTCTAGGTGGTGTCGTTTTAGAGATGTTTCACTTTTTCTGTATTTTCTGTATGAAGATTGCTCACGGCCATTGACAATGCCTTGAGTTTGACAGTATGCGCAGTGCAAAACATTAGTATTATTCAAAATTAATAGAAATCAAGAACCCTAACCTTATAAATTTAATATAATGTTTCCGGTAAAGATGTATTTTATATGTGTACCAAGCGATTTGTTTCTAGGTGGTGTAATTTGAGAGATATTTGACTTTTTCTGTATGAAGATTTGCTCACGGCCATTGACAATGCATTTGAATGGATGTGTCCCTCGCAAACTGGTGTGCCGCGGAAACTGCAACACCAGCTTAAAAGAGAGTGGGTGGGTGGATGGCTGCAGAGATAACTAACCGGATTGAGCAGAGCTGTGGCAGTACACACACTCTCGTGCAATGAGACTATGTACTGTGTTAAGTGCTGCTTGCCTTTGAACTACATAGAACTTGTTTAAATGACAATTATGGATGAGTGCTCCGAATTATAAGCCTACCTATCATTTTATCTTATCCAAACACAAAGTCTAATTTCAAACAAAATAGGCCAAATATATTTTAATCAATTACTCCCATAGTCTGTGGAAATTATATCAATCACATGGGAGTATCGAATGAGCAATACTATTGCTTCGAACGAGCGAGCTGAATGAAACAGCTCAGCCAAAAACATTTAAATATTGACTCATAGTGAGCAGGGTGGTTATGTCAAAGCATATAGTTAAAGGTGAACAGCCTCCTTCTCACCGTTAATGCTCACACTCCGAATTTCGTTAATAGGTTAGGTCGAATTAACGTTGATTAACGACCGCCATGTTGATGGGCGAATCACTTCTTAGTAGCCTAGACATTTTGAAACTTATATTGTCGCCTTTATTACCAGGTGATACTCCTTTAACGGGTTTGTAATTCAAAGCAGATTAATGCGACAAACACTATTACGCATGTGTATACCTTAAAGTGGCATAACAACAATTATTTGGGCATATTGGAATCTACTGACAAGTTGTATCGAACTTTCTGAACATTGGGAATGGATTTTCTTCGGGATTTATATTTAACTGAACACCGAAAGTATATGTAATACTAATAGTTTGTATTCTCTTGACAATTAATTCATGTATATGCCATCCCAGCGTTGTTGACAACTCATGTAGGCTATATGTTTATTTCTCCATTTAGGCATCGCCTGGCCTTTTCCTGACGATGTGTTTGATTGCCGGAGTCAGCGATGGTAAGTAGGCCTAGGCCTATCTATAAAAGTTGTTCACTCGTGATTCAAAAAGCGGAGGCCTATTCGTATTACTTTATCAGTGTAATCCTTTATTTCAATTATGTACAGTCGGTCTTCCTCTTTCCGATATTCCTTACATCGATAGGCCTAGATGTGTCTTATATAATTTAGTTTGTCCCCCTCTTTGTGATGAATGTTAGCCTACTTATTCTAACAAATACATCATATATATGCTATGTAAACGTGATCACAATTAATTGTCGTGGTTGTGTAGTGATTAAGCCGTGTTCACACGGGCAAAATCTAAAGCGATTCAGCCAAGGCGAATCATATGAATTGATTTAGACGCCCATTCACACGGGCAGTACTTGGGCCAGAAATCGATATCTGCGTATGAGCAAGTCCAGTCTGACCAGCGGCATTTTTCAGTTAGTCGACGTCGCCACAAGAGAGTGGGTTCGACCTAGATATGTATGTACTGAATCGTATTGGTTTGGAACGGTCAAAACTTCTGCTGGGCAGTGAAACCCTAAAAATAAATGATGAACAAAATATCTGTGCACAGCTAGCATTTTCATAAAGCAAATTTACCGGAAAGTCAACACACTCAGGTCTCGACTGTCACGTCCTTAATCCGCCTCAAGTAAGTCGGTTGCATTCACACGGGCAAAATAAATTGATTCACAGAAATCGACTCACGTAATCGACCTCCACAGGTGGTTTACAGTATCCGCATCACAGAAATCGATTCAGCCCTAATCCGCATCAGATGCCGGTTCACACGCAAAATGTGCGTCGAACTAGGCAAGTCGATTTCTACGAATCGATTTACATTGCCCGTGTGAACACGGCTTTAGTGGTTTAGTGAACTGTGATATTAGGTTATGTTACATTGCATTCTCTTACCCTCGTGCTCTGTTTGATATTTTATTTGAATTTGTGAGCTAATTATAATAGTTTCCGTTAGGGTTACTTATAGAGGTATTTGCAAGGACCGATTTTGCAGCGGACTTAATTGTAGGATGGGGGACTTGGCTTTATATCAAACACAGACATGTGTTCAGTTGTCTGAGAAGTATTGGTTTAGGTTTCCAGACCAGCCAACAATTCGTTGTTTTGGTAACTAAATAATAAATTTCAGGAAAACCAAATAATTTATGTTACATATATTTATCAGCATTTATTTCATCTTAATTTTCTTTATCCACTTTATGGTAACACACAAACAGCAAATTGAAAAAGAATAGCTTTAAACATATATTTACAGATGGCAATTTTAAATAACCAATTTAAAGAATGACTGTAATGCATATAATTATGTTAAATATATTCTAATATGAATAATTTCAAATTTTTTTAAAGCACCATATATAATATGGTTAGCTGAATAATAAGAAGCGGCTGCCGTAACCTAACTTCCGTCTGTTAATCTTCCATTAGTTTAGTTATGCATGCACCGAAAGGTCGCAATGATGCGGATGCAGAACTCACGGAAGAAAATCCCTAACCTTAAGCCTAATGGAATAAACCAGTAGGCATACTCCAGAGTATCACTGTGGCTAACAAAAGCCTTAAGTGAAAACAACATCTGGCAGGACTTCAAACCCACCATCCCCAGCTCACTTCAGACCAAAGACCCTATAATACTAAGATGGCTCACTCCCCATCTCTCCCATGGTAATGTAAATTTTGCAGTGCCACCTTGTGGTGGGTTTGATCAGCCTGGCTGCTAATTGGTGTTTCACATGTAAACACATATAATTATATTATACATGAGATAGGTAAGTATGAATACACATCAATATGAACAAATACACATCATCATCCGCATCATCATCATCATCATCACCATCATCAAGGAAACGAACAAGCTGATCGGGCTGCGAAGAAGGCCCTGAACTGTGATCTTGAACCATGTCTGATCCCTCACTCTGATCTGAAACCACTAATAGCCACCCACATACAATCCAAATGGCAACATGAGTGGGATGAAAACATTAATAAACTTAAAGAAATTGAACCATCTGTGGGAAAGCCACCACAGACTCATGCGGGAGGTCGGCAGGACCAAGTGGTCCTTAGCCGCTGCCGTATTGGCCACTCGTGGCTTACACATGCTTTTCTGCTCAAGGGGGAACCTCCCCCTGAATGTATTGGGTGTCAGTCCCCACTGACACTCAAACACATTTTACTAAGTTGCGTAGATTTGTTGGCCCTGCGCCAACGGTTCTACACTGCAGACAGTATGCATGACCTTTTTACTAAGGTAAAACAGGAAAACATTTTAACCTTTTTGAGGGCAGCTGGACTGTACCACCTTATATAGTTTACTAAATGGATTCTATCAATTATTAATAAAACTTTTCTTTTTCTATGGGAATTTGTTTCCCTTGACCACAAATATATGATTGTGAGCTTTCTAATTTAATTAGTGTCTATTGGCACATAATTGATTGTCTGCTTTTACATGTAAAAGCGATGGTTTGAACAAAAAACAAACATTTTTCGCCGTGAATATGGCCTATGCTGCCGATACGGCGTAAAGCAACCACCAATCAATCAATCAATCAACCATCATCACACATCTTTCACATTCATATGTACATTTATTCATATAATATAGCAACTATTTAACCAAGAGAACAGCCAGCGCACCAAGTGGTGGGTTTGATCATTTTGATTACACAGTACAGGCTGAGAGAGCCGTCTTAGTATTATAGGGTCTTTATCCAGACTTGGCAGATTGAAATCTAGTATAAGGCATAGAAAGCCAATACCTTATCCATCGTGCCACAGAGACTGTTGTGAACGATTGCAGCAAATATTGAAGACTTGCCACACCCGTTTAGTGCAAATACGCGAGATATTCACAGAAGAATATTTGCACGATTTCCGTTCATGGCAACCGGAAGAATAGGCTCCACTTAATAAAACATGATATATCCAAAATGATAGGTAATCACGACCATTCCGTGAAAACACGCCACCTTTACCCATTACACGGTCACCTTACATTAATCCAAAGACCCTATAATACTAAGACGGCTCACTCAGCCTGTACTATGTAATCAAAATAATCAAACCCACCACTTGGTGTGCTGGCTGTTCTCTTGGTTAAACAGGTGCTATATTATATGTACAAATGTATATATGAATGTGAAAGATGTGTGATGATGGCGATGCTGATGATGCTGATGATGATGGGTATTTGTTCATAGCAATTTCATATTGATGTATATTCATACTTACCTATCTCATGTATAGTATAATTGTATGTGCTTACATGTGAAATACCAACCAGCAGCCAGCTGATCAAACCCACCACAAGGTGGCACTGCAAAATTTTCATTACCATTGGAGAGATAGGGAGTGAGCCTTCTTAGTATTATAGGGTTTTTGACTAATCTTGACGAATCACCACTCCCTATTTCACAGTGCGAATGAACTAGTACGAGTAGGCCTACTACTAGTAGGCCTAGTAGCAGTAGTAGGCTAGTACTAAGTAGTAGTGGACTATGAGTCTTATACACCACCACTCCCTAATACACACTAGTCACATCACCCTTCTACCGAAACCACTAGTACTAGGCCTACAACCCACTAACAACATCACAGTGGTTATAAGAACCATGATCGGTCTCCAGGTCTCAGACACATTCTGTACTAAAGACAACAAGAACGGATCATCCAAATGTATGAATATGCGTGTAGATGTAGGCTACAATAAGCCGCCTGATGCGCAGTGTCGCAGTGAATGATCACCGTATCCAGCAGTCTGACTGAAGCAGCTAAAGCTAAAATTCCATATACGCCGTATGCGGTATGCGGTATGCGGTATGCGAATGCGGAAAAAAATTAAAAAGCATGTAAAGGCATAGTAGTGCTTCCATACGTCCGAATGCGATTGCGAACGTGAATGCGAATGCGAATGCGAATGCGAATGCGGCAAATGGATCGACCCATGGACTGATCGGTGCGAATGCGAATGCGAATACTGCTGCGTTTGCCATAGAAAACAATAGTAACTTTGATCTTCCTTCACAAAATTCGGAGCAAAAACCCCCAAAAATGTCATGGGTATCTTTTTTGGTGTGTTTGTTTGTTTAACGACCCCCCAGCACGAAAAGTAAACATCAGCTATTGGGGGTCGGCATATATCTATGCCGCATATACCACATTCGCATTTGCATGCCGCATACCCCAACCTGCGTATATGGAATCTTAGGCATGTTCTCGAATTATTCATGATGCAATTATCAACGCCCATATGAATGTGAGAATTTACGTAAATATATCCATCACATTAGAGTATATAGCCCCATTCACACACGGGCGTTAAGTCGCCTCAACTAGTTCGCCTTGTCTAGTTCGCCTCACATTCGCCGTGTGGACGCTACGCTGAAGCGAATTAGGGCTAGGTCGCCTCATCTAGTTCGCCTCAAGTAAACCACCTCGCGAGGTACTATAGATGAAGCAATTTATCTGGTTCCTGGGCGGTGATAGTGTAAAATAGCAGTGCTTGCCAGATACAGGCTCAGGTGTAACTATTGCTGGTGCCCGGCAGTGTTAGGGCCCGATTAGGCCGAAATCTATTGAATGCGATCATATTTAACAGAATTACATCCTCAAATAATGAAATTTAATTAAATTAACCCTAAATTTCAAGCGATATTAACGTAGCAGCTACATCGGCGTCGTTATTCATATTGTCGAATCGACTAGTGAAAACTAAACAAATAGCAGTGCTTGCCAGATACAGATGGGGGGTACTTGCTCATGTGCAGATATCGATTTCCGCCTTAAACCGCTCCGTGTGTGGACACGACACTAGTTCGCCTCATCTAATTTGCTTTATCTAGTTCGGCCTAAAGTTGTGCTGTGTGAACGGGGCTTATGTGTCGGGTGGGTGAGGTCCTGTATTTCTGTGGGTGAGGTCGACCAAGCACACATATTCTGCAGACACCAACGCAGACTTGGTTTGTTAAAGGCCCTGTCACACTGCATAAGCATATGCCGACGTATGTGACACAGGCTGTCATACGGCGGGAATTTTTAACATGCTCAAAAATACTACTTAAAGGGGCTATCACACTACGATGTATGGCGTTAGCGTATGCCAACATATGCGATTTTCGACCAACACATCGGCATATGGCATCATAGGTTACGTATACGTTGGGCATACGTCGAGTATGCTCGGGATACGGGGTCATAGGTCGGCGTAGGTCGAGCCGCTAACAATTTTTTGTGCATGTTCAAAATTTTCAACGTATGTCGTCGTATGGCTCATACGTTTCTCATACACTCGGCGTACGCTTGGCATATATGTCAGCGAACGTTATGCACACATTAGGGGTAGGTCGGGATAGGTTGGAACATGTTAGCCATACGTTGAACCGGCACCCTCCGAGTGTCTCTGGCGTATATATCGTAAAAGGGCTGTGACACTACGACGTATAGCCTTAGCGTATGCCAACATATGTGATTTTCGACCAACACCTTGGCGTACTGCGTCATATGTTATGTATACATTGGGCATACATCCGGTAGGTTCGGGATACTGCATTATACGTCGTCTTACGTCAGCGTGTGTCGAGACTCCGAAACAATTTTTGTGCATGTTCAAAATTTTCAATGTGTGTCGCCGTGTGGCTCATAAGTTCCTCAGATGCTACGTGTACATTATGGGTACGTCGGCATATGTTAGGAGCACATTAGGGATACGTCGGCATACTTTACTCATATGCTGGACCTGTCACCTCCAACCATCAAAATACGTCCCAATACGCTGAGTATATGTCGTCATATGCTTTGCATACGTCGATATACGGTAGGGATAGGCCTACGGTAGACATACGCCAGCCATACACTGTGCATATGCTTCATACGTTGTTGGGACACCCCGCGGTCAAAAAGTTTGCCGTATGCCGACCTATTTTGATTTTCAAATAATTTCGAAACGTTATGCACACGCCGCTGCCATACGTCGTAGTGTGACAGGGCCTTAAGCCAAACGTACCTATAACTTGTCTCAGCATACACCAGTGGGCTGTTAACGAATACTACTTATGCCAAACGTACCCATAACTTGTCTCAGCATACACAAGCGAACACCAGCATACACCAGCATACACCAGCGTACATCAGCATATGCCAACGTACACCAGCATACACCAACGTACACCAACATATTGGCACAAAATCACAAACGTCCGCATACGCTGATGCAAAACGGCACAGTACGTCACCGTACGTCAACATTAAATTTGACGCATCCCACTACTCGCACTAGCTCAACCTAAATTCTTCTAATTCAAAAATGGCCATATTACTTTCACCACTTCTTGTACTGCGCTGTCTGTTCTCAACATCTCGTCTGTCACTTTCTGTCAGACAGAACGTAGCCTTTTGTTGTAATTAAATGCTTAGGTTGTAGAAGAACAGTGAACACTGGTTGGTTTTTCCAATCCTAGGCAAGGTAATCTAGTCCCGGTACGTAGACGTAGTAGAGTTAGTGGTAGTAGGCCTACTAGTAGTAGTCTGGTAGTACTCCTACCGTACTCACCCGTCTGAGGCTAGTCGTAGTAATTACTAGTAAGTAAGTAGTAGTAGTACTACTACTAGTAGGCTAGTAGTAGTTGTAGTAATTACTAGTATGTAAGTAGTAGTAGTACTAACCAGACGGGATGGCCGAATGAGTTAGAGCATCCGTCTCCCGTATTGGTAGACCGTGGGATCGTGGTTCGAACCCTGGTCGAGTCAAACCAATGACTTAACAATTTATACTTGTCGCTTCCTAGCTAGGAGCTCGGCATTATTAGGATAGGGCAAGGACTGGTTGGCTCAGTGTCAGGATAATGTGACTGAGTGGAATATCAGGTCATGGTTCTGGCAGCCTGGTATCCCAGTGGGGCAGCACTATAAACTCGACATTAATGCACACTGTCACAAGTCGGTACCCGTCCTGATATGACATTAGATGTTGCTAGGATGTAAAACAACAATAAACAAACAGTAGTACTAGTAGTACTAGTAGCAGTACGAGTACTACTATTAGTACTACTAGTAGTAGGCTAGTAGTAGTAATTACTAGTATGTAAGTAGTAGTACTACTACTAGCAGTAGTAACTACTAGTAGCAGTACGAGTACTACTACTAGTAGAAGTACTAGTAGAAGTACTAGTAGTAGGCCTAGGTTAGCAAGTTTTAGCAGAGGTCATTACCCCCATTCTGATTCATATGTTATCAGTGATGCGCCCTCTACCACAACTGATTTTATTATTGCAAAATCTAAATAATTAAACTTTTAATTAATTTGGTCAAATTCGAGCCGACTTCGCCGAATTGTAACGTGCTTTTAATTCCAAACGTCTTTATTGCCATCAGCTTGGGTAATATTAATGTGTACGGTGCATGCGTTCGTTTGATAATTAATTTGATTTTGATGCAGCGCGGTAATAATCTGTCTGTCAATAATAGCTCTATATGTTACCCTTCTGTGTCCGAATTAACGGGAATGTCTTAAAGCCCGTTCACACACGGACCTTAATTCGCCTCAACTAGTTCGCCTCATCTAAGTCGCCTCAAAACGTGCATGTGAACGCACAGCTGAGGCGAATTAGGGCTGATGTGACTCAACTAGAGCCGCGTTCACACACACTACTTTAAGCCGAACTAGATAAGGCGAACTAGATGAGGCGAACTAGGCGTGAAAGTGTGTCGAGTACACACATGCAGTACTTGGGGCGGTTTAAGGCGGAAGTCAATATCTGCGCATGAGCACGTCCATCCTAACCAGCGCCAGTTTTGGTTAGTCGACATCACCACGAGATTGTGTGGTTTTGACCTAGATATGTATCAACTGAATCGTATTGTTTTGGAACGATCAAAACTTCTGCTGGGGAGTGAAAACCTCAAAATAAATGATGAAAAAAATATCTGTGCACAGCTAGCTGTTTCATAGACCAAATTATATAATATGCGCTTTTGATCGACCGGAAAATAAACAAATTCAGCGCTCGACTGTGCATGTGTGTGACGTGCTTAAGCCGCCTCAAGTACACTGCTACCGTCCACACAAGCAAGATAGGCCGACTTAAGCTAGTTCGCTTCATATAAACAACCTCGTTACGCAGTCTACTTGAGGCGAACTAGATGAGTCGACTTGGCCCTAAGTCGCTCGCGTCCACACGCCCAATGTGAGTCAAACTAGATAAGGCAAATTAGTTGAGGTGACTTAACACCCGTGTGTGAACAGGGTTTAGTTCACCTCAAGTAAACCTCTTCGCGAGGTGGATTAGATGAGGCGACTTAGCCAGAGTCGGCCTAACGTGTATGTGTGAATGCAAGCGGTTTAGTCGAGGCGGTTTTAGCATATCACGGAAGGTGTAAGTATGTGTGTATGTATGTGTATATATGTGTGTATGCGTGGATGTATGTGTATGTATGTGTGGATATATGTGTGGATGTATGTATGTGTGTATGTGTGGATGTATACTTTTTTGTATGTGTGTGGATGTATGTGTGGATGTATGCGTGTATGTATGTGTGGGTGTATGTGTGTATGTATGTGTGTATGTATGTATGAAACTACATAGGCCTGCTGGTCGATCTGAGCCAGTTTAAAGTGTGTGTCTGAAAGCGACACAGTTTCAAAACTTGGTATGTGTGAACACGCCATTAGCTTGACTCATCTAGTTCGCCCTATCTACGTCGACCTAACGTTGCATGTGTGAACACAGCTTAATTATACTATAGAATGGTATCATCACATCCTACCCAACTACCTCCACCCATTAACACCACACAAAAAGCACTTCCGGCAACATATTGTGACAGAGGCAAAAGAAAAGTCAACCTTGTTATTTTCTATGCTTCATCATTATAGACGTTTTAACACAAAGCTACTATGGAAGGATACAATTGTATGTAAAACAAAGGTGCATTTTTGTGCAGTCATCATCATCATCATGCTGTCAGTCGCGATGCGACAAAGACTGCTTTCATTACTTGACTGCCGCTCTCCATTTAGCTCTCTACTGTGAGAGTGCAGTAGAACATCGTTATCATATAGACGCTCAGTAAACTCACTTAAATTAAAGATCCACCCACGTGATTTTATTATCAATATGTAGTATTACTAATACAAATATTCAGAGTTGTATTTGGATTATTCATGAAATTTGTATTCTAATAATCTTAGAGGTAGGTATAACCAAGTTGCTATAACCTAACCTAGGATTGGTCCTTTAGACTAAAATTGTGACTATAAAAGCCAAGGACCACTGGATGATGCTCCTCAGTAATATTATATGACCTAGTAATAGTAGTAGAGTGAGTGGATAGAAAAAAAGTCAGGGTTGGGCCAAATAACAATTTTAAAATTGATGATCGTCCCCGCCCGTGCTTGTAAAATCGCCAGCCCCTGATTCTTTTGATATTGTTGTTAACTGTTAAATGGAGCGGGCGTATGGAGTGAGAAATGGAAAGGAGAGTGGAGAGGGGGGAATGGACAAGGCGGGGAGGGATTTGACGGGTGATAAGGAAGTAACTGGGAAGGGGAAGGAGCAGGGTCGATAATGGAGGAGGTTGGGGGAGGGAGGGTGTTGGAGTGTGGGAGAGGGAGGGTGTTGGATTGGGGAAGAGGGAGGTTATGTGAATGAGGGTGGTGGAGAGAATGGAGGGCGAGGGGAGGAGGGCGAGGAGACCAGTGAAGTACTGAGAAAAAAACTATTTTTTAAATAAAAGCTGCCCGCCCGACATTGATTTTTATTTCAAAAGGACAATCACCGACTTGTTTTTAAATATTTGGCCTTAGGGTTATCACTTCACAACAGACAGGCAGTAGGCCAGCAGCTACACGCCACTCCATTCCTAGGACTGGGTTATATGATCCTATGAGAATGGCACAGGGTGGTCGAAAGTGGTCAAGTTTTAAACAGACAACTGTTAAGTAACCATCATTTCAAAATTCTTAATAGGGGCTAATTTTGTATTCCACATTAAAAACTAAACGAACAAAAAACGGAATACAACATTAGAAAAGCGATATCTCCTGTGACTCTGTCGTGTGATATTTTCTGTGACTGTTTACCCTGGATTTATGGAGTGGTGTAGATCAGGGAACAGTGAGGGAAATTGAGAGGTGGGCCTATAGCCCGATCTAGGTTAATCTAGACCTCTATGGTTAAACTGTGACTATAAATGTCCGTCATCCTAGTATGATGATAGAAGATCCAATATTTAATCCAATGAGCATGTTCGATTTGTGTCGTGTAAGTGTGTTTGTTTGTTGTTGTTTTACGTCCTAGCAACATCTAAGGTCATATCAGGACGGGTACCGACTTGTTACAGTGCGCACTCATGGCGACTTTATAGTGCTGTCCCACTGGGAAACCAGGCCGGCGGCACCATGACCTGGTACCCCACTCAGTCATATTATCCTGACACTGATCACACCAGTCCTTGCCCTGTCCTAATAATGACGAGCGCCTGGCTAGGAAGTGACAAGTATCGATTTTTAACTCATTGGTTTGATTCGACCAGGGTTCGAACCCACGACCCCACGATCTACCAGCGTGTAGGTGTGTGGTGACTTTGTATAGATCTATGTGTTATGTTTTATACCTGAACAAAAAGTCTATATCCTAAAAATCATAACTATACTGAGATTAAAGAATATATATATACATATACATACATATATATATATATATATATATATATATATATATATATATTTTACCTCGGTATATAGCCTCAGGCTAGCCGCAGGCTAGGGAGAGATAAGCACATCCGGGTCCAGCAATTAGCATAAGCAGCTCACGGCGGGAGGACGTTCGCTGAGCTGCTCTGGCAGGATTTAACTACTACAACACTTTAACCAACTGTAAGTATTGCAAAATCGCGATAAACTTCCTAAGGATGGTTTATAGCATCCAATTATGAAAGCTTAGAACTTTCTCAGGTCCGATTTGGACATGTTTTGGGTGTTATAAAAAACACAAGGTTAGAACACTTATGTACAGAACCGAAACCGATACCGCTTGATAGCGCAACCTGTATACAGACAGGCAGAGATGTTAACCCGAGTTGCATCTCCTAAGGAAATTCCTCCGAACCCTAAAAGAGGGTTTTGTTGGGGATGATCCTGGGTTTCTTTTATAGACTCCCCAGACCGGTTTTTGAGGCGAGCCTCCGAGTTTCGTAATGTTTTCTTCAACTTGCTGGCGCAGAATGCCGCGGGTGGGAGAAGTGTACGAAACAGAGAGAGCGGGCGTGCCAATGGCCGCCCCTCCGTTTGGTTGGTTTCACTACCGATAAAACCTACGGCATACCATTAGCTTAACGCCTGTATACAGAACGGTGTAAACACGTTACTCTATACCATACGAATAATACATCAACCCAGTTTTGGGGCTCACTTTGTGACCATGTTGAGACGATACCGGTATTAAGTAACTTTTTTGTTACAGAAACCGATGGCCACCAAGCGCAACAAAGTTCCGCCGGCAGCGGCAGAAGGCCGCGTGCCCTCAGGGTACGATTCGTCGCCCACCGTCCCCACAGCCAGGAGCTGGTCCTTCGGATAAGGATAGCGGAGACGAGGACCTAGAGGACAAGATCGTCAGGCTTATGGAGAAGTACAAACATACGCAACCCGTTATACGGGTTCCCTCTCCTCCTATCCCAGACGACGACTGGGAAGACTTTTCGGATGACGAAACTGAATCAGCATTTGAGGTTCCGAAACTGAAAGTCAAGAGGCTCAAGAGACCCGTGAGTAGCTCAGGTGATGAATTCACCAAAGTCAACAAGAAGCGGGTTAAAAAGACCAAGAAGAACAAAAAGGAGAAGAAGAAGGACTCATCATCTGATGATTCAAATGACTCGTCCACGACGGAGTCTGACTCAGACACCGAAAGAGCGGGTGTCTATGCACGGATAGGGGCAAAAATTAAAAAGAAATGCCCGTTGGCGAAAGCAAAGAGGTTGCGTACCACAACCATGATGCGGGAAACGTTAAAAGGACATTTCCACACATTTAAACCCGCTGAGGTGATCATTAAGCTGACCGAACAAATCTCAGGAATCAAAGGCGTTCCCGAGTCCATCAGCAAGGAAATGGATGCAGGTATCCAACTCTCGGACGAGAGACGGCGTTACGAGAACGCGTTGTGTACCATCCATAGAGCAGTGCTCGGAGCTCTCACTTCCATAACTCCGGTAGCAAACAGAATGCAAGCCGAGAATAAATTCTCGTCGCTTGCTCGCACCATGGATAAAGGCATTGCGCTGCTTACCGCAGCGTCGAACTTCATGACGTTTCGACGTTTCGAGAACGTCTTTAAGTCGGTGACCACAGATGCTGGCAAAGAAGTTGCCAGGTCTAAGAAAGTTACGGACAATGACGGTAAAGAATACACACTTTACCTCCCACCAAAGCCAGTGCTAGGTAAGCCGCTGGACAAAACCAAAATGTTTGGGGGACAGCTAGCGCACCTCTTCAAAGCAGTGGAGGTAGACACGAAAAGCGCTAAGAACACTGACAGGGGTAAGAAGTTTGACAACCCCGGCAAATTCCGACGCCCCCGCTCGGATTTTCGCTTCCGCCGAGGAGGCAGGCCAGGACGCGGAGGTCCATCCTTCGGGTTCAGTCCCAGGGGACGCGGCAGAGGAGAACGACAGACCACGGGGTGGAACGAGAACCGCGGGTACAAAAGGGAGTTTACACCCAGACCCCAGTTCCCACGGCCAGGAGCCAAGTAGAGTCGACAACACAGACTTCTACCCTCAACACGGTGTCTGAAGAGACACAAACATATGTAAGCACATTTAAGGCAGGAAATATCCTGAACTGTTTACACAACTGGTGTAATATTACAAATGATAGCGAAATTTTGGAAATTGTAAAAGGGGTTCAAATACCCTTCACAGACATACCAAAACAGGAAAGAGTTCCGTTCCCATATAAATTTAACGCAGAAGAAAAACTACAAATTGATTTTCAGGTTTCTCTTTTTGAGACTAAGAGAATTATTGAACGAGTACACAACACAGAAGGACAGTTTATTTCTAATGTGTTTTCTAGGCCGAAACCAAATGGCGAAATTCGCATGATTTTGGACTTAACCAAATTAAATGAGTCGGTTACATACAAACATTTTAAAATGTTCTCATTAGAAACGGCGAGAGATTTAATTACGCCGGAAGCCTGGCTCGCCAGTGTAGACTTAAGAGATGCGTATTACACAGTCTCCATTTGCAAAGAACACAGAAAATTTCTGCGATTTATTTGGAACGGTACCCTCTTCCAGTTTATCATGCATGCCTAATGGTCTAGCTTGCGCACCGCGACTGTTTACCAAATTGTTAAAACCTGTCTTTGCAGTCATGGGTAGAATAGGACACACAATGTTCCCATACATAGATGATTCATTTATTATGGCAGAATCCTTTGATAAATGCCAAACGGCAGTTACTGATTTGTGTGCTTTATTAACAGATTTAGGATTTTACATTCATAACAAGAAATCTGTTTTCGTCCCGAATAGGGAATTAAAATGCTTAGGGTTTCTGATTAACACCAAAGCCATGACCGTATCTCTAACGGAACAGAAACTCCAGAAGTTTCACGACACAGCCTCCCAGCTGCTTGACATATCCAGGCCAAAGATTAGACAGGTCGCCGTCCCTATCGGGATAATGGTCTCGTATGCACCGGCTGTTCTTTATGGAGCCGCGCATATCAAATCTCTAGAAATAGACAAGAATAGAGCGTTAGCACGCAAACAAGGTAACTTCGAAAGACCAATGAACATTTCCCGAGACGGCTGTAAAGACATTTTTTGGTGGATCGACAATATTGATAACTCCCCCAATCCCATTCGAATGGGTCAACCCAACACGGTAGTTACTACCGATGCTTCATTACAAGGTTGGGGAGCTCATCGAAATGATGTAGCCACAGGGGGTAGATGGTTAGATAACGAAAAATCAGACCATATTAATGTTCTTGAATTAAGAGCGATTTACTTGGGCCTTTTGAGTCTAATTAAAATACCTAAAAAGACGGTTCAACTTCTGACAGATAACACTACAGCTATGGCATATGTCAGGAATATGGGAGGTACAAAGTCAAAAGAATGCAATAACTTGGCACAGAGTATTTGGAACTGGGCGCAACAACATCAAATATGGTTAACCATATCTCATATCCCAGGTTCGCAGAACGTCCTGGCTGACAAAAAGAGCAGAGTCTTTCACGATCACTTAGAATGGAAATTAAACACAAAAATTTTCAACAAAATTTGTCAACAATGGGGGTCACCTACGGTAGACTTATTTGCATCAAGAAATAATTTCAAGATTAACAAATATGTGTCATGGCACCCAGAACCATTTGCTTGGCACATAGATGCTTTCTCACTGATTTGGGAGAATGAATTTTATTACATTTTCCCCCCCTTTAATCTCATTACCAGAGTGGCACGAAAGATAAAGATGGATCGGTCCCACGCCATTCTGATTGTCCCCGAATGGGACACACAACCGTGGCTAGCGGGAATAGTCTCGACAGCCAGCGACTGCCTAAGATTCCCAAAATCCCAAGGAAATCTAACTCACCAAGGCCCTCTGGAACATCACGGCAACGTAGCAACAACACCATTGCTTGCATTCCTTTTCTGAATAAATACCTAGAACAATTTGGTTTAGACAAAATTACACAAGAACGGTTGGTGTCGCATGCGTGGAGAAAAGGAACAGTTAAAATGTATACCACATATTTGAAAAAATGGGGCGTTTACTGTCTTATTCAAAAGGTTAAACCGATGGATCCAACCATTGCCCAAGTGTGCAGATTTGTCAGGATGTTAGAACAAGATGGCCTCGGTTACGGCGCAATTAATGCGGCCAGGTGTGCTCTATCGATCATTCTCCCCAGGTTAGGGGGAGAAAACAATGGGTAAACATCACGTAATACACTGGGTACTAAGGGGGATTTATGAACGAAACCCACCTAAACCAAAATACGACCGATTTTGGGATGTGTCACTGGTCTTCAAACTGTTTAAGGATTGGCCACATAATAGATTTCTAGACATAAAACAATTAGGGTTTAAGTTAGCACTTTTATTACTGTTAGTCACAGGTCATCGAGGCCAAACTATAGTGGCACTTTCACTCGATGGACTGGAAATAGATAGAAGGCAAGCCACCTTCGATTTAACAACATTGTTAAAATCTAATCGCATAGGCGACCCTTTGTCATCAATTGATGTAACGCAATTCAAGGACAATCCAAAACTGTGTGTAGTTTCTGCGATTAGAACATATATATCCAAGACACAAGGAGTTAGAAACTCAAGACAATTATTGATAAGCTTTATTAAGCCACACAAGGGCATTTCAAGGGACACACTTGCCCGTTGGACAATTAATGTGCTAAAGCTGGCAGGAGTGAATACGGACAAATATGCGTCACACTCAACGAGAGGAGCCATGGTGTCAAAAGCACGCCTCCTAGGAATTTCGGTCAAGCGCATACTAGCGCATGCAGGGTGGAAGACCGAACGATCGTTTGCTAGACATTATAACAAGCGTCTGGAGAAGCCCAGTGGTGTCGCACAACGACTGCTACAGCATTAAAGGTCAAAAGGTGAGAACATAAGCATAGTCACAAATAGTGATTTTAACAATGTTCCATACCAAACAAATAATCAGAATAACATAACAATAACAAAAATATCAGGATAAAATGATATTACGTAAAGTCTCCCTAGCCTGCGGCTAGCCTGAGGCTATATACCGAGGTAAAATAGATTAGTTAGACGAATCTTACCTTGGTATAGATGATGGATAACTATTGTTTTCCCGAGGTATAAGCCTCGGCTAGACGTGGGTGAGGGCCCACCCTCCACACCCTACCACGTCTAGTCTGTTGCTTGTACAAAGGAAACATTAGTTTTTTCAAGAATTTATAGAGATCATTTTATCCTGAATTAGTAGGTAAAGATTGCTGGACCCGGATGTGCTTATCTCTCCCTCACCCACGTCTAGCCGAGGCTTATACCTCGGGAAAACAATAGTTATCCATCATCTATACCAAGGTAAGATTCGTCTAACTAATCTATATATATATATAGTCCCCCTCGCCTACGTCATGCTAATACCTTAAAAGGGCCATTGGGTTAAATACTGAGATGGACTAACATGACTAATGACACAAATAGCCACAGCTTGATCACAGAAACCCTCAGCCATGTTTGGGTCCTAAACCACTCCCAGAGAATAAGGTTGTTTAAACTTATACAAATTGTGACGAATCATATTTGCTCTCGATAAGTATACACAAGTAAAGTAATGTTTAGTCATATTACTGGCCCTTTTACTAACATAAACTTCACCATTCACTCTCAGGTATGCCCAGGCCATCTCCTCACCGAAGGATGTGATTATTCTTCTCGACACAAGTGGAAGCATGACGGGGTTTGCGCGTAAGATTGCCATGGCAACGACAACGCAGATCCTAGACTCACTGACAGCTAATGACTTCTTTAATATCATGCTGGTGAGTAGGGAGTGGGTTAAAGGAGTTGCATGTGGACTAGGAAGGCCCCTTCTGTACTTCAGCAGATGTGAGTGTGTATATATAATTATATATATATATATATATATATATTTAGGGGTGGGGGGACCTAGGGGGTCTCTTGGCAATTAACATATTCCCGTGTGGTACCATTGTATTCTGTATTACTCTCCACATTCTGGTTATATAAAGGGGGAAGTTATGCAAATAGCTGCTAGAGAACATTTCGCGAACTACAGCACTTGCTATTCTAGTCCACACATATGCAGTTGCTAGAGAATCATGGGAAAAGCTTGAATTCAGGGTTCATCAAGTAGACCCTACTCGCCTAGCACTAGCCTAACTCTATTCCTAGATCAGTCAATAGAGATTATCCTTGGAGAGCGGTCCACTGTCATTGCTGTAACCATATTATCGCCCATCAATTTCCACCACCATCGATTTCCGCTTTTTATTCTCTGCGATCACTTTCATCCATGATACATATGTGTATGTGTATCTCCTAACAGTTGAGAAACCAACTTGGTGTGCTTGGTCATCAGGAAAGCGTTTTGTTTATATTAATATAATATTTTCTTTATTAAACTCTACTTTACAGGTGTCTGAAGGAGTCTCCTACTTGGATACTTGTCTAGAGAATATTTTAATGCAAGCAACGGCACAGAATAAGAAGGTAAGCACATTTTGAAATATGTATTATCAAATGTACTGGGTGACAAAATCCTAATGTCCGCGTTAAAGTTGCATAGTCCGATGGTTTTGATTTTCTGGAGACTCATGCAGACCCATAGCAGAAACCTGCCCCTAGGAACAATCTCTTGCAGTAATGACTATAGCCTATTTTCACCATAGACTTGCTGAATATTTTCTTATTAATAATTCTGTTTGTTTGTCGGGGCTTTACGTCCTAGTAACAATTAAGGTCATATCTGGACGGTAATAATGATGTAGTGATGTTCAAAATGCACGATCAAAAGGTAAAGAGTGGGTAGCTTGATTAAATCGGGGCACCTAGACAGCCTACTAGTTAGGACGCTTACTCGGAATGGCAGAAAGTGAGTTCGAGTCCCACTTTCGGTGTGATGTTCCCCACCGTTTGCAAAAACACTTCTTTCTCATGCAAGGATGAAAGTTCTCCGCGATTTCACGGATTTCAGTGATTAAATCAAATATTTACGGATTAGCATTAAACTAAATTCCAAGGAATCAGAAGTGTATATATATGACAACGGTTGGGTAGTTGGAATCCCGTTCTTATCTGACCTTAGATGTTGCTAGAACATAAACCTAAACAAGAACGAGTTAGGTATGGGTGATAATATAGGCACAATGAGAATAGTCTAAACATAACTTCCGGCATTTTTTCCCGATTCCCTGACAGTGCTAAGTCTATGGGAGAAGATCCGCATTTTCGAGGAAATTCGCTGTCGGTGTAATAATCTCAGCTTGAGTTCCGCGTGTTTTACTGGAGACCACTTTCATCTCTGATTATGAGCACTGTATGGTGATAAAGTTTCCATGTGTATGTAATGGAAGTACTCTACCTGGATATCTGTAATTGTAAATAGGAGACTGACAATTGCAGAGGGATGAGTGTAGTGAGGGTGCACTGAAATGCAAATTGCACAAGTAAGCATAGATAGGCTGATTGCCTCAGGGAATTATGATAGGCTAAAGTTAGAATACTTACCCCGGAAAGGGAGAAATGTGGGTTCAACTTCCACTCGAGTCCTGAGGTTTCCTTTGATTTACAAAAATACCCCATTGGACAATAATAATAATAATAATAATAATAATATAGAAATTTGGTATTCACAATGTCTGTACATTATTCCACAAACATATACTATTCTGCTACGATAGAAATTGCAGGAACAGTGTAACCATTAATGGTTGTCTTCCCACTGCCCCTTATAAACAAAATAATTCATAAATGTCTTAATATATTACTATTAGCTTTACCATAATTAATACACTAATATACTTCCAATACAGATTTAAACGCTAAATATCTAAATAGATTACACTGATGTATAGCGTTAGTAGCTTCAGGAAGCAGGATTATTGCAATTATGCAGTAAATCTTCATTTTAAACTGAAAACGGGGCATGGCGTTCAAGGTTGGCCTTTTTTATTCTTTTATTTGTATTTCCTTTCCTCCTAGAAAGACGGAATGGAATCATGTGAAACCTGAACCTAGATACCGTAGTAGAATAATATATGTTTGTGGAATAATGTATAGAAATTGTGAATAAAAGATGTCTGTTATTTTTCTATTTATTATTTCTATGGTATAAGCAATGTATCTGTGTTACTTTTAAATGGGGAAAGCACCTCATAAGTATTTTACTTCTGCTTTCTCCTTTTTCATGTGAAAAGATTACTGATATAAATATCAACTTGTGTGTACATTAATCATGTGGAAATAAATATGGTATTATTATTATTAAATGTCGTACTAAAATGTTAAATTAATTACTAGAGCAACAGAAACAACGAAAAACGCATGTCATTAGCTGGATTTGCCATTAGCTCAGGGATTAGCCATTCTAATGGATTGCTCGCTGATTGATGTTATAATCCATTTGAAAACCCTCATCTGTATTTCTACTTACTTTGTCTTTGAACCCATAAACACATGGTTCTTGCCAAGAATCTTGATGATAAACCTCGGTGGACTTCATACCTTATATCTGTTTGTGAATTAGATTACAGTCAACATATCCCATATCGGATAAAATATCACTTTACTTCCAGTATGCAAGTGTAGGAGTGTGCAGTGTGACTAGTGCCGGTGTGGCGGTTTCAGCTTGTTCCCGTGCTCAGCCATGTCCCGTTGCTTCTGCGCATGCGCGGATTTCGCATCAACTCGGGTCACCCGAGCCACTTATTGGCGCATGCGCACATCATACAAACTCGGGTCGAATAATCGAATAGGCTTCTCCGCGCTCGGGTGGACAATTTTTTCTTTTTTTTTTAATAACCGATAAAACTACAGCAAAATAGGATTCAAAGTATTTTATGATGGCCTAGTTTACCTATATTTCCATTTAATTAATCTAAGTTATTCTTTTTTTGCACATGGCACGTGTATTTGTCGACTCCACTCGCCGTGTTCTATTTGAAATTCTGACCACTCGGATGGCCCGAGTCGGCCGGGTAGTGTTAATCGATTATGGCCATGCTTATTAGATTCTGACGCATGTGCAGAAGCGAGGGACACGTCTGAGCACAGGAACACGCTGAAACCGCCACACCTGTGTAGATGTTAGTATCTCGGAAGTGATCTCAGAAGTTGACCCTGCCGCCATGTGCATTGTATCCTGTATGAAACAAGCCATCTGATTGGCTTACCAAAGCCTAGCCTGAAGCACCTTGAGAGAGCATACAGGATTGGATAAAACGCTTGCCGGCCTGAGTGCTGTAAAGGGGCTGTCACATTAGGGTTTTTTGCAGGAGCGTACGGCGGCATAAGCGCGTTACGTCATATACGTCGGTATACGCCGCCATACGCTATGCATACGCCGTCATATGCCGTCATACGCCGATCCTCCAACAAGCCTGTTTCCTTGCTCAAAATTGTCAGCGTATGGCAGCGTATGGATCATACGCTGCTCATATGCTAGGTGTAAGCTATGCATACACTGGCATAGGTTATGCATAGGTTAGGGGTACATCGGCATAGGTTGGGCGTATGCTGGATTGACACCCGCTGGGTGTCTCTTGCGTACCCCCAACGTTCTGTAAAAGTGGTGTCACACTACGGCGTATAGCGTTAGCGTATGGATTTTCGACCCATACGCCATCATACGCCATCATACGCTTCACATAGGCTACACATACACCGGCATATGCCATCATACGCCATCATACGCCCTCATATGCGCGTCCGTCCAACAATTTTTTGAACACGCTCAAAGATTTTCGGCGTATGGCTCATACGCTGCTCATAGGCTGCTCATACGCTCGACGTATGCTATGCGTACGCTGACATAGGTTACGCATAGGTTGGGCATACACTGAACTTGTCAATCACAACCGTCAAACCTCATCACAGTACGCTGCCATAGGCATGGGGTAGGTTAGGCCTAGGTTAGGCATAGGTTAGGCATAGGTTAGGCATACGCTGGGCATACGCTTCAGATGCTGCTGTGACCTCGTGCGTAGCGTATGACGGTGTATGACGGCGTATGACGGTGTATGGGTCGAAAACCGCATACGCCGGCATACGCTAACGCCATACGCCGTAATGTGACAGGGCCTTTAGAGCCTTACGCGGATAACCTGAATCACTAGGTGGCAGCACCTTGTGCATATAAGCTAGTTAAAAGATCCATCGCTATCCAGGGTGGAAGGTGACTGACACCCATCTATAACTGCAAGCAAATTCTGCTCGCTATGAAACAACTATAAATACTCTATAAAGTCGTTGGTTCACTGTTTCTAAACTGGTATTTTCAAAATAATATTGTCCTATCTGCTTTGCTATCATGCAGTTATACAGCTTCAGTCCTCATTATTTCAAAAGCACCATTTTGTCAAATAGAACATTTCATAGTAAGGTCGTGAGATAATACCCCCCCGCCCCACAAATGTCGGCCATTGGAAGCTCTCAATTCGATTGTTAAAGTTTATTAACCTACATGATTTCAGAAATTGAACACAACAAAGTAGTGGACTGTGGTGACTATTGGAACAGTATATTTAGCTATTTATGTTGGGAAATCATGTGCATAGGTTTATAACTCTCCTTGAGACACTTCTCAGCCTGGTCCCCCAATGCGGCAGCACTATGAAGTCACCATGAGCGCACACTGACATAAGTCGATGCCCGTGATGATATGACCTTAGATGTTGCTAGGATGCAAAAATCCAAACAATCAAACAAACAGAACGCTGTCCCGTTCTAATAGGACATTAGATGCTGCTAGGATTTAAAACCTTAACCAATAAAACAAGGATCACTATTTAATTATGTTTGCCGAGCATGACCAGACTAATCCTCAAATATGTCCTAGTTATTACGACAATGTTGAGAGCCATTAAGCATTCTAATGATTCATTGCACAATAACCTACGGTTAGAATGAAATAAATGCCTAACTTTTAAATAACTTTTGCATTTCCTTCTCCAATTTCTGAAACCATTAGTATTTATATTCTTTAAGTTATCCCCATGTTGAAGCTACTCCCCATAATACCCTCAGTGAGAGTTTGGTCAATCCACACTTCATACTAGTCTTCTCACTACTTTTACATATGTCCTCATGATCGGACGCGGCGGCCAAATCGATAGAGAGCAGGCTTCCCGTGCGGAAGATCGGGAGTTCGAATCCCAGCTGAGTCAAACTAATGGCTTATAAAAAAAATGATACTGTTGTTATCTAGCCTGGCACTCGGCATTAATAGCATAGGAAAAGGACTGGTTATCACACTATCAGGATAATGTGATTATCAGGATAATGTGAATGGCACTATAAAGTCGCCATGACTGCACACTGTCTCATAAGTCGGTACCCGTCCTGATATCACCTTGCGAGGATGTAAAACAACAAACAAACCTATGTCCTAATTTTTTTTTCCATTCTTTCAAAGTATGATTATAAAACGTTTTAAACAGATAAAAGGAATTAATTATGTACTTATCATCTTTAGTACGGTACCAAGAAGGAAGGTACTACATGGAACAGAACTAGTCCTCGTAGGATGTGACCTTGGTGATGTGACCTTGGTGACCTAGTTTCTAAGGGCAAAGCAAAGACCGGGTTGCTCAGTGTCTGGATTTGATCTTTGTTTATTACATTCCCTGACTATTTTACAATGGGACAAGTCTCTTGTGGTTTGGACATGTCCACCTGAATCTCCACTTTTCCACATTTTATACATTTGTTTACCATAATTATTATTAGTTGCTAAGCTCTAGTTGTTAATGGGAAATTAATTCTAGTGTCTAAGTATTGTTGCATAAATGTTCAGTGTTATCTAAAACATGTACCTGGTTAACTTTAAATATTACGATGTTCAACCAATATTTTCACTTGTCCAATGGAAAAGCTCAAGCCATATTCTGCTTGTCCAGGCCAGGCCTACTCTCACTTGGTTCCAACAAGCAGATATGCCTTATTTCGAAAGCTGTATATAGAGAGTATAATCTATTATGCGTATATAAAAGGGGCGGAGCTCTTGTCATGATTATCGATATTATTATTACGATTATCCTCTCCTGATTATTGTCCAATCGCTGACTTGCCCGTATTTGCCCCGGTCCTTGCCTACGCCAGCGCCCCCACCGGGCGTTTCCGGCATTGCGCTTCCCGGGCAGTCAGTCTGTCTCCTGCTTTCAAAACAGAACAAAATATACTTCTCTTCAACCACCTCTGTCTCCTTGTTATCTGTGTTATATATTTATAACGACTGTTATATATTTATATATTTATATTTTGCTCACTTTCCTGTTGCCTCTGCCTGTTCCAGCGTGTGTACAACTTGCTTCGTGACATATCCGCTTCGGGAACATCCAACTTTGAACAGGCATTAATAGATGCATTCACAATCCTAAACCAGGTAGGTTACCTCCTGCATCTGCAACAGACTTTTGAATCCATCAGGTGTGTTTGGACTATTTACTGTTAGTTCCCGCTACCAGGTAAGCTGGGTGAGGCAGCTGAACTGACAGTTTGATTATTCTATTTGTTCTAGATGTGACGAGGCCAATTCAAAGTGGCCTCAACTCACACATGTTGTGTTTCTCTCTGCACCTGTTGATTCCGTGAATGACTATCTACTACCCGTGTGCCTCCACTGCAGTTACTGCGTTCTGACTTATGTCTTGTATATATGTACATGTCCGACCTCACATACATACATACATTATACCTGTGTGGGAAAGTATCTTTTTCCACAATTGTGCTTCTAATTTACTCAGATTTACTCTGCCACTACTAATACAATACAGGTATTCTCAGTTCCACTGGTCCCTCAGTAAGGACTGAACCTGAGACCCAACACGCCGGGTCGCGGCTACAGCTTAAGCCCGGTACACACCTCCCGTATAAAACCTTAAACTGCCTGTTTCACGACAAAGTTTGAGGTCAAGTCGGTTTCAGTCTTTAGGTGTGTGACCCCCTATCACACCAGAGCCTTCCGATTCACGACTTAAAACTCAGTTTTAGGTCTTATAGGGGAGGTGTGTACCGGGTTTTATAAGATTTGAAAAATGGATTGGGCAGTTTTAGTCGGGAAACGGGATGGGTCGGGTTGTAACACGTCCCGTCAACGCAGTCAGTTTTAGCGCGTGAATCGTATACGGGAGGTGTGTACAAGGCTTTACACAGCGGAAGGCAAGGATGGTCCCCCCTTCCCACTCCCGGGCGTTTCCTTCACTGTAGAACCTGTACTTTAAACTCACTTTGCAACTATATATAACCACATGTCTTTTGATAACCAAACTTGGTAGCCTTATTGCTATATATATATTTTTTTTTATGTAAAGTGCAGTGAAATTATCATAAAAGCAAATATTTTATATTGAAAAGAAAAGATCATTTCCTGTGTAATGGTGTATGTGTATGCACCCCCTGCCCCACATTCCACCGTGCAAGCTGTAACTGTGGCTCGGTGTGCAGATTCAGTCCTTTCTGAGGGACAAGTGGTATATCTATCTGTATTGTAATCTGTGTCCTATTCGTTGCCACGTCAATGTTTTTAACACACTTAGCACAATGCACTATGGTGAACCACTGAGGGTTTGTTTATTATGTCAAATGTATGTGATGTGTATATATGTGTGATGCATAACGCATTATGCAAGTATAAAGGCACGGAAGGGACTTATTTGTTCTATATATCACTGTACCGATTATTCTATGTTCTGCCATTATGCTATGACTGGTGGCTCCACCATCGGTCCTCCTCGCACTTAACGGACGCGGGAAATCTCACTCACGCCAAAGGTTTTTTAATAGGTATACATATGTATCTACATATATATATATATATATCCATTTATATGTATATATGTATATCTATGTATGTATATATATGTATATAATTATATATATATATATATATATATGTGTGTGTACATATGTATATATGCGTATATATGTATGTATATATGTATATCTATAGATATATATATGAGTCAGCCTCACGAAAATGAGCCAATTGGTGGTTTATTTAAGATGTCGGCGTCGCAATTCTTAAAATGTAGTGCATTTCTTTGTTTTATATTAAATTATCGTAGAAACAAATAAGGTTGTTGTATTTTCTCTACCTTTACATTCAGGATAAATTTAAGGACTTTCCAATACCTCTGTCAATGCTAAACTATAATTATGACGATCGACGCCGGCATCCAATGATCGACGCTGACAACTTCCCCCAATTGGCCTCTTTTCGTGATCCTGACCCATTATATATATATTCCTTGTTCAGAATTTATGACATAATCGAATAGGTATTCCATTAGCTAATTATCTGCACAGTACCGTATGACATAGTGTGGTATTGTGGGTTTTAAATAAAGTGGATAACATCATAAGCAGGCATATGTAGAGCATATGGAATGTGTTGGGACAAAGTTAAAGGGACTGCATATGGCCAGCTCTGCACTTCAGCAGACACTGTAGTATTGCCTGTGTAGTCAGACCAGATATACCTGTACACAGCACCACCTCCTCATGCATGATCAGATCCACAGCTAGGGGTAAGGGGTATGGTGTTTAGGGCGGTAACCCATGGTTTCCTTGAGGTAATATGTATATATATATACATATATATATATATGTTTAATTACAATTAATGCGTTTGCAAAACCTGATGCAGTTGAATCATGGGTAGTAGCACATACAAATCTCTCTCCTGCACTCTACAACCCTTCCATCCCCGATGTCACCAATCAATTAGTGACTGGGAGTCTGTGCTAACCACTGAATCGATACAGTGCAGCGAATCAATTTAAACTGCGCCGAAGCTATTTCTTGTACAAATTAGATCACGAATACAGCTAGTGATGATCATTACGATGTAGACATTTTGAGTGTTGGGTGGCATGATTCAGCAGAATTGTCAGTGAAACAATACCACATATATCAAACAGTATATTTGAACCCAGCATCTCAACTCTTATCAACAGAGACAACACTCTTACTTAAACTTAAAGAGCCTGTGACAGTACCAAAACAACTTTACTTAGGAGCCGTCCAAAGTTTTCAACATTGTTAAGGTAGTAAGTACAGAGAGTACTAATTTTCTACCCCCCCCCCCCACCGCCCCTTCCCCCAAAGTCCCATCAACATTTTAGTACAGAAAATAACAACAAGAATATGAATGTATTAAATATTTATTAAAGTAATATTATACTGTTGGTCAGGTACATACATAAATATCTGTTAAGCATGTATAATCGTGAACCCCTCAGAAGAGAAAATAATAGCGGAAAACAGTGTGAAATACCTGGTTTGGTTTTAATTTTATCAATGTGTCTGTTCAATAAATCGTCGTTGCCTTTCTTTCCTGCAGCCTTCCATTCACTCTGGGCACTTTTCACTGTTTTCTGTCACTCACTCTTCTCATTCATGAACACATCAGCATTCACGTAATGTTGATATAAATGAAGAGGCGTTTTATAGATTGTAGTATGTAGTCTAATCTGCATATAAATTGTTAAACTTCAGCAAACAAATTGACAAGTGGACCGGTCACCATGCTGAACTCCTTGTCAACATCTGGTACAAAATTGAATTTGCATGTTTCCACTTCAAATACTTTCAAGGTTAACCCATTAAAATAAAAGTTACTCCAAACTAGGGCAATGTAGATTACAATGCTCAAGCTAATATGGTTCTCTCAAGGAACTGGGACACAAACCCCAAACTATTGGATTATGCAACTTCTAAGTTGCACAGTCCCATGGCTTCTGGGGTGTTTTTTTCGATAAATGTATTAGGTTGATCAGTATCTACTTTATTTAGTTTGAAGTAACTTTTATTATAAAGTGTCAACTTTGAATATATTTGAAGTGAAAACTTGCGAACTTAATTGTGTCATGCTTTATTTAGACTGTTCCAAAATCTGCTGGATAGCATTTGTTGGAGGGCTCAGCAGATCTCTCCCTAGAGTCCACGCCCAGATGGCATAAAGGGGCAGTGATGGCGTCGGAAAGGTCTTTAAAATAAGCTGCAGATTATTTGCATCTTAACAACTCTGTGTTGCTTTATGAAACCTGTGTGTGGTGTGTGTGTGGTGTGTGTGTGGAACCTGCGTCTGTATGTGTGATGTGTGTGTATTTGTGTCTGTGTGTGCGTAGTGTATGTTGGAGGAGCTACAAACCCATCTGTGAAGAAGTGCACCCCTTCCTGTCTGGACAATGGGCACTCTTCTGTCTCTGTCTGAGAGCAACAGTGTCTCTCCATTACAGTATGTGGTTACATAGACACACGCCCCACATGAGTTGGGACTGGGTTTTTTGTTGTCTTTTGTGTTTTTTTAGTTGTGTCCTGTAGAGATGGACACTGAATTTGGGTGACATCCTGTATGAATTCACATAGTGCTGTTTTATTGGAGGTGTGGCAGGGTTGCCAACCCTTACAGTTTCGCCGTAAGGTGTACAATATTGTATGTCCCCATCATCACTTTACGCCAATCTTCCGGTTTTTCATTTCCCAATGTTGGCATGTTGACAACCCTGCAATACCATTAATATATTAATAGTATATCAATCTTATGGAGTATTATGTCCAAAATGCACCTAAGATTTTAAAGTTGTTCTGGGGGAGTACCCCCAGACCCCCCAATATAACATCCCTTATGGCCCTGTCACACTACGACGTGACTACGTCAGCGTAGGCAGAACGTGAAAATAATTATATTACGTCGACGTTATGGGCGTAATATGCAAATTGTGGACGTGAGCGTAACGTGAAAGTAACGTTGGTGTACGTCGTGACCTTAGCTGTAACGTGACAACGTTAGGGGGGAGGGGTAATTGGCGACGTGACTGGGTGTTAGTGTAACGTGAGCGTAACGTCGCCATAACGGGTGCGACGTGGACGTAACGTGACCGTAACGCCACCGTAACGTGACCGTAACGTGACCATAACGTGACCGTAACGTGACCGTAACGTGACCGTAACCGTGACCGTAACGTGACCGTAACGTGACCGTAACGTGACCGTAACGTGCAAAACGCTGCCCACACGTTGCTCCCACCCGGGCCGTCGGTCTGACGTGACATAATGTGACTCTAACGTCATTTACGCTGCTATAACGATCGCGGAACGTCTACCTAACGTCATTGTCACGTCATCCCGACGTAATGGCTTCACGTCGAGATACGTCGAAAGTTTTGAACAGGTTCAAAACCTTGACGCGCGCCGACGTAACACGACGTAACATGACGTAGCTCGACGTCACTCTAACGTCATTATGACGTCATCATAACGTAACCCAACGTACGGCAACGTAATGACGAAAAATCGTCACGTTAGGCTCACGTTGGCTCGTTACGTCATAGTGTGACAGGGGTATTAAGATCTTCCAGTGTGTCAGTTTCCAATGTGGGCAAACCTGGTGTGGGGAGCCCTCCTGTTATTAAGCGTGAATATGTTTGTCTGACGTAGCGAGATCCCTGCTGCCGAGAACATCTTGGGCTTCTCCCTCTCATTGTCGGCGAAAAGAAATGAAAGTTATTTGTTGGTGTCTACTTAACCACTTTTTATTCGTGTAGTGTTCTTGTCATATGCAATTGAAGAACGAACTATAACCATACTATTATAATTAAATATCCTCAACAGAAGCACTGAGAAATGTCATATTAATTCTAAAGATATATGTGTATACAGTATATAGCATATATGCAGTATATATATAAAATATATGCATACTATATATATATACATACATACATCTGCATACTATATATATGCATACTATATATATATGCATGATATATATATATGCATATTATATATATGGATATTACATATATGCATATTATATATATATATAAGATGTTTGGCTGGGTTAGTAGCTGGTATTTTATTTTGTGTTACTTGTCCTCATATGTGTTCCCACTGTAGTTGCCGACAAAGACTAAGCGATTAGAGTAAGACGACTAACCTGTTGGCACCGCCATTGCCATGTACTGAGTGTTGTGAGTCTGTGATAAATGTGCTAAGCTAATAATAAAAATATTAATAATGGTGGTAGCGCCCCCTATGAACGCGCGACTGATGCAATGCACACTAGCTAGCAGTAGCGCATTGGTTGCGTGGTTACATACATGTGTGGGGTTCGTTTTGAATCGCGGCAAGGCGGGAGGTCTTACTCTAATTGTAGGTGTTTGGTTTCCATGTGTGTCATCCTCTCACGCTTTACACAGGTGACCCCCCGGGCCGACTCAGATCAGTCAGATCAGTCAGAGACTGAGGTACCAGAGGTAAACCCTACCCCTCATCATATTACACCTTCCTGTGGTGGTGCCCCCTGGTGGTAACCGTGAGAAATGTGCTGTCCATGTTTATTAGCTTACAAAGGGCATGTTTATTTCTATATAGTCTAGTGTATAGTCCACACATATGTGACAGGTCTTTCTTTAACTGATGTTCCTCTATGTACACACACATTACACTCCCTCTGTCTGTGTGTCTGACTCTGGAAAATAAGTCATGCTCATTGGGCGGAATAGCCATTTAGGTATAGTTGACAAAGACATATATACATATATATATATATATATATATCCACAAATAAAACAATGGGTTCAGTATTACTTGTCATATTCCTCTTGTTGACAAAGTTATTGAGTAATCAATTGTAAGCGCAACTACAAGTAGTAGTCAAGACTGTCATCAATAAATAAACCCACTCTCGTGACCTTTTTATTTTCTTTTTAAAATTCTCTTTTTTCTTTTTTTAATTTGAGGGGAAAAAATATATTTGTTACTAAAAGTATAATGGGCAAAAAACATTCGCAATTTCGCAATTGTTGTGAGAAAACTCGACACTTAAGTGTGGACTGTATTCTTTCAGTGACCTGATTCTCTGAACTGACCTCTCTCAGATTACTATACTATTTCCCTATGTCGTTTGATGCTAGCTAGGTCAATACATTACAATGATTAGAGATGAATTGGAAGACAGAACGATATTTGATATTTTCATAAGTTATTGGTGAATTATTGCTCTTGTGGAGACGTGTAAAAGTGTTATTTTAGGTGTACATTATCCTACATTATCCTAGAGCCTGAGTTCCTTTGTATCAGTTAACCAAGGTGCCTGCTGCGCTATCGCTCATGTAACTCCGCAAAAAAAGAATTAGCTGCATTTATTCTCATTAATAAAAAATAACCACTAAATCAATTATACCTAAGTAGATCTATAAGAAACAGCTATGCGATTCTTAATTCATTACCATATATTTAACTAAAATTTATTATTTGGGTTTGTTCTCCTCGCTTTATTTGAGACTCATAATATTGCCATTTCACAGTACAAATAATTATATTTTATTTGTATTTATTTTAAATAAATGGGAATTAAGGAAATATATATAAGATATTGACACAAATCAGTTGGATATTATTCTGTGCTTGTTTCAATAACGCAAAATAGACGCAATTAATAAATAAATAAAATAAATATTTTAAGACGTTTTTAAAACATGCATGAGGACCTGCTCTGAGTTGCTGCCGTGACATTGAGCGTTCTATTGACGATTGGGCTGCCCTTGTATTGACATTGCCTGACCTTGACCCACTGTCGTTGCAGCCCCGGGAGCCAACAGGGGGCGCCGGGGGTAACCAGGCAATCATGGTGATCACGACGGGCGTGACAGAGGGCTATTCGCACGTGTTCGCCAAGTACAACTCCCACGATCAGAAGGTACCGTGCAAGTTTTTTTTTGTTTTTTTGTTGTTGGTCCATTAGTTGTTTAAGCAGGGGAAATTTCAGTCATAGACGACTGGTCTTCCTCATTCCACTGCTGGTCGATAGAAAGCCCGAGCCTACACTTTTACCGACCCAAGGGATTTTTAACCTCCCACACCACATAGACATGGTATGAGAGCAACCGGCCTTTGATGACGCTGTAAGTTATACACAGCGGTAGAAATCCAAATTGGCAGAGCTGGGGGCACGTGGAATCGAACGCCAACCCTCAGATTAGAAAAAAGTCAGACACTCTAACCACTCCGCCACAGAGAACACCATTGGTAACACACATAGCAGTGATGGTTAATAGTTAGTCCAACTGTGAAAAAAGACACCTACATCTTTTGATTAAGCAGGGAAGATTTTCCTATTTGATAATTGGACTTCCTGATTTCACCACTATTTTGCCTTATTCTAGTAATGCTGCATACCAGGTAAGACGGTCCTGATATGACTTTAGATGTTGCCAGGACGTAAAGCTCCAACAAGCAGCCAATCAGGCAAGGTAGCAGTAGCACTAAGCATCCATTGTGTAAGGCTTTGATTTGACTCAGCCAAGGATCGAATCGAAAACCTCCCACATGGGAATCTAAAACCCTACTCATTTGGTCAGTAGGTCCGCCTATTTAGCAAAGACCCTATAATACTAAGACGGCTCACTCCCTATCTCTCCCATGGTAATGTAATTTTGCAGTGCCACCTTGTGGTGGGTTTGATCAGCCCGGCTGCTGGTTGGTGTTTCACATGTAAACACATACAATTATATTATACATGAGATAGGTAAGTATGAATACACATCAATATGAAATTGCTATGAACAAATACACATGATCATCAGCATCATCATCAGCATTGCCATCATCACACATCTTTCACATTCATATATACATTTATACATATAATATAGCACCTGTTTAACCAAGAGAACAAGAGAATGTAAATTTCGCAGTGCCACCTTGTGGTGGGTTTGATCAGCCCGGCTGCTGGTTGGTGTTTCACATGTAAACACTTACAATTATATTATACATGAGATAGGTAAGTATAAATACACATCAATATGAAATTGCTATGAACAAATACACATGATCATCAGCATCAGCATCAGCATCGCCATCGTCATACATCTGTCACATTCATATATACATTTCTACATATAATATAGCATCTGTTTAACCAAGAGAACAGCCAGCGCACCAAGTGGTGGGTTTGATCATTTTGATTACACAGTACAGGCTGAGTGAGCCGTCTTAGTATTATAGGGTCTTTGTATTTAGTTAGCATTGAGGGTCAGATAAAATTATGTATCAGTGTAATATTCAGGAATGTGGTTTTTCCGAGGATTCGCTGATTTCCGAGTTGTTAATAATGTCACATTCTTGTGATTCGTGCAGATCCGGTGAAAATATATTAGGTATTATAATAGAGGGGGGGAGGATTATTATTAGATGTTATTGTCTATAAAGAAATGAAAAAGAAATGTATATTTTCCTGCTGAAAATGCTAATCTTAAGGCCCTAAAAATGTTTAAATTATATGACCTTCTGTGTGCACTGCCCCTGGGCCCCTTTTCGGGCATTGCCCTAGATCTCGGGGCCTGATTTTCAGACTTTTTTTTTGCTGATGACCAATCACATCCCTGAATATTGCTGATTTGAAACTAAATATTTGGTTAATGTGTAATTATTAATGATGATAATGATGATAATGATTGTAATGGTAGTGGTAATGGTTACTGTAACGACAACGACAATAATAATGAATTAGAAAGCAACAATGTTTAGAACTATTACAGCGAGAGCAGGATTACGGTATCAGGCCCCCACTATGGGACCTGCGTGGGCCATGACCCGAGGGGCGGAAAGCCTATATATGGGCAGCGACAGGCAATAGCGAGCCTAAGTGCACATGAGACAAACTGCTCCCACCACAGGAGCAGGAGTCTATATTGCTGTGTATTACTATTAACCTTCATAAAGTTCATCTGCTACTTTCAGCGAGTAAGAGCCCACTGAGTGACAATAACGCTGACCTGTTGCTTTATAACTTAATTTGGGAACGTAGAGATAATATATGTCTTCACAGGTTAAATTTAAAGCTGCATAGTCCAATGAAAACATCAAATTTTCAAAACTAGAGGGGCTGTCACATTAGGGTTTTTTGCGGGAGCGTATGGCGGCGTAGGCGCGTTACGTCATATATGTCGGCATACGCTGTATACGCTACTCATACGCTACGCATATGCTACTCATACGCTACTCATACGCCGCCAGATGCCGGCTTATGAGGCATACGCCGCCATACGCTTTCATAAATCCGTCCGTCCACATTTTTTTGTGCATGCTAAAAAAATCTCGACCTATGAGGGCGTATGGCCCATACACTACTCATACGCTGGCATACGCTCCTCGTACGCTAGGGGTACGCCGGCATAGGTTTTTCATATGCTCAACTTGTGTCACCGGCGTATCTCTAGCGTATCTCTAGCATATGTAGCGTACCCATAACCTACGAGTTACGTATGGGAGCGTACTCCTAGCGTATGCACAGCGTATGCACAGTGTATGCACGCTACTCATACGCGCATACGCTACGCATACGCTACTCATACGCTACTCGTACGCTCCAAATGCCAATCAAAACTGTCAAAAAATGTCACAGCACGCTCCCATACGCTCCTCATACGGTCCTCGTACGCTCCTCATAGGTTCCACATACGCTCAAAACCAGCCGAAAGGTCACCAAATGTCATCATAGGCCGGCATGCGCAGGACCTACGTAGGTTTTCAATACGCTCCCGCCATACGCCGTAATGTGACAGGGCCTTAAAATAATTACCTAGATTTGATTCTACACATCTAACTTCGATACTTATGAGTGCACTTACCAAACGTTTGTCGTCATGTAGAAGGGAATACTTAATAGAACCTGGTACTGCAGAAGCCTATGGTGTCAGAGTTTTGGCATGCTTGCCAAAATTATCGCAATCGTGATACCATAATCTTTTACACTTCCCATTCTCCACACTCACCGATATTAACCCTGCCCGTTCCCCACACTCACTATTATTTACCCTGCCCACCTGCCCCTGTGTACTGACTTGTGTGCCCTCTTCCTGTCCAGGTGCGCGTTTTCTCATACCAAGTGGGTGCGCAGGTGACTGGCGCCCATCAAACAAGGAACATGGCATGCAATAATGCAGGTGGGTCATCTTCTTACACTGCTGCATCCCTTGGTTAACTGGATCTTCTATTTACCTATATGGATAGTAATAACCTGTTTATTACCTGCTTTTGTCAAATGAGCACTGTGTGTTTCTCCTCCCCAGATGTGCTTATTCACATTTGTTTCTCCTCCCCATATGTGATTATTCACATGCATTTCTCCTCCCCAGATGTGCTTATTCAAGTGTATTTCTCCTCCCCAGATTTGCATGTACACATATTCCGTTCTCTCCCACCCTCCAGATTTGTAGAAACCCTTTCTCCTCCCCAGATGTCTTCCCTAAATCTGCATATACCACATGTCTTTCTCCACCCTAGACTTGAACATACACGTCTTTCTCCTCCTTAAATTTGTATATACAAATGTATTTCTCCTCCCTAAATTTGCATATATATATATATATATATATATATGTGTCTTTCTCTTCCATAATGTTGCATGTACACATATCTTTGCCATCCCCACATGTGCATATGTTCTTCTCCTTCTTAGATTATAGATGTTCATATACATATGTGTTTCTCCTCCCCAGATGTGAATATGCACATGTAATTCACGGCACAGCGGTTGATTTATATATAATGCAAAAGAAATTATCAGCGTATTACTATTAGGAGAATCCATGTATGTCAGCCAGGAATCATTGTGGATTCAAAGCTTCTGTTCAGGCCGATATAGGTTTCGCAGTTGCTGGAACCATCTGGTGCATCCAGACTTAAATCATACTGTGAGCTATACACTTGTATAGTGTAGGGAAGGTGGGTTGGTGGGTGGGTAAAAAAGCCTGCTGCGCCCTATCCCACACCGCGCATGCGACTTTGGATGTCGTGATGATAGTGAGCATATGAGCTGCTCCGTGGGCGGAAGTAACCACCGGAAGTAGGTGCTGTGCATGGTGGATGGCCTGGTGGATAACGTCTTTTTCCCATGCCATAAATTGGTTTGGATAACATGAACAATATACGTGGGGAATATTAACCTGGTTATCACTTGTTATTATCGCGGAGTGCTGTCTGTGTCTAGTCGCCGTTATCACTAGGAATCATCAAGGAGTGTGGGCTAGGTCTCCTGCCTTGATATGTGTATTGATATATTACACACATATATATTATGTACGGATAGTCCAGTGCTATTTTTCCTATGAGAAAGAAATGCATTGAGCTGTAGTAGTTTTCGAAATACATGAAAGCATTGTGTTGTTTCTCTCCGCAGGATTCTACTCACATATACGGAGTTTGGCCGATGTGAGGGAAAGAGTGCAGGTGAGAGTATATTGTCATGGCATCTTAAGATTCTACTATGCATCTTGTATATATATTTTATAAGAAATTGTGTACAAAAGACTTAAGAAATAAATATATATATATATGTATATAAACTATTATGGGGCAATCTTGAGTTTCTGGGGTTTCTTTTGGTACATTAGTTGTTTAAGCAGGGGAAACTTCAGTCGCAGACGACTGGTCTTCCTCATTCCACTGCTCCTTGCCCTATCCTAGTAATCCCGAGTATCTGGCTAGGAAGCGACAAGTATAAATTTTTAAGTCATTGATTTGACTCGATCAGGATTCTAACCCACGATCCCACGATCTACCAACACGGGAGACGGACGCTCTAACTCAAATGGCCATCCCATCTGGTTCAGGTCTGTATTCAGAGACAAGAATCAATAATTTCTTGTTTGTTGCGATTTATGGTGTTTTGAAGCATCACCCACATATATAATTATCTATATATCAATATATATATATATATCTAATATAGATATTTATGTTTATCTGTACATAGTTGAAAGTTTTTATTTTGGGAGTTTGCTCTGTTCAACTATCTCAGATAGGTGTTGATCTATAAGTAAAGTAACTTCTTTAAGAATACCAATACTGTAGCAATACATACTTCTGGCAGCTTTATAATGTTGCCAGATTGGGATACTGTTACACCAACATGATGAAATATCCTACACTGCATTGATAGCAAGGCGAAAAGTGGCCATACATAGTTTGCTGTGTTTTGGGTTTGGGGAATTTCTTGCAACATTAGTTGATTAACCAGGAGAAATCCCAATCATGAACGATTGGTCTTCTCCATTCCACTGCTCCGTGTCCTAACCCATTTACGCCAAGCACCAGGTTAGATAGACACAGCTATGAATTGTTAAAGTCATTGGTTTGAGTTTTATATCCCACAAACCTGCCAAAGTAGGAGGTGGTCACTCAACTCATTCGATCATGGGGTTTTACACCCTAGCAATAGATAAAGGTAATTCCTTATGAATGTGCACATCCATGTGGACTTCATAGTGCTGCCCTACAAAGATACTGTCATTGACACCGCTATGCACTGCAAAGATACTGTCATTGACACCGCCTTACATTATCCTGACATTGACTCAACCAGTCCTTACCCTGGCCTACTAATGCCCATCCACCCTCCACTGTGTGAGCTAGGGACAAAATGTGCCATTTTTTTATTTACTTTTTAGCTGCTGGTCTGACTAGGCCATCGATCAGGCCCACAACCTCCAAACACCTAGTTACTCTTCCATCACTGTCTCTGCCAAACAGCCCATTAGAAAAAGTGTCGGAAGGCGGGTTATGAAAATCACCACGTAATTTTGCAATCTATTATGCTAAATATATAGTTCAAATACTGATCTATTATAGGCCACTACTTTTAGGATGAATAATTTATGAAATCATGTATAATATACTTTAAAAGTCAAATCAAGAGCTTAAAATGGCCGCCATTTTGTTTTAGTTGCATTTTCTCCCCATTCCTCAACACTACGTACGCCAACATAGATACACATTGCATGCTGGAACCAGCAACTCCACATCTTGTTTCATACACATTTTGGCCATTATTTACCCCTACTCGGTGTAGGGGTTAGTCTGTTATCTACCAGATGCCGTGCAACCAGGTACATTCTGTGCGGTCCTTGTATGAAGTCTGTGACAGTTTCTATGGTTACAATTGCAGCATTACGTCCACGTCATGAGCAGACCGATGGTGATGGAAAAAGCTCGTCACACAGCTTGGACTGGACCATATCGGGACATACTAGTAAGGTCAAATGGAGGTCAAATCTAGACCAACTCATTCTCTAGTACGAGCGGTGTTCTCTGTGGTGGAGTGGTTAGAGTGTCTGACTTTTTTTCTATATCACACTCCTTCCTAATCTGAAGGTAGATGGTTCAATTCCCCATGCCATCACCACTGCCAATTTGGATTTCCACTGTTGTGTATAACTTACAGCATCATCAAAGGCCAGTTGCTCTTATATCATGTCTATGTGGTATGGAAGGTTAAAAATCCCTTGTGTCGGTAAAAGTGTACGCTTCGGCTTTCTTTCGACCAACTGTCTAATAGTGAAAACAAGACTATTCAGACTTATCAGTGATAGGCAGTATAAATCTTCAAGAATCTTCAAGAGAAAAAAAGGCGATCCGATTGACTTATTCTGTGTACTTTTCAACATGGTCTAAAATGCTCCGATTCTAAGGCAAAGTACAAGGAATGGTTATAGGAACCACAGGGACCCAGCAGGCAGAGAGTTAACACAGACAGATAAGGATATCCCAAGCCAGAACACAGGCCATAATACACAGGTGGGATGGCGGCTGGAAGCTGTCACTCCAAGCTAACGTTTGTGCAATCTCTCCCACCACTGTGGTTGGGCTGTCAATCAACCATGTGTGGGGAGGTCTACAACCAATACGAGGACAGCCAACTGGGACAGACTATACTATACTCTCCAAGCATATATTTGTGTACTAGTATATATTGCCAAACTAGTAATTATTAAATGATTCTCTACCAGGATGCTGTGTTGTCAGGTATGTGTGTTGTGTTCTGCTGGACTGTCACTATCATGCATAAGGGAAGGGGGGATAACCATTTGGTAATAATGTTCATGACAGACCATTGAATTTAATATCAGAAGGTGCAGGAACCCTGTGAAAGCAAACTACTACCAGACTGCTTGAAAATTAATATAGTAATAACATTCAAATGCAGTTAGGCCTAGACAGTACCTAGGCGAACTCCATGATTAAATAATGCCTGCATAATTCATTATGTAAGATATAAGCACTTATGCACATATTTATTAATATATAAGGTGACTGCTGCTATCTAAGTCAGTATACCTATACATACTAACCTGAAAGGGTGTGGAGTTGCAGTTAACTGAATACTCATTGATTGTGAGGTCAATGGGTATTCAGCTATTATCTAACTGCACTCCCTCCTCCAGCATCTGGCCCCCTTCCCCTGTGACTCAGCCATTTCCATTGAAAGTTTCTCTAATAAACTATCGGAAGTCCTTTTGTGACTAGCCAGAGTGTAAGACTCTCTCCAAACTAATGATTTCTTGTCTCCAGTTATGGAATATCTTAATAATATCGTACATAATGCCTGAAAACCGAATTGGCTAAATATCATTTGTTTCTACTCACAACATAAGATATGCCTTATAAAGTTGTTCCTGTTGTTAAATGATATTGCTTAATAAAAGGAAGTTGTTTTTGTCCCAATCAAATAGGGTTTAGGAACGGTACTAACCATATCCAGACCGGTATACAACAAAAAGAACGAGACCTCCTTCGTAAGTAGAGAAATACATGTATTTTTACATTTCCAACTTATCTTTCTGTCAAAGTTGCATGGTCCGATGGAAGTTGAAATTTTGTCTTATTTTTTAGATAAATATATCAAATTGATCATTATGAGCTAGTACTCATTAGTCCGGAGTCATTTTGATGAAAAGTGACTAGTTTTGAAGTAATTTCAGCTGAAAGAACCCAAAATAATTTTGACAAGCTTGCCAAAAGTCCTGTGGCTATGACCCAGATGGTCATTTTGCGGTGACCACATGATGTGAGATGACCTACTAATCCTGGAACCTGACATGGCTGTAGGTAGGTATTTCTGTTTGGGGTGTGAACATTCTGGGAACAGATTGGTGCCATAGGCCCGTAGCACTAGGGTTTTTAACAAAATATTATTTTGTAGAAAGGTTAATTTGATTTATATCTAGCAAATTGACCAAGTAGCATCAAATATCCAACATCACATATGCTGTGGAACTGCTGCTGCCATCATAGCGTTAAGTCCAGAACCTGGCGCATTTGCAATGGATCCTGTCTAAACGATAACGCATGACCAGAACAGTTGCTGCCATCATAGCATTAAACCTGGAGATCTACGCATTTGCGGTGAATCCTGTCAAGCCATTGATGCTCAGGTCCGGCTGGATCATAGAATATGGCTGCTGCCATCATAGCATTAAGCGCAGAACCCGGCGCATTTGCGATGGATCCCATCCAGATGATAATGCATATACACAACCAGAACGGCTGCTGCCATTATAGCATTAAAACCGGAAACCTGTGTATTTGCGGCAGATCCCATCAAACTATTAATGCTCAGGCCTGGCTGATGTGGCCAGCATGGACCGGCTGCTGCATTAGCTGATACAAAAGATCTGAAAGTCAAACACTTTCAAGTTCACATATCTCACTCCGTATGGTTCACTCCTTTTTACATTCAATAACAACTAAAAACGTTTTCCTTTATATACAGTGTAACTAACAAATTTCAAATGGATGCGCGCAAAACACATGTGTGTGCATCTCACATACATTTAGACTGCCAAGGATATGCGTACTGCTTGCATTTCTTATGTACATATTATTTACTGTTATGTCATCCATGTCTCATCCTCCTTCATACCATACATAGTCCCAATGGCAGATGCAATTTTAATTGACAAATGTAAAATTTTCAAAATTTAAATTACCTAAATTGATTAATTATATTTATAGAATTGACCAAACAGCATTGAATATCCAACATGGAGGGGAGGGGCAACATCCACCTCATTTACCCTTCCTCTCTATGGCCTACTTGGTCGGGGGAGGCTAATGTGGTCACGAGATTGGCCTAATTGGTTAATGGCTCCCCTGCATAATGGGTGTTTCAAAGTGAGTGTCCAAAGGGGTGAGGTTATAAATTCATGGTTTATTCTGTATATCATCATCTAATGCACCAATATCTAAGTTGAATATATAGGATCAAATGCAAGTAGTTGTTTTAATCTTGGGAAAATTGTATTTCATAGGACCATGCAACCTTAATGTTACACAATCTGATGGTTTTGAGATGTTAAGATATATATATTGGATGGACTCTTATAGTCTACTTTACCCTATGTTAAAGTAACTCTCAGGGTCCGTACGGGGCCTGGAAAGTCTTGAAAAGTCTTGAATATCATTTGCCCCATTTCAAGGCCTTGACAAACCTTGAATTTAACCTATTATAGGTAATTAGTCTTGAAAAGCCTCTAATTCCATTCAACCTTCCCCGGTGATCTAAATTAGTCTGAAATTGGCATTCGGAATGGTGATTTCAGACTAAGTTCAAATGAAAATAAACTTCAATTCCTATCAAAAACAGCCTTGAAAAGCCTTGAAATAGCCTTGAATTCCATATCTTCACATGTGTAAACACCCTGAACTTTTTATTATAAATGACTAACTTTGGAGATATTTGATTTGAAGACATGCTCTATAAAAATTATTTGAGGATAATAACCCGGAATATCTCTCATTTCCCTCATCACTCACTCAGCTCCATGGACTGATGGAGTCTGTCCTAGTCATATACTGCTCCAGCCTCCCCAACCCCAGGTCTGATGGTGGCGCCACCACCCCTGCACACTGTAACCGCCACTCACTGTACCGCTGAAAAATTATTTGCCATACACAGTCAAATGCTGGATATCATATGCTTGCATGCGGTGGTGGATTAACTACCTGTCGGGCCCCTAGGCTGAGCCACCTGAGCCCTTAGGCTGAGCTTTAGTACATTCAATTAAACCATTTCTTGTATGCTCTCGAGCCCCCCTTCCTTCCAAGCCCCTTGGCTTAAGCCTACTCAGCCTGATGGTTAATCCGCCACTGCTTGTGCGACTTGCAGCATTTACAACTTCTATTAAATTGACTTCATATTCCTCTTATGCAGCAGGGAGTGTTTAATAAGTGCCCTGGTATTTAAGTTGGAAGTGTAGGAACAAATCTCCGTAAGTGATTTGGTTTAGAAAATGTTATGTTTGTTATCAGATTATGCAACTTTAAATAATGAGGACATCTTGATCATCTGCTGGTTCAGGTGAGGTGTGGTCCAAAGAGAGAGAGAGAGAGAGAGAGAGAGAGAGGGAGAGAGAGAGATATGGATATGGATATATGGAGAGGCAGACAAAGGCAGAGACAGCGAGCGACAGAGACAAGAAATGAGAGACAAAGAGTGATTGAAGGAAATAGGAGACAGAGCGACAGAGAGAGCGGGAGGCAGACAGGGCGAGATACGGGGACTGAGTAAGTGGCATAGACAGATAGTGACAGAAGGAGAGGGAGACAGACATGCAAAGAGAGCCAGAGAGAGAGATAGAGTGACACAAATATATAGAGTGAGAGACAGACAGAGAGAAAGAGACACAGACACATAGAGAGACCGAACGGGAGACACACAGAGAGACATGAAGACAAATACAGCCAGACACACAAAGAGACAGGGACATACCAGAATTTCAGTAAATTGTATACAAGTTGTTGTGACATGTCAATCACGTGTCAGCCGTGTAATCTGAATGTGACCATATCTACTCTGTGTAAAAGGTCTGATAAAGTATTTCCACCACCAGCCTGCCCTCTAATGACAGCGATAATAACTATTGTTCTTGGTAGTAGCTTACTGTGCAGCAGTGATATCTACTGTGGGTGCAGTCTAATAGTGGATTTCCACCACCAACATTCCCTCTAATGGCAGTAGTAAGAGCTATTATTCTGGGAGCTAGCTTAGTTACTGTGCAGCATGTGCTGTGGAACCAGTCTTATAGAGGATTTTCACCACCGACCTGCCATCTGATGTCAGTGACAAAAACTAATGCTCTGGGTAACAACTCACTGTGCAGCGTGATCTGGTGGAAAAACATCTTATAACGGACTACCACCACCAACCCATCCTCTAAGGGCAGTGACAAGAACTAATGTTGTCGGTAAAGGCTCTGTCACACATCACCGGTTTGGGGAAACGGAAAGAAACCGAACAAAGTCCATTGATATCCGGCAAAGTCCAGATTGTGTCCGTGGCATATCCGTTGCATATCCATTGATATATGTTGATATCCGGCCCGATCCGTTACAAGTTTTGAACATGCACAAAACTTGGAATGGATGCCGCCGGATTGACATCTACGGTTCTTGTCCGGTTTGAGTTTGTTTAGTCCGCTTATCATCCATTGGCTGTCCATTCATGTCTGTTTCATGTCCGTTTCATGTCCGTTTCATGTCCGTTCGTCCGGCGGCCTTTGACATGATATCGCAACATTTTGACACATTTTAATACATTTTTATACTTATCACGCCCGAACACCATCGGACTAGAAAATTCTGTCCGTTGCTCTATACAGCATAGTGTGACAGGCACTTAACTGTTCGATGCGCATGCGCCGCAGTGAAGGGCTATTGTGATTAAAATTGAACTTTGCGCATTTCTTTGCAGAAGCTGCTTGGGGTGGTGGGCATCGACGTGCTGGTTCGCGACCTGGAGAAACACGCACCTGCTCATAAGGTCAGCTCATCTTTAATTTCTTGTTCTTCTTTATTTGTTCACATATTTATTCCTCCGAATATAACAAATGTCGTCCTGAAAGCGAGATTTTCAGTCTTGGGTGGAAAAAAAGTTAAAGGGTGAATAAAAGTTGGTGCAGTTAAAACGAAAAGTGGAAAAGAGAAAAAAGTGGGGTTGAATAATTAGTGCAAGGTATTTGCGTCATTGTTAGACTGTTGGCAGATGCTGCTCACAGTGAACGATATTGTACTACATTAAAGGGACATGGCTATGCCTCGTTTATACAATATGTGTCTGTCAGTTCAAACTCTACAGTGCTAGTATGTATATCAAGTCACTGTGCTGAGGTGATAATTTCTTTTACTACTTAATCGCTGTATTGCAATACCTCAGGGAGTTTGACGCCCCTGTCCTGCAGAGTTGTAAACCACTGCCTTGTGGTACAGGTTCTTGACAGAAGGGAGCAAACCATGAACAGAAAATCATGTCACTGTAGCAGCATCAAGGGCAGTTGATGTATGGAACTCCCAACATCTCCTGACCAGCCACTGCAGGGACAAATAGTTTTGCACCTGTCTGGACATGTTCTTGCCGGTGTGAAACCTCTATTTGCTCTCTGAGAGAATGCCAGTGGTAACTTGCAAAAGCCAGCAGCACTTCAATACTTTTGCAGGCAGCTTTCATGAAATGTAAACCTGAAGCTGAGAGACATTAAGACCGACTCATGGACATCACTCTCACAGCAGAGAGCTAAATAGAGAGCGGCAGTTAAGTAATGAAAGCAGTCTTTGTTGCATCGCGACCGACAGCATGATGATGATGACTTAATCGCTGTGTGGGCTAGGAGGTGATAATTTCTTCCACTACTGAATCGTTATGAGGTGATTATTTTTTCCAGTACTTGTAATCATTGTGTGGGTTATTTTTGTCTTGTTTATTATTGTGGTTTTTTTAATGGTCTTGTGCGGATCTTTTCCTTGTTTATTATTGTGGTGTATTTTAGGGGATATTTTTGTTAATATCTTTTGTGTTTCATGTTTTGCAATTTACATCATATAGACGATTGAGACTCAAGCACCATATCTGACAATAAATTTTCATCAATAGCAAAATGGTAATCTTTTAATTCATCTCCGTTTTTAGAGGTGCTTATTGTTGTCTTTTCTATTTCTGTCTTGATACACAAAGGCGAGCGACGATTATCCCACGAACCCAATCAGGCATTTTAAATCGCATCATTATTCACCGATGTGCGTTTTAAATTTTTCGCATAATTGGTATCGGAATGCTTTCAAAATAATGCCACATTTAAACTTGATCTCGTTGATGTAATTAACTTGAGCTCAAACAAAAAGGCCGTCTTCCAATTCGTCACTCTGGAACATTGTGATTTGTATTGCTAAAAGTAATGACAGCTTTTGATTATGAATTAAGGCCGATCAAGAGTTAAGACCGTCTCATACTCCACGATAACTTTAGTGTGAGCCTGTGCGGTTGGCGAAGTGTAAATAGGTATGCTTCATAGCTATCAAAATATAATATATATGTTTTAATTCCTGAACCGAAACTAGGCTGGCCCAAAAACAAGTGTCTGCAGCAGTATTTTCTATTTAATTCCATTTTTTGTTATTTCAGACTACATTCCTTGTATTTAAAGTTCTTTAAAGCTGGCACCGTTGTCAGTTCTGAACCGAAATCTCTTGAAATTAAATGCTATTAAAAGCAGATATAATCAAATATTATCTGTATGGCTTCATCACAACTCTCTAAAAACTCACCAGTGACTCACAATTTTTGCAACAGTATTAAAGCTTCATAGTTCGATGGGTTTAGGTTTCTGCCGTATGTTTACACCAATATATTAGGTTGAACATTATGATTTACTTTAATTTAATTTGAAGTCATTTCTTTTACATTTTGAATGATTAACTTTGGAGGTAATTGAAGTGAAAAGATGCCTAATTAATGTCTGCATGCACATCGAAATGCTGGACCCGGTAGGTTTCAAAAGGGAGACATTCTATTTGAGTTACTTAGTATTCCTTTTATGCAGCAATAAATGCATTAGTATCTAAGTTGTATATGTCAGATGAAATCTAGGTGAGTGTTGGCTTCGGCAATGTTATGCTTTCATTGGACTATGCAGCTTTAATATGAATGATCATGTCATGTCAGTGTTCCAGACAGTCTATTGCTATGTTAATAATATTTGCAACCTACAGCCATTCCGGTCACAAAGGGCACTCGTTTCAGTGGTTCATATCTTTGTTGCGACACACATTTTAGGAAATGTCTGAAAATAGCAGCAATTGCCTCCAGTGAATTCAAACCCGCGCTCCTCACAATAACAACAGGGTCCGTACGGGACCTGAAAAGTCTTGAACAGTTTTTAAATTCATTTTCTCCATTTCAGGGCCTTGAAAAGAATTTGATTTAGCCTATTTTGGGTAATTAGTCTTGAAAGCCTTGAATTCCATTCAACTGTCCCCACTGATCTAAATTAGTCCGAAACCTCTATTAGCTATTGTTGTTTTTTCATGAAATCCAAATGAAAATAGTCTTGAATTCCTATCAAAAGCAGCCTTGAAAAGCCTTGTAATAGTCTTGAATTCCATATTTTCATATGTGTACTACAAACCCTGTAACAATTACCTGACACTGTGATCCTGTCACGGCAGTTCTTCAAATTCTATATTGACTGCCAGTATGATATAGTGTTCAAGATATTACCAACAACCAATAATCTATCAATGGTAAATCATCTCGCTATTTTATCCCTATGGGGCGCATAGTGAACGTGAACACATATACCTAAATAGACAAGTGGTATGCATGCAACGTCACAAACTATGGGGTGCCTAGTAAACATGGTAAATGTGAAGACACAAACCAAATAGGCAGGTGGGTATGGTTTAGATCTACATGCAGAGATACACACTATAGCCGTGTTCACACACACAACTTTAGGCCGACTTAGATAAGGTGAATTAGATGAAGCGAATTAGTAGCGCATTCACACACACCAAGTATTGGGGTGGTTTAAGCCGGAAATCGATATCTGCGCATGAGCAAGTCCATGCTAACCAGCGCCAGTTTCGGTTAGTCGACGTCGGCATGAGAGAGTGTGGGTTCGACCTAAATCTGTTTCGACTGAATCGTATTGTTTTGGAACGGTCAAAACTTCTGCTGGGCAGTGAAACCCTAAAAATAAATGATGAAAAAAATATCTGTGCAAAGCTAGCAGTTTCATAGAGCAAATTTACCGGAAAGTCAACAAACTCAGGTCTCGACTATGATGTCCTTAATCCGCCTCATCTAAACTGCTACCGTCCACACAGGCAATATGAGCCGACTTAAGCTAGTTAGGTTCATTTGGACTAGCTCGTGACGTGGTTTACTTGAAGCGAACTAGATGAGGCGAATCAGCCCTAATCCGCCTCAGCGTCGTGTCCACACGGCGAATGTGAGCCGAACTAGACAAGGCGAACTAGTTGAGGCGACTTAACGCCCGTGTGTGAACACGGCTTATGAGGTGTCTCGTGAATGTAAACACAGAGACAAAATAGGCGGTTGAGTATGGTAACCATGCAATGAGACACAATGGGGTGCATAGTGAATGGTTTATATTGTACAAATGGAATTTGTTTCATAAATTTATACATTTGAATGCAGATCTTATTAATAAGGATATATAGTAAAACCTCTCTAACCGACCACCTCCACAGATCGACCACTCCCCTATTCTCTTATTTCCCTATTCTCTCATTTGCAGACCGAGATAATGCCATCACCTCTTGATATGTACAATAAATCTTTGTTTACATTTTCTGGATCTTGCTCTAACGTGAATAAACCCCCTTTCTCTGCTTCCTTGCAGTTAGGGGTCAACGGTTATTCATTCGCCATTGATAACAATGGCCACGTTTTATTTCACCCTGAACTCAAGGTCAAGGTAGGATGCTGGTCACACTATTTCTGTTTACAAAAAAATCCACATGTATGTTCACTAGATTCAAAGTTGAATAATTACTAGCACTTTATTTCTTAGTGAATGAAAGCCTTTACATTGTAATTAGTAGCAGTAGTTCAAGACTTCATTACATGCTACCGCTCTCCTACTATGGCCTGCTGTTGACCACGTTGCATAGACTATTGCAACTCCTTATTGTATGTGACCAGACGGGATGGCCGAATGAATTGAGCGTCCGTCTCTCTTCTGGTAGATCGTGGCATTCGAATCCATGGGTTCAGACCCTGGTCAAGTCAAGCCAATGACTTAAAGATTGATACTTGTCACTTCCTAGCCAGGTGCTCTGCATTATTAGGATGGGCAAAGACGCTATAACACTAAGACGGCTCACTCGCTATCTTTCCCGTAGTAATGTAAATTATGCAGTGCCATCTTGTGGAGGGTTTGATCATCCCGGCTGCTGGCTGGTCTTGCACATGTAAACACATACAAGGTGAGAGGGTGAGTTTAAAATAAAAAAGAGAGATTGCCTGTTATTTGGATTTGGCTGATGTTGTGCCTACTGCCTGGTCCCCACCTCCCTCATTCCCCCGCCCTCCGCAGCTCTCTCCCCCTCCCGCCCTCCACTCCCTCCGTTCCCTCCGACCCTCCCTCCTCCCGGCCTCACCGCCCTTCCCCTTCCCTCTCCCACCCTCCACTTCCATCACTCCCCTTCCATCCCCCTCCACTCCCCCCTTCAACCCACCATCCCCCGGCCTTGCTGCCCTTCCCCTCCCCTTCCCCTTCCCATCCCCACCCTTCCATCTCTCTATCTCCCTCCTCATCCACCTTACCCAGCGCTCTGAAACCACACCTCCCTCCCCTCCCCCTTACTCCCCCTTCCTCTCCGCCTCCCTCCCCCTTCCTCCCCTACACTCCCTCTCCCCCTCCCTCTCCCCCTCTCCCTCGTCACCCACCTCGCTCAGCGCTCTCACAGCACACCTCCCTCCCCCTCCCTCTCTGCCTCCTCCTCCCCCTCCCCTCCCCTCCCCCCACACTCCCTCTTCCTCCCCCGCACTCCCTCTATGCCTCCTCATCCCCCTCCCCTTCTCCTTCCTCCCCACACTCCCTTTTCCTTCCCCTTCCTCCCTCTCCCCCCTTCCTCCCCCCACCTCAGGAGGTGCTCTCACACCACACCTCACGACCCCCTCCCAGATGTCAGCGGGGGTGGGGGTGGGGGGAGGTCACCACTGGTTGCGTGTTGCTACTCCTATGTAACTCCCTCCACCACCGCTACCCCCACCCTGCCCCTCTCACCCCACCCACCCCCGCCACCATACACACATTCCCCCCAGCATCCTTCTTCCATGTCACTGACACACGCACACACATGCCCACACACACGCTCAAGCACACACACCATTCGCACAACCCATAGACCCCTTTCAATGTTTACAAACATTGTGTATGTGCGTGCAGCTTGGCTGCAGAACGAAGGCACGCTGCCATTGAGTTTGCCGATACGCGCAGTGCAAAACGTCAGTTTTATTCAAAATTAATAGAAATCCAGAACCCGAACCATATAAATTTAATTTCATCTGTTTGGTACGCATGCTATCTGTTTGTGTACCAAGCGGTTTGTGTCTAGATGGTGTGGTTTTAGAGATATTTCACTTTTTCTGTAAGAAGATTGCTCACGGCCATTGACAATGCATTGAGTTTGCCAATACGCGCAGTGCAATACGTTAGTTTTATTCAAAATTATCAGAAATCCAGAACCCAAACCTTATAAATTTAATATAATCTGTTTGTTAAGCATGTTATTTGTTTGTGTACCACGCGGTTTATGTCTAGGTGGTGTGGTTTTAGAGATATTTCACTTTTTCTGTAAGAAGATTGCTCAAGGCCATTGACAATGCATTGAGTTTGCCTATATGCGCAGTGCAAAACGTTAGTTTTATTCAAAATTAATAGGAATCTAGAACCCAAAACTGATAAATTTAATATAATCTGTTTGCTAAGCGTATTATCTGTTTGTGTGCCAAGCGTTGTGTGTCTAGGTGGTGTGGTTTTAGAGATATTTCACTTTTTCTGTAAGAAGATTGCTCACGGCCATTGACAATGCATTCAGTTTGCCAATACATGCAATGCAAAACGTTAGTTTATTCTAAATTAATAGAAATCCAGAACCCGAACTTTATAAATTTAATATAATCTGTTTGTTAAACATGTTATCTGTTTGTGTTCGAAGCAGTTTGTTTCTAGGTTGTGTCGTTTTAGAGATATTTCACCTTTTCTCTATGAAGATTGCTCATAGCCATAGAGTTTGCAATGTGACCGTGTGCCGTCCTGCAGCCAAGCAGCGTGTGCACTGACCTAAATAGCCATGCTGACGTCATATGAAATATGTCTATTATACCGCTATCAAAATGATCAAACCCACCACCTGGTGCGCTGGTTGTTCTCTTGATTACACAGTACAGGCTGAGTGAGCCGTCTTAGTGTTATAGGGTCTTTGGGATAGGGCAAAGACTGGTTGGCTCAGTGTCGGGATAATGTGACTGAGTGGGATATCAGGTCATGGTGCTGGCAGCCTGGTCTCCCTGTGGCCAGCACTATTAAGTTGCCATGAGTTTGCACTGTCACAAGTCAGTACCCGTTGTGATATGAGCTCAGATGTTGCCAGAACGTAAAACTCCAACAAACGACCAACAAACCAAACTTATTGTATGGCATATCTGAATATGTTGATTGTGCCTTCTGTGTAGCACGTTCCACTTTGTGTGTAGTGCGTGTGGTGTAAATAACCCCATCCTTTATTGAACACAAAGCTTCCCTCAACCCGTTAATGTTCAGCAGAGTGTGGAATAGTAACACACTTCGCACATGGCACTACGCCATAGCCATAACCAAAGCCATGCAGGTCCCGGGCTCGCCGAATAACCCATAATCAACATCCTACTTGAGGGGCAGCACTGTGGGGCAGCACTATAAAGTTGTCATGAGTGTGCACTGTCATAAGTCGGTAAGAATCCTGATATGACTTTAGATGTTGCTAGGACAATATTGCACTTGGCTTCAAAATGCAGTGCATATGATCGCAATGTAGCTAACATGAATGCCAATATTTGGAATAAACTGCCAGCTGCAACACGAAATGCAGAAAATGCAGCAGCATTTAAGAAGCTATAAAAAAATAATGTAACCTAGAAAAACAAATGATGTTTAAGTGGACTAACACAAAGTATAGTAAAAGCTGAATGTTTGACTGTTTGCAATCTACAAACAGTTACAAGCCATAAACGCGAAGCAAGAAAACCAAAATTAGTATTAAGACAAAATTCAAAAGATTTAAATACAATTGCATTTGTGCTGCCCAGCAGTGAAAACAAGTGTTAACACACTTATCCGTTATGAGCAGGGTAAATAGATTCATCACAAAAACAACAAAAAACTAAGAATTACTTTAGAATGGCGACGAACCACGGTCCCAGGTTGTTCTATTGATAAATGTGCTTTTCATCTACTATAACTGTGCCCAGTATCAATAATGTGCTGGCGTTGACGCTGTGTGTCTCCCATTGCAGTGGGGCAACCACCACAATCCATACCTTGAGTCTACCTCACTGCACTCGCTCGAGCAGGGAGCTGCTGAGATATCAGAGGTGAGGATTTGCAAATAGCATTAATTACATATTTAAATAATTGTTAAATGATTGCTAAATGGTTGAGTGGTCAGATGATGTTGAATGATTTGTTAAATGATTTTTAAATAACTGTTAACTGTTTGAATGGTTAAATATTGTTAGATGATTGCTAATGATTGTTAAATTTATGAATGCTTGTTTATTGTTAAATGATTGTTAAATGATTGTTAAATGATTGTTAAATGTCTGATTGGTTGGGTAGTGTTGTATGATTGTTAAATTTGTTCCTAATTGATTGCTAAATGATTGTTGTTTGTTTGAATGGTTGAATATTGTTAAGTAATTGTAAATGACTGCTGAATGTTTGAATTTGTTAACTGATTGAAAATGATGGAAAACGATCAGTAAATGACCGTTGAAGGGTTCTTAAATGAGCTCTAATTGCCTGAATGGTTGGATATTGCTAATTGATTATGAAATGATAGCTTAATGATGTTTAACTAATTAAGTGATCGTTAAATAGTTAAATGTTTGAATGTTTGGACAAATGTAAATTTAAAATATATCGCAGTCGGCTGGGCTAATCTTTTGGGTGTGGAGTAAATATATTCATCTGAATACACTCCTCCTTCAGTGGCGAGGGGGTGGTCTTCCCGCTGTGGCTGACCTCAGTTAATTACGCTATTTATTCGCAAGAAGCAAATTATCACGTAAGATAACTGAGTACATTACATAGCCATCACCTTAACTAACAGGTTGAGATCAATCTCTCAGTGGGTGTCTTTGTATGGGATGGGGGTCATTTCACCGAGGTCCTGATATGACCATAGATGTTGCCAGAACGTCTAATTCCAACAACCAACAATTTCACTCAGGTTTCGTCCTTAAGAATGCTAGTCCCACTTGAATACTAGCACATTTTCATCTGGGATTCCCCTTAAGAATGTTGAAACTCACTGGCTTCGACATGACTTAGTTAGCATTGCGATGACATATTTCACTTGGCTTCAATTGGCTTGTGCACGTACAAATTATTGTGCATAGTTGCACTAGAAATATCTCCAGAGGTAGTAAATTATGTTTAAATTTAAATGTGTCTGATTTAGATTAGGTTTTAATTGTTTGCCTGATGCATTTAACTCAAACGCATAACAATTGATTAAAATTAATTGATTATGAAGCCTAAATCTAGGATTCCTTACACGCGGTATGCGGCATGCGGCATGCGGCATGCGGCATGCGGTATGCAAACGGTTTGGGTCCTTTCACCCACACCCACACACATAGTGTCAGGTTTCTCTCACACTGTTGTCTATGGGAATTTGCATTCGCATGCCGCACCGATCCCTACATGGACCGATTCAGTATTCGCATGCCGCATGCCGCATACCGCGTGTAAGGAATGTAGCCCATAGGCTTCAAGGCGTTTTGATTTTTTTGTCGCATTCACATTCGCATACCGCATACCGCGTGTAAGGAATGTACCCTTTACTGTCTGTCTTCTCTCGGCTCCAGGTCCAGCAAGCAATGGTACAGCGGGAACCTGGGTCAAAATCTCTGACAGCAACAATCATGTTTGACAACCAGGTGGGTTTAGTTTTTAGATTGTGATTTGATTATTTTTTAAGATGGTGTATATATGTTTTATCCATTAGAATAATTCTTTTGTCAGGTCCGAGACATAGCTCTGCGCGCCTCACTCTTGTTTACAGACGATCTACATTGTAGTTTGTTTTGAGACTAATTAGAAACCAGTGCCGGTGTCGCAGTTTCCACCGTCCGCCAGTTTCTGCGGTACACATACACTCAAATGCATTGTCAATGGCCGTGAGCAATCTTCATACAGCAAAAGTGAAAGATCTCTAAAAGCACACAACCGAGAAACAAATCGCTTGGTACGCATATATAAAACATCTTTACCAAATAGATTATATTAAATTTATATGGTTAGGGTTCTTGATTTCTATTAATTTTGAATAAAACTAATGTTTTGCATTGCGCATACTGTCAAACTCAAGGCATTGTCAATGGTCGTGAGCAGTCTTCATACAGAAAATACAGAAAAAGTGAAATAGCTCTAAAACCACACCACCTAGAAACAAATCACTTGGTACACATATAGAAAACATCTTCACCAAAAACATTATATTAAATTGATAAGGTTAGTGGCGATGCTGTTCAATTTTGACGCATGCGCAGAAGCGATGTGTCCCTCGCAAACTGGTGTGCTGCGGAAACTGCAACACCGGATTTACCTATAGGCTTTGTGAGGGGCCTCACAAGTGGAATACCCAAGGGCCTCTCGAGTTGCTAGAATTTCAAATCAAACACCGCGAGTGGAGTCGAAAAAATACAAGTGCCGTGTGCAAAACGACCCGACCCCAGTAACCCAAGTCTTGGCTGGGGTGGCGAGGAGCGATGACGTCACATTTGTGCTGGAACCTGTGGTCCTATGGGTTCTTTTAATGTTTTGTTTTTATAATAATGAAAGGGGAATATAACTAAACTATGCAATCATAAAATACTTTAAATCCTATTTTGCTGTAGTTGTATCGGTTATTCCAACAACAACAAAGAGTTTTGGATTAGGCCACCACTTTTTCCACCCCGAGCGTGTTCGCTTATGCAACCTAATGATGTAGTCTGAGCATACGCCAAAGAATGGCTCGGGTGACCCGAGTTGATTAATCGAATACGCCCCAAGAGAGTTCTGCTGGTCCCTCAGGAAGAACTGAAGCATGTCGGGTCTCAGCTTCAGTTTACATGGTAGCAGTCTGGGGAGGTGGTGAATACAGATGCATACACGAAATAGTATTGTTTGGTTATGATAGGTTCACAGCAAAGGTCCAACTGCTGGGTCCATTGTGGCAGAATGCTGTTTAAACAGGTCGGGTCTCCTGCGCCAGGCCCCTTGCATTGCAGGGACTGAGATGTGCTGTTCTTGAGCATGTTATATCACTACGGTCGCTGCTGCCACCTATCGTCAAATGCAGAATGTATTCTCCAATGTAGACGACAGTGGCGCCACGTAGTCGTTCATGATTGTATTAGTAAACCCGGTTTGGAAAACGCTGGTACTAGTAGTAGTGGTAGTATAGGTGTCTTTACAATCGATCATTTCTTACCAATGACCAAGTTGCCTTAGTAATGTAATACACATCATGCCAATGTGTGCTACTGTGCTCAACCAAAGACCCTATAACACTAAGATGGCTCACTCAGCCTGTATTGTGTAATCAAGAGAACAGCCAGCGCACCAGGTGATGGGTTTGATCATTTTGATAGTGTTATAATGGGTTGTGCAAATGGTGTGTGTGTGCATGAGCCTGTGTCAGTGTGCTGGAAGAAGAATGCTGGGGGAATGTGTGTATGGGGGTGGGGGTGGGTGGGGGTGGAATGGCAGGGTGGGGGTAGCAGAGGGAGTGCGGGGAAGGAAGTGGGAGTGGGGGAGGAGGGGAGGGAGTGGAGGAGAGGCGGACGGAGGAAGGGGAGGAACAGGGAGTGTGGGGGACGAAGGGGGAGGGGAGGGGGAGGAGGAGGGAAGGGGGAGGGGGAGGGAGGTGTGGTGTGAGAGCACCGAGTGAGGTGGGTGAGGAGGGGGAGAGGGAGAGGGCAGAGGGAATGTGGGGGAGGGAGGGGGAGCCGGAGAGGAAGGGGGAGGAAGGAGGAAGGGGGAGGGAGGTGTACTTGTGAGAGCGCTGGGTAAGGTGGATGAGGAGGGAGATTGGGAGAGGGAAGGGGATGGGAAGGGGGTGAGACGGCGGGCGGAGGGGAGGGGATGGAAGGGGAGTGAGGGAAAATGAGGACGGGGAGGGAGAAGGGTGGTGAGGCCTAGAGGAGGGAGGGTCGGAGGGAGCGGAGAGAGGGGGAGAAAGCGGGGGAATGAGGAAGGGCGGGGCAGAGGGAGGTGGGGACCAGGCAGGAGGTGCAATATCAGCATCCAAATGACAGGCAATCTCTCTTTTTTAAATTTTAAACTCACACTCTCGCCTTGTATGTGTTTACATGTGAAGCACCAGCCAGCAGCCGGGCTGATCAAACCCACCACAAGATGGCACTGCAAAATTTACATTACCATGGGAGAGATAGGGAGTGAGCCGTCTTAGTGTTATAGGGTCTTTGGCTCAACTCACCAGTTGGTGTCACTGTATACTCGTGCACACAAACATTTACCATATAAATAAGGTGCCACACAAATGGAATGGACACAAGGGAATGGAGATTATTTTATTTTAAAGTAATTTACCAAAGAAAACCACATCATAAAGTTATCGAATTTAGCTGTTCTTTATAAGCCAAACAAATAATAATAATTGCTGTTATTAATAATAATAACAGTTATTATTAATGATTATTGGTAATTGTTAAGAAGTATTAATAATTAATATTAATGGATAGTTGATCATGATAATAATAATAGTCCTAATAGTACTACTAATAATAGTCCTAATAGTAGTAGTAATAGTAGTAATACTACTAGTAGTAATAGTAGTGGTAATAGTAGTGGTAATAGTAGTAAAGTAGTAGTAGTAATAGTAGTGGTAATAGTAGTGGTAATCAGCAATAATTGTAGTAATAGTTGTAATAGTTGTAGTTATAGTGGTCGTAGTAGTAATAGTAGTAGTAATATGAGTAGTAATAGTAGTAGCAGTAGTAGTAATAAAAACAATGGTTTCCATGTATTGAAGTTATGTTACCCTATCATTTACTCCCAAACCAACTCACACTCACAATCTATCGCCTTTTATGTTGACCATGCTTCCAATGCACCCATCAAGACGGATACTATTTGTACCTCTGCATGGCATTTGTACATTAATTATCGCAGAAATGCGGTTTCCAGTCCAAATTGGGAATGTGCATAGTGGGCACTAGATTGCATTCAGGAGCACTTGATTTGTGAAGATAAAAAGAAAGGTGGGGCGAATGATTTATTCATCTGAATCAGGGAGCCTAGGTGGTGTAATGGTTAGCACACTGGCCCGGAATGCAAAGAGATGTGGGTTCGAGTCCCGCTCTAGGCGCAATATTTCCCATTTTCATCACCCCCATGCCAGTATTAGTGGAAGTCATTCAGAGTGGCGAACTCCTTCCCCCTGCCCCAAATTTCCCAACTTGAAAAGTAACGGGGGTCGGCTACACAAGCCCCCACACCCACCCTTACTCCCCACCCACCTCAGCACTGAACAAATGAGGCCTGTGGTATCAAAGGAGTTAGCGTATATAATTGATAATAAATGCTGCACTGACCCCCCCCCCCCCCACACACACACACACACACTCGGCAAGTAGCCACAGCGACAGCGACGTATGGGTAGGTTTCAATACATCAGTCAGCCTAGGTAGCTAATGATAAGGACACTCAGTACGGCCTGGTATCCCAGTGGGGCAGCACTATAAAGTCGCCATGAGTGCGCACTCTCACAAGTCGGCACCAGTCCTGATATGACCTTAGATGTTGCTAGGACGTAAAGCAACAACCAACCCACTGTGTGTGTGTTTGTTTCAGAGACGTGTGACCCGCAGACTACAGACCTACTTTTATGCCGCTGTGGAGAACACGCCGTACAGGTAGGTGCAACTTGGATGGTGCGTGTGTCAGACCCCCTCTTGTCGCAGTTTTATCGCAGCTTCAGTTATTTACTGGGGAATTAGTGGCACTCGGAATACCCGCATTCAGTTGTAGGCTATGTAAATATGTTATGTGAGTATTATTATTAATGTGAGTATTGTTTAATGTGAGTATTATTTATGTGAGTATTGTTATGTGAGTATTATTATTAAAGCTGCATAGTCCGATGACACATCAAATTTTCAAGACCAAAACAATTATCTATAATTGATTCTACATATCTAATTTAGACACTTTTTTTTTTTTTTGGTCCATTAGTTGTTTAAGCAGGGGAAATTTCAGTCATAGACGACTGGTCTTCCTCATTCCACTGCTGGTCGATAGAAAGCCTGAGCCTACACTTTTACCGACCCAAGGGATTTTTAACCTCCCACACCACATAGACATGGTATGAGAGCAACCGGCCTTTGATGACGCTGTAAGTTATACACAGCGGTGGAAATCCAAATTGGCAGAGCTAGGGACACTGACACACTTATTAAGCATGTGTTGTCATATAAAAGCGAATACTGACACAGTTCAATAGAAGTTGTTACTGCTTAAGCCGATGGTGTCAGAGTTTTGAAATGCTTGATCAAACTAATTTTACATGTTTGCACTTCAACTATCTCAAAACTTGCCTATCTAAAAGGTACTTCAAACTAAAGTAACATAGATTGCAACAATCAATGTAATGTATTTATCTCAGAAAAATGACAGAAACTACAAACCATCGGACTATGTTACTTTAATGCTTGTACAGCAGTACCTGTTTTCAACGGGCAACTCTCCATCTAGATAATCGTTTCCCTAACATAGTTGGATGGGTAGGCCTATCTCCTTGAAGTTTTTACAGCAGAATATAACTAAATTACTTTTGGGGTTGTATTTGATCTGATCTTATGTTCAGCGCCGTGATTTGAACATTCCGATAGATATTATGTATGTATATTAAAGTCTGATATCCTCGACTCGCATGCGTGTGTATCTGTGCCAAGAGTCTGTGTGAGTGTTCCAAGATGGTGGCGTCACGTGACCGGAAGTAGTTCGTTAGTTTCCCCCCTGTTCCGGGAGGAGCGCGCTGTTTCCGGCGTTGCGTGAATTGGCGCATAATTTCCGAATTGTGGTTGATTCGATGAGGGGAGCCGGATACCCACCACACCCCAAGCAGGCAGGACAAACATCACCGTAACCGAAACCTCCCCCCGCCTCCAGCCATTCGGTTTTGCTTGGCCATTGGACTATCAACTTTAACAAACCCACTCACCTCACCCTCTATTTTAAGGACTACTTCGTAGGGGGTTGGCTCCGGCAGCCTTAGAGCACCCGGCGATCGGGGAGGCCCCCCATCGACACTGATGCCATCGACTAAATCCCCCCATTGTACCTTCATAACATGCAAATAAATTAACCTTTCTCCCACTCGGTCTCCGGCTTCGCTCATTCAAATCAGTCATGGTGCCCCAGCAGGCCACTGTGTAGTCTATAGTGCAGAAACATCTAGCGATCTAGGATAACCGATAAGGTTCTTGTATTCTGGTGGGGTTAAAATGTCCAGACGGGATGACCAAATGAGTTGACTGCCGACTTCCAGCACCCCATATTGGAACCCTGGCCAAGTGAAACCAATGACTTAAAAATGTATATATATATATATATATATATATATATATATATATATATATATATATATATATATATATATATATATATATATATGAACCAATGGCGCCACCAATTGTCGTATCTTACGGAGGATAACAATAATAATAATAATAATAAGTAATATTCCCTTACGTATCTTCATACTAGCATAATAAATACGTTATGGATCACATAATATGGAGCTCCTGCATTATCAATTACCTTGATTATCGTTATAAACAATTATATCCGATAACATGTTTGCATTGTGTTCCATATCATTTTCTAACTTGTGGTTTATATTGATGTTATTTGACAAAATTATTACATTGTTTAGAGACATTTGTTAGTTAGATTGTGTTAGGTTGGGGAGATATAATTGGGTGTACAGGCAGGAAGACCGCCCCCCCCCCCCCGCCCCCTTGTGGTGATGCCGATCAAAAGCAACCAAGCCATATTGTATTATTAATTGAAATTCAATTCGTGTTACTTTCATATTATAGTGTGTATAGTATGTCTATTGTAGGCGTAGTTTGTGAGGTTTTAATCCTAGCAACATCCAGGGACGGGTACTGATTTGAAACTGTTCTATAATTTATGTAAATATAACATGAATGTACACCGCCATAAAACCGGTGCCTTTGCAGTGAAAAGGTAAGTTCAGAAGAATAAATATTTTTATCAATTTGTAATTTCTTTTTTTATTATGAGGCTACTTTCATCTTTTTATTGTAGTGTGGCAGTTGTGCTGCCAGACGCCTACGGACAGAATTGGTTGGACGGCAGGCGCAAGGTGGCAGATGTCGGTAGGTTCAGCACCGAGAAAATAACAAAATCAACACGCTTTTGGTAGGTTTTGAGTTCGTTTTTTTGTTTTGGGTAAATATTTGAATACCTCAGGCGCAAAAGAAACCCGACAAACGCCATTCGGGTCGAAATGAAACCATCACTACCAGGTTTGAGCCAAAGCTGCCATCATTCCGATAATCAAATCCATTTTTTTCACAGAAGCCGACACATACCCTATATAATGCATTACTCAATATGAAATTGATAGACTTTACCTGGAAAGCACAACAACAAATAAATTCCTTTTTTTTTTACAGAAAACCACTAAAATAGATTTGTCGGTTTTTGCACCGGAACTCTTCATTTGCTTAGTATTCATATTAAATCTTTCTGCAGTGGTTATATCAAATCTTTGTTGAGCCGCAAACAGAGGCAATGAGCTATTAAATTATAGGTGATTATAGTTACACAATCTGTTGGTTTTTAAATGTTTTCATATTTTTTAAGTTAATTGCAGTGAAACCCTGTTGTAACGCGATCGTAAGGGTCCATAACATGTCATCGAGGGGGGGGGGGGGGGTGAATGGGGTCGTGTTAAATCGGGGTTCAGTTCACTGAATTACATTTGAATTAAAGAATTCCAGGGTCCAAGGTCCAAGGTCTTATCACATTATCTCCGAATTCGCGTTATACAGGGACGCATTAAATAAGGGCTTCATTGTGCATTAGTTTGGTCAATTTTATTTTATTTCGGGCTAACTTTAATCGTAATTGACTAACTCTGAAGCTGTTTGGAATGCAAACATGTGAAATAACTGGTGCACGCGTATGAGTTGAAGCCAAGTATTATATGACATTGCTGTATTAACTAGGTCATGTTAAAGTTAGCAAATTGTAACATTCTTAAAGACATGATGGATGTGTACATTGTCCATGTTGCTATGTAACATGGGTAATTAGGAACGCGGGAAAGGCATCCTCCACCCCTTACTGTACATTGTCCATGTTGCTACGTAACATAGGTAATTAGGAACGTGGGACCGGCATCCTCCACCCCTCACTGTACATTGTCCATGTTGCTACGTAACATAGATAATTAGGAACATGGGAACGGCAGGCTCTGCCCCTCATTGTGCATTGTTCATGTTGCTATGTAACATAGGGAATTAGGAACGTGGGATCGGGAGGCTCTGCCCCCTCACTGTACCATGTTGTTATATAACATGGGTAATTAGGAACCTGGGAACGGCATCATCCACCCCTCACTGTACATTGTCCATGTTGCTACATACCATAGGTAATTAGGAACGCGGGAACGGCAGCCTCTGCCCCTCATAGTGCATTGTCCATGTTGCTACGTAACATAGGTAATTAGGATGGCAGGACCGACATCCTCCACCCCTCACTGTACATTGTCCATGTTGGTAAGTAACATAGGTATTTAGGAATGCGGGAATGACAGGCTGTTCCCCTCATTGCGCATTGTCCATGTTGCTACGTAACAGAGGTAATTAGGAATGCGGGAACAGCAGGCTCTGCCCCTCATTGTGCATTGTCCATGTTGCTATGTAACATAGGTAATTAGGAATGTGGGATCGGCATCCTCCACCCCTCATTGTACATTGGACATGTTGCTATGTAACATAGGTAATTTGGGATGCGGGAATGACAGGCTGTGCCCCTCATTGCGCATTGTCCATGTTGCTATGTAACATAGGTAATTAGGAACGCGGGAACGGCAGGCTCTGCCCCTCATTGTGGATTGTCCATGTTGCTATGTAACATAGGTAATTAGGAATGTGGGAATGGCATCCTCCACCCCTCACTGTACATTGGACATGTTGCTATGTAACATAGGTAATTTGGGATGTGGGAATGGCAGCCTCCGCCTCTCAAGCCGTAAACCAAGCCTGCTGACCATAGGCGCCACCACGCGGAAACACCGTATAACTACAGTGCCCCGCGCTACACAACACCACAATGATTCACCATTCAAACAAGACCAGACTGATTCACATTGGCCTGATCATTATAATCTACTTATTTTAGTTGTAAGTAAACGGTTGATTTCGGATATATTTGTGGTGAAAACATCCTAAATTAAATTTGGTGTGGATCTTGAAATGTTGGACACTGTTAGGCTTCCGCAGTGACAGGTTCTATATATTACATTGAATTAGTATTCTCTTGTATATAACCACAAATGCTTAATAAGTGTATTAATTTAGGTAAGTATTTTGGTTTCAGATGATCTGATGCTTGAATCGTAGTATGAAAAGTTATAGAATTATGTTAAGCTAGAGAGGAAAGAATCATGTAGGCCCTATAGCTCACCACACTTATTACATTTTAGATATTACTGGGGAGTCATTTAATTTGGACGAATCCTTATCTGTTTCCAGATCTCGCTTCGTTTAAGACGAGTAAGGGAAAACTGGCGACATGGTAAGTAACGATTAATGTTTGTAGAGCATAAGATTATTTACGACAACTTTATTTATTTTATTTTATTATTGCTGCAGAATTGTCTGCCTGCCAGTGTATGTGCTTGTTTCTACTCCCTTAGGGCCAAACAGGGTGGGAGAGAGTAGCCTTACTTGTTGTTCAGACGCATTCTGCCGGAATTTGGTGCTAGGGTGCGTTAAACAAATAGTTTATAGACGATTTTTACCACCAACCCGCTCTCTGGCGGCAATGGGAAGAACTCATGGTAGGAATAACAGCTCACCATGCAACATGCTCGGTGAAAAAGGCTTATAGAGGTTTCCCACCACCAACCTGACCTCGGATTGCATTGGCAAGAACAAATGTAGTGAATCGCTACTATCTGTACAACATGTTCTGTGGAAAAGGTCTTATAGAGGATTTCTACTGCCAACCTTCCCCTCTGATGGCAGTGGTAAGAACTAATGTATTATTGGGTAACACTGTTACTAATAGCTCCCTTTGCAGCATACTCTGTAGAAAAAAGGTATTATAGAAGATTTCCACTGCTAACCTGTCCTCTGATGGCAGTGGTAAGAATTAATCTTGTGGGTAGCAGTTCCCTGTGCAGCATGCTCTGTGGAAAATGTCTTAGAGGATTTGCACTGCCAACCCACCCTCTGACGGCAGTAGTAAGAACTAATATTGTGTTAGCAGCTCCCTATGCAGCATGCTCTGTGGGAGAGGTCTTATAGAGGATTTCCACTACCAACCCACCCTGAGGCAACAAGGGCAATAGCTACTGTACGGGATAACAGCTCGCCATGCATACTCTATGGAAAATGTCTATTTTCTGCTGCAGGTCCTACTGCCGTCCTACGTCCAACGACAGTCGCTCAGAGCCCTTGGAGACAGTGTTAATATACATGGAACATGGTCAGAACATGCGACCGTTGTACGCCACCAGATGTGAGTGGGGTCTTTATCTTATTTATTCAGATTAGTATGCAATGAACCAAAGAATTGTAGTACTAGTATTATTTTTGTCTTGTGTGTATTATTTTGTGTAAGCCTAATGCAAATTGCTGATCAGGAAAATGTCTATAGTTGTCTATGTACTTGATAAATCAGACAATGTGTTATTACAATGTAGTGATGCATTATGCCATTGTATTATCACTAAAACCTCTAACCGATCACCTCCACAGATCGACCACTCGCCTATATCGATCACTTTATTTGGGTCCCAAACGATCGCCCATATAATACCAATGTAATGATTTAAAAAACTCCCTAAACCGACCACCTCCCTAATTGGACCATTTAAAGTCGGTCCCATGGTAGGTCGATTTAGAGAGGTGTTACTGTGTTCTGGTTTGTTTTTTATGGATGTGATAAAAATGTATTGAATTAAATTAACAGGCCACGCTACATACCTTAAAGAGTACAAAATCCACAAGAAGGATATTGATCTACTTATATGACACGACTGTTACCATATTGCTATGGAACTTTTGGGTTACAGAATTTCATTGTGTTACATGCTGCAAATTGTGTATTCAACAGTTATTGTATACCTTATTCTATATACCTTTTGTGTAAATAACCCTGAATTGAAAAATAGCTGGAAGACCAGTGCTTCGGTGTTGACTAAAGACTTATTCAGCAGAATAAACATATTTACCACCAAAAAAACAAAAAAACAGGAACTGCGCAGTACTTGTATGATCCCCTTTCACCTCACATCACTCTTCCAACAGAGGTTCGGTTAAATCAACTGAGAAGTTAAGCAAAGATATGTTGGAGAGCAGTTGTTGGGTTACATCATTGTTATCGGGCACAACGAACGTAAAAACATGAGTGGGAATAACTTCATTTTATTTCTGTCTCAGCTGCCCCCGGGTCCATTGTACAAGTTTGTGTTTTTGGCAGAGAGCTAACGCAGAGATGAGGTCATGTAAGGAAAAGTGAGATGAGTAAATGAAGGTAGCGTTGTCAGGCTGGTGACTCCGTGACGACTGACCAAGGTTGTGATGAAGCAGGGAGGGGGAAAGGAGAGTGGTAAGGCAAGCATGATTGGTCGAGACGTGAGGGAAGTCAGAGGTGTGAGGGAAGTCAGAGGTGTGATTGACTGCCTCCCACCCCCCCCCCCCCCCGCCTTAGGAGTGGAGAGGGATGCTGTGCCCCAGCAATTACCACAAATGAGTGTGCGCACTCATTCCGACCAATTGGCAATTCTCGTTAAATCCAGGACTTTTGCCGATTTCGACCAGACGCGATGGCCAAATGAGTTAAGCGTCCGCCTCCTGTTCTGGTAGGTCATGGGATTCGAACCCTCAGGTTTGAATACTGGCCGAGTCAAACCAATAACTTAAAAATTGATACTTGTTGCTACCTAGCATGGCGCTCAACATTACGAGGAAACGGCAAAGAGCAGTGGAATGAGGAAGACCAATTTCCCCGATTAAAATTGTCCCTGCTTAATCAACAAGTACAACAACAACAAGAAATTGGCATGTTTGCAGATGTAGCATAGAAATATCCTCAATAAGAATTTTAACAACAAAATCAAAACAATATGGCGCGCTTCATTGCAGGTGACATGGAGTTGACAGAGAGCCTCCTTTTCGATGCGCAGGCGACGCGCGCAGCTCAAAACTTCTGGTGGAAGGACGCCATGATGGACCATGACGTCACGACACCGATGCCACCTCAGCCAAAGTAGGTCAACCCACGGCTTTCCCGCATTTTTAATGATCCTCGGTTTGTGGAATGCGTTTTTTTCCATTAAAGATATTTATCACTTTTTTCATCACCGATAAGCCTCTCTTCTGGGATTGTCAGATCACAGATCTTTAAAGGCTCAGTCACGCCTTACCAGACTGGGGAACCGGATAGAAAACAGACACTGTCTGGTGAAATACGTCAATGTCCGTTTTATATATGGTACGCATCCGGCATGTCAGTTATCTGTCCGGTGGTGTCAGGTGTGTACGGTGGCAAGTTTTGAACATGCACAAAACTTGTACCGGACACCGCCGGACTGACGTGTATGGTTGGTGTCCATTTTAAGTCTGTTTATTCGGTTTTGTCTGGTTCATGTCCTTTACCTATCCTTTATGTCTCAGGTTTGCTTCCTGCAGAGTCCGTTGACAGTGTTGTGGGAATTCGGTCAGTATATGTTTCCGGCATGTCCGTGACAGTCCGGTAGGTGTCCGGTACGTGTCCAGACCATCCGTTTGACATTCGGTTGTCATCCGGTTATTGTCCGGTTATCGTCCGGTGGCTATCCGTTCATGTTCATTTCATGTCCGTTTCATGTCCATTCGTGCAGCGTCCATTCACCCGATAGCGCAACATTTCGACACATTTTGATACTGAACACCACCGGACTAGACAATTCTTTGTCCGGTTTATGTCCGTCGCTCAATCCAGTAAGGTGTGACAGGCACTTTAGAGATAGTAACGGATGGTATCACTGTATGGAGATCAGGTTCACTGGTTGTAATGACGTAGGTAATAGGCGATTATGATATATGTGAGGGAACCTGGTCAAGTCAATGGTTTGATCAGTGTTAGTTTCGCTTCGGAAAGCTTTACTATAAATATCCACCACCAAACGCCAAACTATCCTCTTATGGCAGTGGTAAGGACTACTGTGGGTAGCAGCTCACTGTGCAGTATCCTCTGTGGAAAAGGTCTTATAGACGATTTGTAGCACTAACCCACCTTCTGATGCCAGTGACAAGAACTAATATTCAGCATGTACTGTGAAAAATGTCTTATAGAGGATTTTCACCACCAACACGCCCTCTTATGCCAGTGGTATGAACTAATTTTGCTTGTAGCTCACTATGTAGTATGTGCTTTGTGAAAAAGGTCTTACCTGCTTACAGAGGATTTTTCACGACCAACCCGCCCTCTTATTGCATTGGGCAAGAATCACCATGCATATCGCAGTTAAGTCGATGTTTTTTTTAATAAAGGAAGTTCGCAGAAGCACCTTGATTCATACACACATCATATTTCCTACCTTTTCGCCATCAGTTCACCAGTAAATATGCATAGTAACAAATTTACCTCGACTTATCTGCCGACTCCCCTAATTACAGGAGTCTTTACGGTAATATTTGTAGCGGCTTACTTTGCAACATGCTCTGTGGAAAAGGTCTTGCAGAGGATTTCTACTACCAGCCCAGCTTCTGACGGCTGTTGGTTATTTATATTCTTATTTATATTCCCATAATTCCTTATACAGTATAACCCCGTTAAAGCAAACATGAAATGACCCTAGAAATTTGTTTGGATTAACCAATCATTGGTTTAACCGAGCTTTGGCTTTGACTTTGACTTTGAGTAAGCGTGTATTGCACATGTAATATACAATGCATGTGGACACTTTGATTATTGTTTTTATGTATGTACAGTATAACCACTTTAAACCAAGCTTGGTTAAACCAAATGATCAGTTAATCCAAATTTTGTTGGCAGCCCGACAAAATACTACCATTTATCATATAAAAAGGTCAGTGGGGTCTCAGATGACCTTATAACCACATGAAAGTTTAGTTTAACCATACCGCAGTGGCCTGGGGTCCGACAATTTTGTTTGGATTAACCGATAATTTGGATTAACTGACTTTGGTTCAACCAACTTTTTTATATGATAAATGGTAGTATTTTGCCAGGCCGCCGAAAAATGTTTGGATTAACCGATCGTTTGGTTTAACCGAGCTTGGTTTAACGGGGTTATACTGTATTGCACATATGTAACTGTGTGATATGCATCTGGTTGCAGGCACGGGGTGGAGGTGACATTCGTGGGTACAAAGGCTGGATTTACCCGCTTCTTCTCATTGAGTGACAACTTCACAGAGAGGTGAGTGAGACTATATGGAGTATATATTTGTTGGTGCATTCATTAGTTGATTAAGCAGGGGAAAGTTCGATCGCGGACGATTGGTCTTCCTCATTTCACTGCTCCTGGTCATATCCTAATAATGCAGAGCGACTGGCTAGGAAATGATAAGTATAAATAGTTAAGTCATTGGTTTGACTCAACCAGGCTTCGAACCCATGTGTTCGAATATAAACGACCTACCAAAACGGGAGACGGACGCTCAACTTATTCGGCCATCGTGTCTGGTATATGTTTTCTTATTTATTTGAATTAGTAATAAAATAATTTCTTTGGAAAAGAATAAGATAGTGAGCACTGTATGTTCTTATTTATTTATTTATTTATGTATATATATAAATTATATATAACTATCTCTAATGATTTAGTCAAAACTTAAATGCTCAGTTTATATAAAAGAAAACGAACTGAACCACCGGCGGGACTCGAACCCGCAATCCCCGGCTTTCTCTGACCAGATCACTAACGTTTGTAACCTACCGTTATAGGAGGCCGATGCCTTATCCATTGGGCCACGGTGGCTCGGCGATAGAACCCTGTTCGAATAGAATATCATAAACATAGACTGTGCATTGTGGATCTGGAGCGAGAAAGCATATTCACACGTGAGCCAAAAAGAGACTTGCGCAACTTATCTTACTTATCTGCTTTACAACACAATGACACTATATAATATCTATATATTCATTCATAATGCATGTGGATATTGGCATGAATATATAATTTGTCTATGTTGTAGTAGTCCATAATGACCCCCACTACCACACTTGCTAGTCAGAAATATCTGCAGGTGGCAGCACGTTAGCAGGGGTGATCCCTATGGTGGACTGTTCCACCCATCGCTACTGGCCATGCCCCAATGGGAGGTTACCTGTCACCTGGTTGGATGTGACAGGTCACTTCTATTCTGACCTTGATAGAATAAACTGTGAGAGGAATCTGACGTTTGAAACAACAGCTGTTATCTCGTTATTTAACTATTGCTAGGAGGTAAAACCCCTACTAAACAAACAAGCAAACAAATAGCCATCAGTCTCAAGTCGGTGGCTGTCTTGGCATGACCTTAGATGTTGCTAGGACGTAAAACACCCAATATATCCATCAGTGTGCAGCGTCTCGAGTAGGTGCCTGTCTTGATATGACCTTAGATGTTGCTAGGACATAAACCCTCCACTAAACAAGCAAATAGCCATCAGTGCGCAGTGTCTCAAGTCGGTGTCTGTCTTCATATGACCCTAGATGTTGCTAGGAGGTAAAACCCCCTCTAAACAGACAATCAAATAGCCATCAGTGCGCAATGTCTCAAATGGGTGCCTGTCTTGATATGACCTTAGATGTTGCTAGGACATAAAACCCCCACTAAACAAACAAGCAAATAGCCATCAGTGCGCTGTGTCTCAAGTCGGTGCCTGTCTTGATTTGACCCTAGACGTTGCTAGGAGGTAAAACCCCACTAAACCTGTAACCACTCCTGTGAGCAGCTCCTTCCTGACTGGGCGACTCAACACGGTGCAGGAGGTCTACTACCAGCGGTCCGCCGACAGTCAGCACTTTGTCTTCTCAGTCCCCCACCAGACAGGTCAGTCGCCAGCTGCCTTTTCAGTTTTATTTGATATATAATTGTCATAGAAAAGCTTATTGTTGTGGTTCGTTATGCTGCAACGATTAACTGTAATATTGATGAAACTGTACTGGTGTAATAGCTAAATGGGATATTGGTGACGTAGTACTGTGGTAATAGCTAATTGAGATATTTTTAAAAGGTTCTGTGGTAATAGACAAGGGGATATTAGTGACACAGTACTGTGGTAATAGTTAAATGAGATATTTTTTACACAGTTCTGTGGTAATAGACAATGGGGTATTAGTGACATAGTTCTGTGGTAATAGCTAAAAGGAAGCTGTGTCACCGGTCATTGCCTGTTATTATATTATAGGTAAGCGGACATCTAGTGTAGCAATAGCTAAATGGAGTATTAGTGACACAGTTCTGTGCTAATAGCTAAGTGAGAGCTGTATCGTGGGTTGTTGTATGTTACTATATATTACACGGAGGCAGACGTCTAGTGTAGTTATAGCTAAATGGGGTATTAGTGACACAGTTCTGTGGTAATAGCTAAACGGAAGCTGTGTCATGAGCCATTTCCTGTTACTATATATTACAGGTAAGCAGATGTCTGGTGTAGCTATACCTAAATGGGGTATTATTGACACAGTTCTGTGCTAATAGCTAAGTGAGAGCTGAATCATGGGTTGTTGTATGTTACTATATATTACAGGTAGGCAGACGTCTGGTGTAGCTATAGCTAAATGGGTATTAGTGACACAGTTCTGTGCTAATAGCTAAACGCAAGCAGTGTCATGGGCCATTGCCTGTTATTATATATTACAGGTAGGCAAACGTCTATCATAGCTATAGCTAAATGGGGTATTAGTGTCACATCTAAGTGAGAGCTCTATCATGGGTTGTTGTGTGTTACTATATATTACAGGTAAGCAGACATATAGTGTAGTAATAGCTAAATGGGGTAAGTGACACAGTTCTGTGGTACTAGCTAAGTGGAAACTGTGTCATGAGCCACTGGCTGTTAATATATTACACGTAAGCAAACGTCTAGTGTAGCAATAGCTAAATGGGTATTAGTGACACAGTTCTGTGGTAATAGCTAAATGAGAGCTCTGTGACGGGTCGTTGCCTGTTACTATTTACTACAGGTAAGTGGACGTCTAGTGCAGTGATAGTTTAATGGGGTATTAGTGACACAGCTCTCTGCTAATAGCTAAATGAGAGCTGTATTATAGGCTGTTGCCTATTATTATATATTAAAGGTTAGCGGATGTCTAGTATAGCTATACCTAAATGGGGTATTAGTGACGCAGTTCTGCGCTAATAGCTTAGTGAGAGCTGTATCATGGGCTGTTGCCTGTTACTATATATTTCAGGTAAGCGGACGTCCAGTGCACCGGATGACCCTCCACTGGTTACCATCACCAAGTCGCTGGTCATGTCCCAGCACGGCCTGGAGAACATCCCTGCGGTGGCGGGAATGCAGATGAAATACGAGAACCTGTATGAGGTGTTCAACAACGCCACCAGCATCTGCCCCGAGGGCGACGAGCCATGTCCTCCCACCTGCGAGAGCCCTGTACGTTGCTGCTGCAGGTTCTTATCTGGTTACATAGAGTTTGATAATTATACACCTAATTAAAAATATATTCCTCCCTTTGGTTGATTAATAATATTTTCCTGTTTTGGTTTAAAGCTGCATAGTCCGATGAAAGAATCAAATTTTCAAAACCAAAACAATTATCTAGATTTTATTCTCCATTTCTAACTTAGATACTGATGCACATATTAAGCATTTGTTGCCACATAGAGGGAAATACTCAGTCAATTTAATAGAACCTGTTACTGCAGGAGCCTATTGTGTCTGAGTGTTGGCATGCTTGCCACAAATTAATTTTGCATGTTTGCAATTCAAATATCTCAAAATCTCACCATTTAAAATAAAAGTTACTTCAAACTAAAGTAAGATATATAATAACTACCAACCTAATATATTTATCTCAGAAAATGACAGAAATTCAAAGACATCGGACGATGCAACTTTGGTCGTAATGCGAAGCATTACGTTTGATGCGAGGGAAGGGAGAGACCCTCCCCCGCCGCTGTGGCGCTCCCTACTCACCTCGGCCGAGCCCCGGCTCGCCCCCCCCCCCTCTCCTGCCAGTCCTTTGTTCTGGCGCTCACGCCTCACCCGACGCCCGCTGCTCGCCACATCTCACCCTCCCCCGGGCCGCCAGCATTCGCACCTCACCGCCTGTCGCCCCTCCCTCCTCCCTTATAAGGCCGCCCGCCGGCCCTCCTCAGGCACTCACCTCCCTGCCGTCTTCTGCTACCCTTCACTTTTTCCTGTTTGGGCCTACACCTCGGACCGCTGACCATGCCTCAAGGAAAAGGACGAGGACGGAAGGGCTCCCGGGCCGCCCCCCGGACCCCGGGGCCCTCTACGCCGCCCGGGAGGGTCGAGTCACCACCATCCGTCTCGGTCTCCCCCCCGGCGCCCTCGGACCTTTCCTCGGGCGCCGAGACCTCCTCAGTACTAGAGGCTATCCAGCGCATGCAGCTGGAGCACCGGCAGGCCACCGAGGAGCACCGGCAGGCCAACACCGAGCACCGGCAGGCCACTGCTGACCTCCACGCCCGGATCGACCACATCAGCGCCAACGGGACCCGGCTCGCGCCCGAGGCGCCCCCGCCGGCCGCACCAACGCCTCGGGCACCTGCCACCGCCGCGGCCCGACCCCCCGCCGCCGCCCCAGGCGGCCCTCCCCGGAACGACACACGCGGAGTACGGGAGGTACCGCCACATCCTGCCCCAGCTGCAGCCCTCCACATCGCCGGCCTACCAGGGGGAGGAGACCCGCCCACCACCGCCCACCCGCCCGAGGCGCGGCCTGCCCGCCGCCTCGGCGCCGCCGTGCCCTCCGGCAACCACCCCCGCCTCGGGCCCCAGCGCCCCCCGCAGTAAGGCTCCCATCGCCGCCCGGCGCCAGTCGCCCGTCACCCTCGACCCAGACATCCACCTCGACCCAGGCGAAACCGCCTTCCTCTGCCCCCCTGACCCCACCGACCCCCCCACCGACCCGCCCCACGACCCCCCCCCCCCCCACCGCCCGCGATTTCGCCGCCCCCCTAGCCCGCCCCCGCCGCACCTCCTCCCCCGACCCGTGCCCTGACCGCCACCTCGGTACTACCAACCACATCGGCAACCACCGCCCAGTCGGGCCCCAGCGGCCCCTCAGTAAGGCTCTCACCACCGCCCACCGCCACCAGCCCGCCACGGACCACAGCCCAGCCCAGCCCAGTTTGCCCGAGGCGCGGCCCGACCGCCGCCTCGGCACTGCCGACCTCATCGGCAACCACCTCCAAGTCGGGCCCCAGCGCCCCCTCAGGAAGGCTCTCATCGCCGACCAGCGCCATTCGCCCATCACAGAACACAGCCCAGCCCAGCCCAGTTTGCCCGAGGCGCGGCCTGACCGCCGCCTCGGCACCGCCGACCTCATCGGCAACCACATCCCTGTCGGGCCCCAGCGCCCCCTCAGTAAGGCTCTCATCGCCGCCCGGCGCCAGTCGCCCATCACGGACCACAGCCCAGCCCAGTTTCACAAGGAACCCTCAGGCCACAGCCCAGCCCAGCCTCAGAAGGAACCCTCAGACCACAGCCCAGCCCAGCCTCACGGAGAACCCTCCTCCGAGGGCACAGCCGCCGACCACGACACCACCGTCATCAACCCGCCCGACCCGACCCCGACCCCCCCGTCCCACCCAGCCCTGAGGAGTTCGCCGGCCGACCTCCTCACCCGATCCCTCCAAGGAGCGGGCCTCCCTTTATTTTGGCCGCCCGCCCCTTGTCGACCTACCCCGCACCGCGCACCTCAGACCACACAGCTCAGCCTCACGAGGGACCCTCTCCAGACAATCCAGCCGCCGACCTTAAGGCTCTGCCCTCACGACCCTCCTCTCACCCAGATCTCCGGCCCCCACCTCGGGCGCCCCGCGCCCCCGCCTCGGGCGCGCCTCGAGCCCTCTCCTACTATTTGGTGGAGGGCTCCTCGGCACCCCCTCACTCCACTGACAAATAACCTGGCCTCCGGACTTACTGACTCTCTCCTGCTCCTTATGGGCCTCTCTGCTCCTTCCTGGGAGCCCCTCATCATTCTTCATACCTCTATTGTTCTATTTACCACTGTGCATTTATCTCTTATTTCTTCTACACACCACTGTGCAATATTTCCTATTGTATGTACCTACACTTACCACTGCATATATTTCATTATGTATGTACCTAACATGTTTTCCGCTGAGGCGTGCAATAAACGCGCCTTTCTTCCACCCCCGCCTTGCTTTCTTCCTTCTCGCGCATCGGTCGTAATGCGAAGCATTACGTTTGATGCGAGGGAAGGGAGAGACCCTCCCCCGCCGCTGTGGCGCTCCCTACTCACCTCGGCCGAGCCCCGGCTCGCCCCCCCCCCCCCCCCTCCTCCTGCCAGTCCTTTGTTCTGGCGCTCACGCCTCACCCGACGCCCGCTGCTCGCCACATCTCACCCTCCCCCGGGCCGCCAGCATTCGCACCTCACCCGCGCCCCTTCCTCCCTTATAAGGCCGCCCGCCGGCCCTCCTCAGGCACTCACCTCCCTGCCGTCTTCCGCTACTCTTCACTTTTTCCTGTTTGGGCCTACACCTCGGACCTGCGCACCAGCATCACCAACCATGCCTCAAGGAAAAGGACGAGGACGGAAGGGCTCCCGGGCCGCCCCCCGGACCCCGGGGCCCTCTACGTCGCCCGGGAGGGTCGAGTCACCACGATCCGTCTCGGTCTCCCCCCCGGCGCCCTCGGACCTTTCCTCGGGCGCCGAGACCTCCTCAGTGCTAGAGGCTATCCAGCGCATGCAGCTGGAGCACCGGCAGGCCACCGAGGAGCACCGGCAGGCCAACACCGAGCACCGGCAGGCCACTGCTGACCTCCACGCCCGGATCGACCACATCAGCGCCAACGGGACCCGGCCCGCGCCAGAGGCGCCCCCGCCGGCCGCACCAACGCCTCGGGCACCTGCCACCGCCGCGGCCCGACCCCCGCCGCCGCCCCCAGGCGGCCCTCCCCGGAACGACACACGCGGAGTACGGGAGGTACCGCCACATCCTGCCCCAGCTGCAGCCCTCCACATCGCCGGCCTACCAGGGGGAGGAGACCCGCCACAACCCCGCCTCCACGGCCGACGCCGTCAGGGAAATCCTGGCATCCGCCGAGGCGCGGCATTCAACCAGACGCCAAGGCATCCCATCCAACTACATCTTCCCCTCCGATCTGGTGAGGCGAGGTCCCGAGAAGAAGCCAGTCAAGAGGGGGGAGGCGACCAAGGACGAATACGCCCTCGCCCTCCTCACCCTCATCGACCACCCGGACTTCCCCGCCCACTCCGCCCCCGGACTCCACCACCATATCCTATCCATCTGTCGTGACAACCTCCTCTATCCCTGGACGACCGTCCGCCACTACTCTGAGGCGGTCTTTACCGCGATCGCGGACGGTACCCTCCCCCATGGCTGGCACGACCCAGTGGCCATAAACCTCCTCAGACTGGAGTCCCTCGCCATGCCTCCCCACTCCACCACCACCCAACTCCCCTCCCTCGACCCTGCAATGCCCCGCCCCCAGTTCCGCGGCCACACCGACACACGCGTGGCCTACAGTAAGGAGACCCACGGCCCACTCTGCTATGCCTGGAACCGGGACCCCCACTCCTGCACCCACGCAGCCCCGGGGGAGGTCCACGGCCAGGGGGTCTCCAGACAGCTACACGCATGCGCATACTGCGCCAATGTCCGGATGGTACTAACCAGGCACAGCGAGGACGCATGCCTGGCCAAGCGCGCCCGGGCAGCGGCTCCCGCCTCGCCGGATTTTTGAGGAGCCGGCACCTCCAGCCCGGCACGGAGGCCCCAGACCGGCCCACCAACCCTATCAAAGCCGCCCACCACACTGCTACCAGCCCTCCGGACACCACCGCCCACCCGCCCGAGGCGCGGCCTGCCCGCCGCCTCGGCGCCGCCGTGCCCTCCGGCAACCACCCCCGCCTCGGGCCCCAGCGCCCCCTCAGTAAGGCTCCCATCGCCGCCCGGCGCCAGTCGCCCGTCACCCTCGACCCAGACATCCACCTCGACCCAGGCGAAACCGCCTTCCTCTGCCCCCCTGACCCCACCGACCCCCCCACCGACCCGCCCCACGACCCCCCCCCCCACCGCCCGCGATTTCGCCGCCCCCCTAGCCCGCCCCCGCCGCACCTCCTCCCCCGACCCGTGCCCTGACCGCCACCTCGGTACTACCAACCACATCGGCAACCACCGCCCAGTCGGGCCCCAGCGGCCCCTCAGTAAGGCTCTCACCACCGCCCACCGCCACCAGCCCGCCACGGACCACAGCCCAGCCCAGCCCAGCTTGCCCGAGGCGCGGCCCGACCGCCGCCTCGGCACTGCCGACCTCATCGGCAACCACCTCCAAGTCGGGCCCCAGCGCCCCCTCAGGAAGGCTCTCATCGCCGACCAGCGCCATTCGCCCATCACAGAACACAGCCCAGCCCAGCCCAGTCTGCCCGAGGCGCGGCCTGACCGCCGCCTCGGCACCGCCGACCTCATCGGCAACCACATCCCTGTCGGGCCCCAGCGCCCCCTCAGTAAGGCTCTCATCGCCGCCCGGCGCCAGTCGCCCATCACGGACCACAGCCCAGCCCAGTTTCACAAGGAACCCTCAGGCCACAGCCCAGCCCAGCCTCAGAAGGAACCCTCAGACCACAGCCCAGCCCAGCCTCACGGAGAACCCTCCTCTGAGGGCACAGCCGCCGACCACGACACCACCGTCATCAACCCGCCCGACCCGACCCCGACCCCCGTCCCACCCAGCCCTGAGGAGTTCGCCGGCCGACCTCCTCACCCTATCCCTCCAAGGAGCGGGCCTCCCTTTATTTTGGCCGCCCGCCCCTTGTCGACCTACCCCGCACCCCGCACCTCAGACCACACAGCTCAGCCTCACGAGGGACCCTCTCCAGACAATCCAGCCGCCGACCTTAAGGCTCTGCCCTCACGACCCTCCTCTCACCCAGATCTCCGGCCCCCACCTCGGGCGCCCCGCGCCCCCGCCTCGGGCGCGCCTCGAGCCCTCTCCTACTATTTGGTGGAGGGCTCCTCGGCACCCCCTCACTCCACTGACAAATAACCTGGCCTCCGGACTTACTGACTCTCTCCTGCTCCTTATGGGCCTCTCTGCTCCTTCCTGGGAGCCCCTCATCATTCTTCATACCTCTATTGTTCTATTTACCACTGTGCATTTATCTCTTATTTCTTGTACCTACACACCACTGTGCATATATTTCACTATTTGTATGTACCTACACTTACCACTGCATATATTTCATTATGTATGTACCTAACATGTTTTCCGCTGAGGCGTGTAATAAACGCGCCTTTCTTCCACCGCCGCCTTGCTTCTTCCTTCTCGCGCATCGGTCGTAATGCGAAGCATTACGTTTGATGCGAGGGAAGGGAGAGACCCTCCCCCGCCGCTGTGGCGCTCCCTACTCACCTCGGCCGAGCCCCGGCTCGCCCCCCCCCCCCCTCTCCTGCCAGTCCTTTGTTCTGGCGCTCACGCCTCACCCGACGCCCGCTGCTCGCCACATCTCACCCTCCCCCGGGCCGCCAGCATTCGCACCTCACCGCCTGTCGCCCCTCCCTCCTCCCTTATAAGGCCGCCCGCCGGCCCTCCTCAGGCACTCACCTCCCTGCCGTCTTCTGCTACCCTTCACTTTTTCCTCCGCCCACCCACCCTACTCTCCCTTACCTACTCACTCCCGAGGGTGGAGGGCTCCTCGGCACCCCCTCACTCCACTGACAAATAACCTGGCCTCCGGACTTACTGACTCTCTCCTGCTCCTTATGGGCCTCTCTGCTCCTTCCTGGGAGCCCCTCATCATTCTTCATACCTCTATTGTTCTATTTACCACTGTGCATTTATCTCTTATTTCTTGTACCTACACACCACTGTGCATATATTTCACTATTTGTATGTACCTACACTTACCACTGCATATATTTCATTATGTATGTACCTAACATGTTTTCCACTGAGGCGTGTAATAAACGCGCCTTTCTTCCACCCCCGCCTTGCTTCTTCCTTCTCGCGCATCAATTAAAATTATATTCCTCCTTTTGTTTGATTAATAATATATTCCTGCTTTTGGTTAATTAATATTATATTTCTTATTTTGGTTCAGTAATAAAAGTCATCCGTTTAGTTAATTAATATTATATTCCTCCTTTTGGTTAATTAATAATGTATTCTCCGCTCATTCAAATCAAGTGAGCTTCACGTGGTTGTCATTTGATAGGAGCATACAGAATGGCACAACAATTGAATAAGTATTTAATCAACCAACAATATTAATTCAATTCAATTCAATGAATCCAATTCAACCAATTCCTCTTGAGCTGTTTAATCAATTGTGTCTTTGTCATTTTCGGTCTTCTGTAGGAGTTGGATTGCTTCTTGCTCGATGAGAACGGCTACGTCGTCTTATCTGACATAAGTTGGGAGGTGAGTATAATTGGTTGGGCTGGGTTAAGAAATATATATAATATCAGCATCTTAGGTCGTATCAAGACGGATACCAACTTGTGATAAGTGCGCACCACTGATATCAGCTTCTTAGTGCCGCTTCACTAAGAGAAAGACTTAGAGACTTGATAATTGTCGCTTGTCGACTAGGATATGGTTAGGAGCGGTGCAATGAGGGCTAAGTGAACTTTCACCTGCTTAAAGTTGCAGAGTCCAGTTTGTTTGTTTGTTTTTTTATTGTTGTTTTACGTCCTCGCAACATCTAAGGATATGCTTAGGAGCAGTGCAATGAGGGCTAAGTGAACTTTCACCTGCTTAAAGTTGCATAGTCCAGTTTGTTTGTTTGTTTATTGTTGTTTTACGTCCTCGCAACATCTAAGTTCATATCAGGACGGGTACCGACTTGTGACAGTGCGCACTCATGTCGACTTTATAGTGCTGCCCCACTGGGATACCAGGCTGCCAGCACCCTGACCTGATATCCCACTCAGTCACATTATCCTGACACTGAGCCAACCAGTCCTTGGCCTATCCTATTAATGCCGAGCGCCTGGCTAGGAAGCGACAAGCATCAATTTTTTTGTAATTCATTGGTTTGACTCGACCAGGGTTCGAACCCACGAACGCACGATCTACCAGCACGGGAGAGCATAGTCCAGTGGTTTTAAGTTTCTGCCATTCTTTTACTACATTACTTTAGTTTGAAGTAACTTGTATTTGATATGGTTCATTTTGTAATATGGTGGAAGTGAAAACATCTCAAATTAATTTGGCAATGCACGTCGAAATTCTGACATTCTAGCCCTTCAGCGGTAACAGGTTCTATTTAAGGGACTAGGCATTCCCTTCTATGAAGCAACAAATGCTTAATAAGTGCACCAGTATCTAAGTTTGGTAAGTGTCTTGGTTTCGAAAATGCACAAACACAAGGGTTCTTACCTTATGTAAGGTTCTAATATAGATTTCAGTGAAGTTGTGCTAGCAAATAGGCAACATTAGATACGCTACCACTTGTATGTATGTGTTTTAGTTTCCAATGTAAATTTCAGTGAGGTTGTGCTAGTCAATATTATGCTTTACCTAAATACCACTTGTATACATGTGGATAAGTTTCTAATGTAGATTTCAGTGAAGTTGTGCTAGCAAATATTTTACATTACATAAAATACCACTTGTATTCATGTGGATAAGTTTCTAATGTAGATTTCAATGAAGTTCTGCTAGCAAATAATTTACATTAAATAAAATACCACTTGTATTCATGTGGATAGGTTTCTAATGTATATTCCACTTAGGTTGTACTGGCCAATATTCTACATAAGATAAAAGGCCAATTGTATGCATCTATGTAGTGAATAGAATCAATAAAGCTGGAATACTATTCAACATGAAGATGAATGCCAGGAAGACCAAAACAATGGTTATAAGTAAAAAGACAGATAAACCAAATGTCAATATAACCATAGATGGCACAAACATAGAACAAGTATCCAAATTCATATATCTCGGACAAAAGATTACAAATGATGGGAGATGTGAGGAAGAAATTAAAAGAAGGATAACAATAGCCCAAACAACATTCTCCAAAATGTATAGAGTGTTAACATCAAGTAAGATATTAATACAAACAAGGAAGCGTATTCTTCAGTGTTATGTGTGGTCTACTCTAATGTATGGGGCAGAGACATGGACAATCTCTAAGAAAATGTACAAACGTTTAGCAGCATTTGAGATGTGGACTTATCGAAGGATGATGAAAATATCATGGACAAAGAAGATCACCAACAAAGAAGTTCTCAGAAAAATTAAAAATAAGAAAAGCTTGTTTGCCACTATACAGACAAAGAAACTTATTTATTTTGGCCACATCATTCGTCAGAGTTCAATATACCGCACATTGTTGGAAGGGAAGGTGAATGGCAGCAGAGGAGAGGGACCAAGAACATCATGGTTTACAAATATTTCACAGTGGACAGGCTTGAATTATTCACAGTCTATCAGAACAGCACAACATCGGGATAAGTGGAGAACCATTGCATCCAACCCTCGACTAGAGGACGGAACTATTGATTGATTGATTGATGTAGAGCTGCAGTATGATTCACCTCTAACTTAGCATTTCATCAATCAATCAATAGGATACAGCTATAATAGGCCTTGGACCTGTTAGCCGCTCTTAATTAATAGAAATCGAGACAGTTCTTCAGATGTGGTGGATTGTAGCAACTGTCACTGGCTCCAAGATATACGTAATGCTTGACCAGTATGTATCCAGTCGGGACTTGAAACAGTTCACAGACTGCGCTGCCTGAGTAGTGGCTGAATGGATACCAACTTTGCTATCACGTTGTCGCCAACACGTTGCAATGTTGCCTTTGTGCTTTTTCTAGGTGGGTAAGTTTTTCGGGGAGCTGGACGGCACACTCATGTCGGCCATGATCCAGACCGGAACGAAGGATGAGTTGGGGCATCAGCAGGGCATCTTCCAGAGGTGAGAAAGCTTTGCAAATATATAACCTCTCTAAATCGAGCAACCATGGAACCGACTTTAAATGGTCCATTTAGGGAGGTGGTCGGTTTAGGGAGTTTTTGTAATCGTTACAATGGTATTGTATGGGCGATCGTTTTGGACCCAAATAAAGCGAATGATATAGAGGAGTGGTTCATCTATGGAGGTGGTCAGTTAGAGGGGTTTTACTGTATATAAATATATATATATATATCATTTGTTTGTAGTTTACGAATTGCATGTAATGCAAGTACTTACCATTGATACCAACTGGCTTCCCGTGCGGAGGTCGTGATTTCGCACCCGAACCAAGTGAAATAAATGACGTATGGAATTTGTGTTTATCGGTACCTAGCCTGGTACTGGGCATTAATAGGATAGGGCAATGGTTGGGTTGCTCAGTATCAGGATAATGTGACTGATTGGGGAATTGAGTCATGGTGTCAGAGGCCCGACTTTCCATTTGGGGCAGCACTATGAAGTCGCTATGAGTGCGCACTATGACAGGTCGGTGCCCGTCCTGATATGACCCTAGATATTGCTAGGAGATAAATCCCCACCAACCAAACAAGCTTATTACTTAATTGTTTAGTTTTTTTCTCCTCCCTACCCTCCATCTTCTTCCCAATGCTCCTAACTACAGTGAGACAGAAACAGCAAATAATTGCAACAGCAGCTTCACATTATATCTCCATGGCGACCAAGTCGGTCACTGGACTAATGCATGAATGAGTAAATTAATCACTAATGGTATTAACCAAATATGGAAGAGGACTTTGTTGAATGCACTCACCTGTTGTCTTGTAGGGTCGACATGTATAATCATCAGTCGATGTGTGAAGTGTGGACAAGGAGAGATTCAGCAGCCCCGTCCATATCGGTCAATGTGAGTAAATGAACCCAGCATGTGCTTACTAGTAATATCCTACATGTAGTCTTGATTCAGAATAAGGGAAGGGTATGGTTTATTACATGGAAGAGTTACATAAAAGGTACAACGGGGGAATCAGTCGACGGGGTCGATGTCGAGGGAGCTATGAATTACTATGTATCCATGAATCACTGTGCATCTTTGATTCACTGTGCATCTTTGATTCACTGTGCATCTTAGATTCACTGTGCATCTATGGTTCACTGTGCATCTGCAATTCACTCTGCATCTTTGATTCACTGTGCATCTATGGTTCACTGTGCATCTTTGATTCACTGTGCATCAATGATTCAATGCGCATTTATGAATCTCTGTGCATCTGTGATTCACTGGGTATTTATGATTCAATACACATCTATAATTCACTGTGCATCTGTGATTCACTGTGCATCTGTGATACACTGTACTTCTCTGATTCAATGCACATCTACGATTCACTGTGTATTTATGATTCACTGTGCATCTGCGATACACTGTGCATCTATGATTTAATGCACATCTATGATTCACTGTGCATCTGCAATTCACTGTGCATCTATGATTCGCTGTGCATCTATGATTCTCTGTGCATCTACAATTCACTGTGCATCTACAATTCACTGTGCATCTACAATTCACTGTGCATCTACAATTCACTTTACTTCTCTGATTTAATGTGCATCTACGATTCACTGTGCATCTATGATTTAATGTACCTCTAGGATTCACTGTGCATCTGCGATTCACTGTGCATCTACAATTCACTGTGCATCTACAATTCACTGGTCTTCTCTGATTCAATGCACATCTACGAATCATTGTGCATCTACGATTTAATGCACATCTATGATTCACTGTGGACCTGCGATTCACTGTGCATCTACGATTCGCTGTCTATCTATGATTCTCTGTGCATCTACAATTCACTGTGCATCTACAATTCACTGTGCATCTACAATTCACTTTACTTCTCTGATTTAATGTGCATCTACGATTCACTGTGCATCTATGATTTAATGCACATCTAGGATTCACTGTGCATCTGTGATTCAATGCACATTTACAATTCACTGTGCATCTAAGATTCACTGTGCATCTAAGATTCACTGTACATATATGATTTACTATGCATCTATGATCCAATGCGCATTCATGAGTCACTGTGGATCTATGATTCACTGTGTATTTACTATTCAATGCACATCTATGATTCACTACACATCTATATTTGCTACTGTGTTCACATCACGTGACTAAAATAGAGTGGACCTGTTGCCTAAGTAGGCTAGTCTAGTAGTAAGAGTAGAAAATAATAATATATATATATATGCCAAGAAAATCAAAAAGAACTAACCATATCAACCAACTACCTACCTGCTACTGTAATGCAGGCAATCAAGCACCTTACTAGCAGCTACTGTGTGATAAGATAACACCAACACTACAGCTGGCCAGCATTGAAAACAAGCCTGAGTACTCGGGCTTATATGCTATGGACAGTATAAATACAAAATACAATAAAAAATATAAAAAAGAAAAATAAGACATAATAAAATTATACCAAATCACCAGAATACTAGTTTGTTACTGGCTAGTTGAGACCCTAACCCTTTTGATCAATCAAAGCAGGTTAATTTCCCATATAACGCCATCTACCTGGAGTAGAGCATCTTTAATATCCATTAGCGGGGACTTTAAATGCAGTACTTTAACCAGGAACATGCTTGTTACTCACATTGATATGTGTGTGGGGGGGGGGGGGGGGGGAGGGGGGGGGGGGTTGACAGAGTATTTGGCTAGAGGTCTCTCGGTCAATGGAATGGAGAGAAGGTTATGACATTAAAGTCAAGCCGCTGAGATGTATGGCCGCCAATTGCCTGTTAACCCTCTGAAAGCCAATAATAGCCAGGAGTCAGGCCCTATAGCACTCACACATTTGCCACTGGAATTTACTCAAGGAGAGTGAGATAAAAAGGCTTTATAGAAAAATGTGAGTTATCACCCTGTTTATTGATAACTGCTGCACATTGAGTATATTGATATTATTTTGTATCGATTTGGGGGTGTCCTATGGCACAGTGGACTGCTTGATAATTCCTTTTTCTTACTTTTATTTTTAACATTTCATTTTGTTTAATTTTGTTTAGGGGAGGTATTTCCTGTAGTGTTTTGATTGTTGCAATTCTTCAAAAATGTATTGTGTTTGTGAAGCGATATTGAATAGCAGTTTGCAATACTGAATAGCAGTTTGCTAATTAACAATATATTTATTTCACTTCAAACTGTTCGACATTGTACTGATTTAATCCCATATTCTTCTTGCAGCCGTTCAAAGGTGTATTAGGGTTCCTAATATGGTTATTTCAAGAACTAGCAATGTGAGTATTACTCTTTTTGGTATATTTCATATTAAATCTGTCATATTTCTAACAAGTGCTCAAAGTATAGCAAAGATAATAGGTAATAAAACTTTGTTATTTATATCATCTAAATGAATATACATTTTAGCAAATTCATTTTTCCAGTTATTATTTCAATAAATAGATCTATTTTATATCAGTAATCGAATCCACGACAATTTGTCACTCTTTTTACATTAAAGATGCATAATCCGATAGATTTCAGTTTCTTCCATGTTTTAAAAACCAGTATATCGGGTTGATCGTTATCATCTACTAGTCTCAGATAACTTCTACTAATAATGGCTAACTTTGGAGATATTTGAAGTGAACACGTGAAAATAATGTTGGCGTACATGCTGAAATATTGGTCACGATAGGCGTATTTGTATTTTAAATTCACATAATAGTTTGTTTATGCATTAATAAATGTTTAATAAGTATGCTAGTAGTAGTATCTAATTTGGATGTATAAGATCAACTGGAGGGGAACCGGACGTGATGGTCGAATCGGTAGAGTGCTGACTGGCTTCCATTGTAGGAGGTCGTGGATTTGGTCTCCGATCGAGTCAAACCATTGACTAACCAAATGTATACTTGTTAATACCTTGCCTTGCAATTATTTAACCGCTACGTAACTAACAAAACAAGAACACAACACATAATACAATTGGATGAGTAATTCCTCTGGCTGGTACCCCCTAAAAGGCCCCTCCGTTTATATAAAGAAAATTTTCCTGCCGACTGGAGGCAGATACAGTGTATTGGAGCCGCAGGTGGACTGGCGAGCTGCAGTAACCGGATGCGGGCAGCCCTGTGGGCGGCCCCCAACCGGACGTGATGGTCGAATCGGGAGAGTGCTGACTGGCTTCCATTGTAGGAGGTCGTGGATTTGGTCTCCGATCGAGTCAAACCATGACTAACAAAATTTATACTTGTTAATACCTTGCCTTGCAATTAGAATTAATAGAATATGGCAAGGCCTAGTTTGCTCAGAATCGGGATAATGTGACTGAGTGGGATATTGGGTCATAGTGCCAGTGGCCTGCTCTTCCAGTGGGGCATCACTATACGTGCACACTGTCATGAGCCAGTATAAGTCCTTATGTGACCATAGATGTTGCTAGGATGTAAAATCCCAACAAACAAACGATTAAATTTAGGGAAGTGCTTTGTTTTCTAAAGTTTTATGTTTTCATCGGATAATGCAACTTTCAATTATGAATATTCTTTTACTATTATTATGGAATACAGATCTATTTAAGCACCAGAACTCACAATGTGAGCATATACTGCACATGTAGTTTATTACCATGTTTTGCTATAATTATATCTGGCTGGCCATTTCAATATGAATCATAAATGACATAATCATGCTGTGTTGTCTTTTCAGATTCATGGTAGAATTCAATTTTCGTAGCATATTTCAAGAACGAGGAGTCAGAGCAACAGGTAAGAAAAATGAAACAATTTGTTTAGTCGGAGTAATTTTATTCGATGAATGTTATTTTGCTACTTCTGTATATAAACAAGACAAACATTCTAGAAACAAGACAAATAATTGTTTGGTCGAGAACAAAACGTCGAATCATGGTTATCATCTATGTTGTGTGCTTAGATACCTCCCCGGAGGACCGTCTACACAGCCTGGAGGATGTCCAGGATGTCATGGAGGAAGTCTTATCGCGCCTCACCCGCTTCGGCGACAGCGACCAGGTGGGGTTTTTTTTTAAGTTTGAGTATTTTCTTGTCATGGGTTTAAAGATCTCCACGATTTCGCGGATTTCCGCGATTGTTCATATTCACTGATTAACGTTCGCAAAATGCCAATATAGAAAATTAATTATATTGTAGGCAAAGCTTCCACTGTATAGGATATCTATATAATATATATAATATATAGTATGTATTATATATATTATGGCAACAAGTGCTTAGTCCGAATCGCATTTTTATATGACCTCCGATGTTGCGAGAACATCAAACACAAACAAGAAAGGGTTAGGTATGGGCGATAATATAGTCACAACAATAACAGTTTAATCCTGACTTCCGGCATTTTTCCGCAATTCCCTGACAGTGCTACTAATCATATGGCGGAAAATCCGCGTTATCACGGAAATTTGGCGTTGGCTCCAAGCTCTCGGCCTGATTTCCATGCTTTTTGTCGAAGGCCACTTTCATCCCTGCTTGTCTCAGCACCAAGATTGCTGGTTTTCCAGTTGCACTATGCTATTTGAATTTGAGCCATCTAATGAATGTTATCCTGCCATGCAGCAATAGACGATTTCCAACACCAACCCGCCCTCTGGCGGCAGTGGAAAAACTAATGATGTAGGTAGCAGGTCACTGTTCAGGATGCATACTATGTGGATAGCATTTTTTAGGAGATTTCCACCACTACCTTTGCCTCTGATGACAGTGGCAAGAACTAATATGGGTAGCAACTTATTGTGTACCAATAAAACCTCTCTAACCGACTACCCCCCTATATATTAATCGCTTTATTTGAGTCCCAAACGATTACCCATACAATGCCATTGCAATGATAAAAATACTCCTTAAACCGACCACCTCCCTAATTGGACCATTTAATGTCGGTCCCATGGTCGGTCGATTTAGAGAGGTTTTACTGTAGTATGATCAGTGGAAAAGGTCTTCCACTATTAACCTGCCCTCAGAGGCGTATTCGATTAACCAACTTGGGTCACCCGAGTAACTTTTTGGCGCATGCGCAGACTCTACATCCTCGGGTTGCATAATCGAACACTCTCCAACACCCTCGGGGTGCAAAGAATGGTGGCTTAATCCAAAATTCTTTTTTTGGTTAAAATAACCGATATAAACTACAGCAAAATAGGATTTAAAGTATTTTATGATTGCATAGTTTCGTTATATTTCCATTTCATTATTACAACAACAAAAAACATTTAAAAAAACACGTAGGACATGGGCTGGTAACTGATATCCTACAGGTACCAGCACAAATGTGATGTCATCACTCATAGCGAACTCCAGCCAAGAGGTGGGTTCCTGGGGTCGGGTCGTTTTTCACACAGCACGTGTATTTCTCGACTCCACTCACGGTATTCGATTTGAAATTCTGATGACTCGGGTGACCTGAGTCACCAGTGTCGTGTTAATCGAATACGGCATTAGTGACAGTAAAAAGAATTAATTTTGTAGGTAGTAGCTCACTGCGCATGTTCCGTGGAAAAGGTATAGGCCTCTATGTCTTGCGATGCAGTAATTTCTTGCATGGTGCAAATTTAAACACTATGACCTTGACATCGAGTCAGCCTTACCTTCCTGCCACCATGACATTGACCTGACCGTAACCTTCGACCTCCTGCATCCACCAGGTGCTGACGTGGAAGGAGGACCTGTTCCGTGAGAAGGATGTGACCCGCGACCACGTGATTGCGTGGTACGAGAAGGTGCGCGCGCAGTACGGGACGCGGTTTGAAGGTCACGAGGCATGCGTGAAGCAGGTGCCGGGCTTCATGGTCGACATGGACGCCCTGCCGCAGAGTCTGTCCATCACCAGCTGTGGGTGGTGCACGCGGTGAGTTGGCGCCGGTCAACTGGATTGGCACCAGGCGCGCCTTGTAAAAAAAAAGTTAGTTTTATTTAATGACGCCTCTAGAGCGCGTGGATTTTTTATCATCGGCTATTGAACATCAAACATATGGTCATTCTGACATATTTCTTTGGAGGAAACCCGCTGCCACCACATAGGCTACTCTTTCCGATAAGCGGCAAGGCGTCTTTTATATGCACCATGTGCGCCATGTGTGCAAATCACACACTCTCAGTTCTAGCAGATTATAACTATAAAGTGTAAGTCTATTACTTATCCACTACTGATTTAGCAGGCTAAAAGCCTGTATTAGGACGTATATTACTTATCCACTATTGATTTAGCACACTATAACCCTGTATCAGGACGTATATTACTTATCCACTATTGATTTAGCAGGCAATAAGCCTGCATCAGGGTGTCTATTACTTATCCACTATTGGTTTAGCAGGCTATAAGCCTGTATCAGCATGTCTATTACTTATCCACTATTGATTTAGCATGCTATAAGCCTGTATCAGGACGTCTATTACTTATCCACGATTGATTTAGCAGGCTATAAGCCTGTATCAGGACCTCTATTACTTATCCACTATTGATTTAGCAGGCTATAGACCAGTATCAGGCTGTCGATTACTTATCCACTATTGATTTAGCAGGCTATAAACCAGTATCAGGATGTCTATAGCCGTGTTTACACGGAGAAGTTAATTCGCTTCATATAAATCGCGTTGCCTAGTTCGCCTCAGATTCGCCGTGTAAACGCGCCACTGATGCGTATTAGGGCTGATTCGCTTCATATAATTCGCTTATTGTAATCCGCCTGGCGAGGTGGTTTATATGAAGGGGACTACGAAAGTCGCTTCATTAAAAGCTTGTGTTAACACACTAGCGGTTTATTTGAGGCGGATTAATGACGTCACACGCATGCGCACTCCACTATTTTTTTTGTTTTCTTCCGGTGAACCGCGCACGTTGCCAGTGTTGTCGTGGACGGAGCGAGGCGAAGTTCACACTCATTTTTTCCCATCGAAAACAACAGCTAACAATGACGTGTAGTTCAAGTGAAAAGGCCACCAAAAGGGACAACTGGGACGACGAAGAGGAGTCCGCCTGCTGATCACGCTTTGGGGAGACGATGGCGTGCAAAGTCAACTAGAGAATTCGGGCGGAATATTCATATTTATCGGCGTTTGGCTGCACGATTGAACCGGGCGTCTGGTGCAGGAGGTGCGAGAGAACCGCCTTTTCCTGTCGGACAAAAGTAAAGATTTAACACAAATGTACCGAAAGTGCCGCGATAACAACAAGTGAGTAGTTGTCATATGAGATAACTGTGTTTCATAACAAATAGATCGTAAAGCCGTGTTTGTCGCACTCAAATCAATTAGCCGGCAATTGAGTAGGGTTGGACGTATTAAAAAAGATCACCACCCCCAGTATCGCTACATTTCCTGAATGAAGTGCTGTACTTAATTTTTAATCACACATGGGCCTATTAACACCACACCTCTCAATAGTATTGATATTTATTATTGCTGGGCTAACCTATTTCATTCGGAACACTTCTCCACACATTGTGTCAATACAAAGTGTCACATGTTTAACTTGTGGATAATGGATGCTTTATAAAAAATAACATATTGCTCGCCTTTTGCTCGCTTCGGCGCGGTTCGGCCGCCGGCTAAATTTTCCATGACGTCATTCTCATTACCATATTCCTTTGTTCTCAAGTGTCCATCTGCTTAACAATTTACCCCCACCGATTAGGCTATATCACAGACATTACTGGAAATAGCTCCTATTAGTTATACAGCCAACTTATGTGATTAAAAATCTGTTCACTATTCTGTTTATTCATCTCCCAATTAATTTTGGCAGTCGCAGTGGGCGGCGCACCCCAGACCTTCAGGTATTTCGAGGCCCTGGATGAGATTCTGGGTACAAGACCGACAGCCGTGCCCGTCAACTACCTCGACACTGACCACCTGTCGATGGAACAAGGTAAGGCCAACGAAACTGTACTGATTATTGAAATGCTACTTTTACACACAACGGCCACACACATGTCTTCCAAACGACAAACAAATGTACATAAAATAAAAGACATCGACTACTATGCTACTTAATGTAGCTATTTTATATACAAGCTTCGCGACATGTATACTTCGCTTCATCCAGTTTGCATTTCTCACAGTGCATCTGTAGAGAGCACAGCAAATTACCACTGAGGTAATTTTTGCCTGTGGACGGCTTCGACCTGCAGCGAACTAGTTTACTCCATTTAACGGTTAATTAATGTGAGTAACAACACCACCTAATATGACCCCTGAAGTCAGTGGTTATCTGACCCGCCCCCTAATTCGCCATATACCACATCGACTGTAGAGGTGTGTGTGGGGGGTGTGGCTCAACCACACGCAGTCGAGGTCAGGCCAGTTGGGGTCTGACCGTTGGTGACCCGTCCCGACACCTAGCGCAGTCTAGTGGTACTGCGCTGGTGGCGTCGTAGTCTCCGCTGCTACCGCGTGATAGTAGAGCTCATGTTCAGACTACTACACTTACAACCGAGTTCAGTAACATTCGCACAAAACATAACCTAATTATAATTTTTTTTGCAGAAGGTGACACAGAAGACTTGCTACGGGGGGCAGAGGAGGAGGTCGCCCAGGACATCCTCGTCGACGTCGAAGTCCAGTTGGACCACTGACCTCGGGCCACACCTACAGATAATGCAGCAGTAGAAGGTCGTCCCCGCTGCCACCCAGCCTAGGCAACCCCACAAGACCAAGTAAGGATTTCTCTAGTAAAATGAAGCACTCGCTAACATTATATGTTACACCGCATGCTAAATTGTCACCATCATGGTGTCTCTGGGATGTTTTTGCTCTGTACAATGTTGGTCGCTTTAAATCTGTTTATATAAATAAGGTGTAGTTACAACCTATGCTTTGCAAGCGAGTTATATGTGCAGAGGATGCAAAATGTAAACGCTATATATGAACGACGGTTAAAAGAAAAATATGTAAAAAAAACATTGTTACACGGCTAATTTGGCATTGCCGGTGTACACACATTACGACCCACTTTGTATGTTCTTTAGTATTTGGAGGCTTTACATGTGGTTAGCGCACTAATGGTAGAGACAACCTAGTGCTTTGAAAGTGGGTCATAGGTCCATATGATGGAGAATGTAAACCTCTATATAAACGCAGGAAAAAAAAATATGTCAACCACACAGTTTTACAGGCGGCTTATGCATGTCCACTGTAAACACTATTTGGCTCCTTTTTTATGTTCATGGCCACTACACTGGTTTTCCATGTACGCGCATATATCTACCAATGTGGTTAGATTAAAAGATTACAAGTACGAAAAGTTCATGTAACGCTAATGAAGGCCAATGCGGACAACTATTGTGCGTCACCAAATTATGTACCTAATTGACAATACGGAAAAAACATTTTGCTAGTTATTAACACCAACGCTATTGTTATTCCAGCCACGCCGAGACGCACCACGAAAGGCGTTGGAAAGAACGAGCGGGTGATGACCAACCTAATCTCCCAGTTCATCACCGCCCAGCGCGAAACCGCCGCCCTCTTCACGACCATGAACAAAGGAGGATGGAACGGGAGATGGACATGGAGGAACGGCGCCTTGGAAGGGGGTTAGAGATGGAGGAAAATCGTCAGCTAAGAGAGAAGGAGAACCACGCTGAACATAGCGAAGAGCACGAAGAGAGGATTGTCAGGCTGATCCTGGCCGGCCAGCGTACATCACCACCAACGCAACATTTCCAAAGTGCTACGACAGAGGGTCTCACACGGATTACCCTACTCACCCCACAACAGCAACAACAGCCACAACAGCAACAACAGCCACAACAGCAACAACAGCCACAACCTGGACCCTCACATGACATTAGTCCCACTGCAAGCTATTTTGAATACAAATAACCGAACATCTATGACATTTGTGGGATGACAGTTGTGTGTAAAGGTTTAGGGCGATTTATGTAACCTTTTTAGGAAACAGTATAGTCCAAATTTGTTGCCCATTTACCGTCGTTCATGCCATGCTATTTGTTTACTGTGTATTCCTTGAAACGTGACCTTTCCTACTTGCCATTTCAATAAAATGTGCTAAGTAGTTCCCAATCTTATTTTGTTTGTTCCATGTTTTGTAGGCCCACTTACATCTCAGATTATTTGGACTATCTCGGGACTTGCCTGAAGAATTACTTATATAGCAATTTATTTCCATTGTTTAACTCTGTTACTAATGCAGTGTTACATCGCATATTGTTTATGTGAAATATTCATTACGATTGGAAGGACACACAAAAAACGGAAACATAAATGCCATTTTAATGTACTTTATTTACACGTTTATACGCTTCAGGATGGCTGTAGATGTGATATTATGGGGACAGTCCAATATAATGCTTATCATCAGCAACTGCGAAGCTTAAAGCGGAGGAAGATCAAGATTTAGTGACAACCTTTACAGTCATGTAAACTTTACAGTTATGCCATTTATGCCAATCAGGCAGCACGACAGGCCAATATCCCTCAGAGATTCAGCTTATGGCTGATATTCGAGCGGCATCCTAAACTGAAGTACATTATGCCCTATTCTTTAAATGTTGTTCACTAGGCTATGAAACGTCAAGTAGCAATTTGGAATGTATTAATCTTGTGAGAGAAATGATTAGCATTTCCTAACTTTCTTCATATATGAAGTATTATTACATGCACAATCGCTTACGTAAAATACTAATTATTATTAGGACCAAACAAAACGGCACTCAAACCTATGCGAATTTAATAACCTTGTATTTCTACACCGTGTACCGCCCGCTTCATCAGTGAACGTATATGATATAATGGTTGACGTCGTCAAGCCCTCCTTCAAGTATACCACTATGGTCCACACCAAAACAATAATGCGCGGCCACTATTACGTTAGTGTTCATACATACTAATTGGCGAATTGGTTGAGTAAAAACCAAACATATATGCGCCGACTGCAAATCGTGTTAGCTTATTTTCTAGCAGTGTGTTGTGCGGCGAAAATTTATGGCCGTTAACTAACACCTTCTGTAATAAACGTAACATCCTAAGTTAGTTTTACTCGACTAAAATATGACATATACGCCTCGCGTATATCTCCTCCCCATTGCCCTCATCTTGCACGTCATGCGCCACTATGGTCTGGTTGTTCGTTGGGACCCTGATCCCACTCGATGTTGAAAGCCTCCTTGTGTACTTCACATATATTATTCAATGTGAAGCACACAAGGATGACTACGGTGACGTCCTCAGTAGCAATGTCGGTGCGTTTCTGCAGCATCCTCCACCGTGCTTTGCAGCGCCCCGAAAGTGTTCTCTATCGTCATCCGGGGCGCGCGACAGTCGGTAGTTAAAAGTTTGTCTGTTCCCTGGTTGTTGGTCTGCCTGTGTCAGAAAAGGCTTTCATCAACCAGGGACGCAGAGGGTAAGCCGGGTCGCCCAGAATGACCACAGGGACTGTTGCATTACCAAGCTGGCGGGGCCTGTCGCGGGAAGAGGATGCCTGCCTCAGCTTCGCGAATAGCGACGAGTTGGCCAACACGCGCGCATCGTGCACCCTACCTGGCCAACCCGTCCGCAATGTTCAGCACTTGGTATTGATGGTCGCACATCACTTGAGCGACTATGGAGTAATACCCCTCCGGTTGTGGTAGTCGGTTGTGGTGCTGCCGGGGGGCCATGATGGGGTATGTGGGTGCCATCTATAACTCGCGCCACAGTTTGGAAAACCAAATCGAGATTCGAAGCCCTCGATGATCTCAGTTAGGCGCTCCGCATTCGGCAACTTTATATACTGTGGCAGCAGGACGCGGACAATAGCAGCGCAGGTGTCGTGAAAAATCACGCAACACGTACACTTCGCTATTCCGAATAGATGCCCGACTCCCCGATAGCCCGCTCCCGTCGCCAGCAACCAGAGGGTAACTGCCACCCGCACTTCGACAGAAATGCACCTAGAAAAAGTGACAGAAAATAAACAAAATATTTAAGAAATGTGCAAGGTGCAAATGAGTGCAGCGTATGTTTCACATAACACATTAACTATCGCTGACGTGAGCATATTATTTAATCATATATACAAATAATCTAGATGTAAACACGGAATCGACATTTAGGTAAAATTGTTGTAACCAGCGAGCCGGCCTATTGACCCGAAGTGACCTACTATAGTAGTAACATTAGATGCACTATTTACATTTGGGAAGCACGCTGACCTACTTAGTGTTTGCCAGAGCCGCTCACGCGGGCACCCATAGGCCCGCTGATACTCACCACTCTTTTTTGTATATAAATTTGGCGTGAATCCTTAAGCATTGGATATTGTATGGCAGACAGCTCTATTTAACTAGTACTGGATGCAGTAACGGAGCAGTAGCACCATACCTGCGCATATTCGTGTCGGCACGGGCAATTTCGGCGCGGAGTTTCTGCACGATGTGCTCGAATGTTGCCCGCCGCATTCGGAAATTGGCCAACCATTCCTCATCCCCAAACGTGGAGCGAGGAGCACAATGTCCCTCCACCAGTGGACAGACCTGGAATAGTAGTGATTGGGGAGAACATTTAGGTAAAAAGAGAAGACTACTTCGTTTCATGCAGTTTGCGTCATATTATTCGCCCTAACGTCCACAGCTTTATGGACACTAAAGCCGCAACAAAAATTTAAAACAACGAAAAAAAAAAAAGCAATACCACACAAGAATGGAGGGCGGCAACTAGTCCGATTCCTGTAGATCGGATTCTATAGATAGGGCTCAAGTGCGCCGCCTCCGTCACTAACAAAAAAAAAAAAAAAATGTAAATCACAGTACTGCAAGGCACAGGTTAGCACGGGTCAAGCTGTCACTATACTTGCAAATTCGCCCAAATACTAAAATTTTGTGTAAACAAGTAAATGTATTCTGCATTATACGCCGTTGTACACATTTGGTGTTATGTGAGAAAAGAGATTAATAATTGGGCCTATATATTTGCTATTGCTTCTAGCCTATGCGAGCCGATTTGTGTACAGAAGTACACAAGCTTTAGCGCCATCATGATACAAGCGAGTGGTGACAGCACTGGATCTCAATACTTACCGGACTGTAAATACGGGGTGTGATATGTAAAAGGTACAAGTACTTGTGGTTAGATGATAAGAATGACAACTACATTCGAGCAAGAAAACACACTCGATAGTTCAAATAGCTGAAGATAAAACACGTTAGCTGATGCCTACCTTTGCCGAACCCACTGAACCCTCTCCGGCCGAGCTTGCAGAGTCAAGATCGCTATTATTTGCAGGACAAATGCTCGCCGCTCATCTTGCTGCCACTCCAAGAATCGCTGTGATCTGCGCGCCGACCGCCGCACAATAGTGGCCATGTTGGCTCTTGCACGACGGAATATGTCGAGTCTTGACATCTCTTGTTCTGCATTGCACAGCAAGCTAGCTACGTTGACCGCCATTGTTGTTGGCAATAACCGGTCATGCGCAGATATCCACTTCCGCCTTAATTCGCTTTATGTACTCTCCGTGTAAACGCGACCGATTTCCATAATCGCTCCGTGTAAATGCGCCGCTAATTCGCTTCATATAAATCGCTTTGCCTGATTCGCTTTAGAATTGCCCGTGTAAACACAGCTTATTACTTATCCACAATTGAATTAGCAGGCTATAAGCCTGTATCAGGACGTCTATTACTTATCCACTATTGATTTAGCAGACTATAATCCTGTATCAGGACATCTATTACTTATCCACTATTAATTTAGCAGGCTATAAGCCTGTATTACTTATCCACTATTGCTTTAGCAGGTTATAAGCGTCTATCAGGATGTCTATTACTTATCCACTATTTACTAAGCATGAAATAAACCTGTATCAGGACGCCTATTGCATAGTCACTACTGATTTAGCAGGATATAAACCTGTATCAGGATGTCCATTACTTAACCACTATTGATGTGTGCAGGCTATTAGCCCGTATCATGCATATTACTTATCCACTATTGATTTAGCAGGAAATAAGCCAATGAAGAAGACTTAGTGTTAAGAGGAGAAATAAAATTCTGAAGACACCTTACAAGTTAGATTGCTTACCTCACATGTCCGCCGGTATTTGCTCTTTCAGGCCCTTCACTGTGCAGCGGGTGTGGCAGACAAACCTAATTTTGCTCGTTGCTGATCAGAAGTGTTACTGTCAGAATGACCCACCACTGTTGACATCACCAACACGACTAGAAAATATCCTTTTGGGACCCAATTCAGCCCACATCTTTCATCAATTTCCCTCTTTCATCAGTTAGTACAAAAATGACAGATGTGTTACGTCCTAGTAGTATTTATTGTCATATAAGTGTTATTGGACTGTTGAGTCCAATAACATTTGTTGGTAGTTTAATCATTTAAATTATAGTTTCTATTATTCAAAATGACTCACCTTTTTGACAGATAGTCATTTAATAATTGCTTCATTTCTCTAATATGAGCTTAAGTCCCTTAAGCCTCTGAAATGTGGATTAACCTCGCTGCACCTCATCCTGAGTTGGGGCTATGTATTAACGGCTACCCGTGAGTAATACAAGTGGACTTTTTCATAAATAATATTCACTTAATAAATTATACAACACATTATTTAGCTTCATGAGAGGTAGGGTAAGCAGTTTGGACGAGAATTTCTCTGGCTGGCATCCTTGAAAAGACCAAAAATTTTCAACCAGACAATTACTGTTGTCAACCATAATTTACTGTAATTGGCTATGTACATTTACTGTAATCGGCCATGTACATTTAATGTAATCGACCATGTACATTAACTGTAATCGACTGTGTACATTTAAAGTACTCGACCAAGTACATTTACTGTACTCAACCATGTACATTTCCTGTACTCAACCATGTAGATTTACTGTACTCAATCATGTATATTTACTTTCTCGACCACGTCCATTTCCTGTACTCGATAATGTACATTTACTGTACTTGATCATGTACATTTACTGTACTCGACCACATACATTTCCTGTACTCGACCATGTACATTTACTGTACTAGATCATGTACATTTATTGTACTTGACCATGTACATTTACTGTACTCGATCATGTACATTTACTCTACTCGACCACATACATTTACTGTACTCGACCATGTACATTTAGTTACTCGACCATGTACATTTACTGTACTCGACCATGTACATTTCCTGTTCTTTACCATGTACATTTACTGTAATCGGACAAGTATATTAACTGTACTCGACTATGTTCATTTAGTGTTATTGGTTATGTACATTTACTGTAATTGTCCATGTACATTAACTGTACTCGACCATGGATATTTCCTTGACTGTGTTACGTAACGAGACGATCGACTGTGAGATGGTGAAGACTGCATCATACCGTCAGCGCCCTACACACAAGTTCATCCGCCAGCCAGAGGTAGCTACTACTCTACTACCCATCCCCACTTATGTCCTGGATGTACATTTACTTCATGCCGCAGATGTACACTGCCACTTTTTCCCCTGTATATACACTCCCCACTTCATGCCCCAGATAAACATCCCCAGTTCATTCCCCGATGTACACCCCACTTTGTTCCCCCAATGTACCCTTCACCTCATGCCCCTGGTGTTCACTCCACTTTATGTACCTGATGTAAGCTCCAACTTCATTCCCCCAATGTGCACTTCACTCCATACCCCAGATGTACACTCCACTTTATGTACTTAATGTAAGCTCCCATGGCATGCGACCAATGTACCCCCCTCCCACTTCATACCCGAGATGTACACTCCACTTTATGTACTTGATGTAAACTCCCATGGTATGCCCCGAATGTACACTCCACTTTATGCACCTGATATAACCTCCCACTTCATGCCCCCCCCCCCCCCCAACGTATTCCCCAACTTACAGATGTACACGCCCAATTCTATTCCAACCTGATGTGCTATCATGACAAGCCTACATGTAGGCAGTCTCCTGTTTTCAAAGATCGGGGGATCCAAACCCATGGGTTCGTGGGTTCGAACCCTGGTTGAGTCAAACCAATGATTTAAAAATTGCTACTTGTCGCTTCCTAGCCAGGCACTCAGCATTATTAGGATAGGGAAAGGACTGGTTGGCTCAGTGTCAGGATAATGTGACTGAGTGGGCTATCAGGTCATGGTGCTGACAGCCTGGTCTTCCAGTGGGGCCGCACTATAAAGTCACCATGAGTGTCCACTGTCACAAGTCAGTGCCCATACTGAGATATAACCTTAGATGTTGCTAGGACGTAAAACAACAACAAACAAACTACATGTAGGCCTACACTTCAGGACTTAACCAAATCTTCACTTTTTATTTAATTCAACAATGACGGCAGCAAAACTGTTTTGAGCTCTGCCCATTTGGAGCATGACGTCGTTGGTGAGGGTTCCAGATCGCTCAAGCCTAAAGCGTATGAATGTCTTCTGCTGGGGCAGGTGGAATGGAGAAAATAAGGGTAGCCCTATCACCACGCGTTGATTCTGGTGTTGGCATGATGCGCGAGAAGGAAGAACAGAGGCGGAGGTGGGAAAACTGAGGCGTTTATTGTGACGCCTCGGGCAACATACAGAGAAACAGTGAGAATAACAATAAATGACAAAGTAAGGTACAAACAGGGTAACTGAGGAGGTAAACAGGCTGAGGAGGCACAGAGCAATACAGGCGGCTCATGAGGAGCAGGGGGCTCGTGAGGAGCAAAGAGTCAGGGGCTCATGAGGAGCAGAGGATAAATAGTGAGGGGCTCATAAGGAGCAGTGTCAGAGTTGGTAGAGGGGGGGCCGAGGAGCCCTCCGCCGCAGAGGGGGGAGGGTAGAGGAGGGAGAGTTGGGTGGGTGGGTGGAGAAGAAAAAGGGGCAGAGAGCTGGAAGGCGGCTGGAGGCTGAGTGCCTGACGGAGGCTGGCGGGCGGCCTTATAAGGGGGGAAGTGAGCAGAGGCAGGAGGGGGGTGAGTCGCTCAGGGGGGAGGTGAGCAGTGGCAGGGGTGAGTCACTCAGGGGTGGGGGGAGGTGAGCAGTGGCAGGAGGGGGGGGTGAGTCGCTCAGGGCCGGGTGAGTCGCTCTCCCTCCCCTCGCATCAAACGAAATGCTTCGCATTACGACCGATGCGCGAGAAGGAAGAACAGAGGCGGAGGTGGGAAAACTGAGGCGTTTATTGTGACGCCTCGGGCAACATACAGAGAAACAGTGAGAATAACAATAAATGACAAAGTAAGGTACAAACAGGGTAACTGAGGAGGTAAACAGGCTGAGGAGGCACAGAGCAATACAGGGGGCTCATGAGGAGCAGGGGGCTCGCGAGGAGCAAAGAGTCAGGGGCTCATGAGGAGCAGAGGATAAATAGTGAGGGGCTCATAAGGAGCAGTGTCAGAGTTGGTAGAGGGGGGGCCGAGGAGCCCTCCGCCAAAGAGTAAGGAGAGGGCTCGAGGCACGCCCGAGGCGGGGGCGCGGGGCGCCCGAGGCGGGGCCTGGAGAGGCAGGCCTGGATGAGAGGAGGGTCCGGGGTCTAGGTGGAGGGGGAGCGGGCGGCCAAAAAAAAGGGTAGGCCCGCTCCTGAGGGCTGGGGGAGGAGGTCCGGCGAGGGTCGAGCCGGGGGGCCGCGAACTCCTCAGGGCTGGGCTGGGTGGGGTCGGGCGGCTTCATGAAGGCGGTGTCGTGAAGGTCGGAGCCGTGGAGGCCGGTGGCTGGGCTGTCTGGGGGGGGGTCTCCCGTGAGGCTGGGCTGAGTCGTCTGAGGTGTGAGGTGCGGGGTGATGATCCTCGGCTTCGTCTGGGCGGCGTTTCGATCGGTGTTCGCTGGGGGACCGTCGGTGGGCGTTGCGGGGCTGTCGGGAATGGTGGGGGTGGGGCGCCGGGCTATGCCCCCCCGGGCCAACCGGGGGGAGGCCGGCGGATCAAAAATCTGCCGAGGTGGCGGGGGTCTGGCGCTCACGGGCTTGCTTGGTGCGGCATGCGGCCTCGCTGTGCATTGTTAATATGCGCCGGACGTTGGCGCAATATGCACAGACGTGCCGGTGCCTGTTTCCCACCTCGCCGTGAGCCTCTCCGAGGGGTGCCCGATCGCACGAGGTGGGATCGCGGTTCCAAGCGGAGCAGGGAGCCCCGTGAGCGTGCCTATCGTAGGCGGTGCGGGGTGTCGACTTGCTGCCGGGGCAAGTGTGCGCCTCGGGCCCCCTCGTCGCCTCGGGGAGCTGGTGTTGGCGGGGTGGTGGGCGTGGTGAGGGAGTCGAGCCTGACCGCGTTGAGGGCCACAGGGTCATGCCACCCCTGGGGGAGCCTTCCATCCGCGATCCAGGAAAATATGGTCTCTGAGTACTGGCGGACGGTCGGCCAGGGGTGGATGAGGATGTCCCTCATGACGGTGAGGTGTGTGGTGGTGTAGGCCCTGGAGGGAGTGGGCGGGAAGGCAGGGTGGTTCACCAGTGAGAGGAGGGCGAGGCTATACTCGTCCCTGGTCGCCTCCCCGAGTTTAACCGCCTTGCGCCCCGGACCCCTCTCCACAAGATCAGAAGGAAAAACATAGTCAGCAGGAATACCTCGGCGCCGTACGGTGTGCTGCGCCTCGGCGGATGCGAGGATGTCGCGGCCTGCGTCGGCCGCGGAGGTGGGGGTGTGCTCCGCGGGATGCTGGCGGTAGGTGGGCGGCACTGTCGGTGTCGAGCTGGCGTGTACGCGGGAGTACTGCTCGTACTCCGGGTGTAGGCCTCCGGGCCGCGTCGCCTGAGGTGGAGGCGGCGGCCGGCTCCCGGGTGGGGCGTGCGCCCGAGGGGCCGGGGCGGGCGCCAGGCTGTATGCGGGCTCCTGCCGTGGCGCGGGTGCAGGCTCCTCGGGAGCCCCTCGGGCGATCCCCGTCTCGACGGCCTCCACGCGGCAAGTGAGGCGGTTGATGGACTCGATGAGGAGGGCGATCTCGCTGCTGGCGTGGCCCGAGGGTGCTGCGGGCGAGGACGGGGCCGTGGAGAGGAGGGATCCCCCCGGGAGCCCGAGGACGGCCCGGGTGTGGCCATACCGGAGATCTTGGCTGCTTTCCGGCTCTTGCCTTTTCCGCGTCCGGGCATGGTGGAGGTCGGCAGAGGTGCAGCGGTCCGAGGAGAAGGAATGCCAAATGAGAAGAACCAATGCTTTCGGGCCGTGTGCGAACCTGAAGGTTCGATTCAGATGGCGACGATAACTTGCTGCATACAGCACGCACAGTTAGGGGCTGACTAAAATCTGATAGTTCGAATCCAACGGCTAGGGCCTGGTGCGGCCGTGATCCGCTAGATGGCGGAGAAGGCTCTACGGCCAGAATTTCAGGTAGGTGGCGCCACCGGGGAGCGTCTATGGTGAGTGTGATTGGGGTGTTTGTAACCTTACGACGGTTACCGGTTGCAGAACTGCAACATTGGGTAGAGAGGCTCCGATAAATCGGCCCAATCTGTGGTTGAAGATTTAACTTCATGGCCGGCAGCGAATCTCTTCGTTCCGGGGTGTAGTTGAGCTGTAGGTGTGTGTAGTGTAGTGCAGGACTTGAATCCGGTCAGCAGGAGGGGTTTGAGGAAGGCGGGAAAAGGTGGGAGCAGCAGTCGTTCCAGCAACAAGAACAAGACAGAGAAATAGTAAAGGTGAAGGGCCCCACCCAAGAACACAACTAGTCTGGTCAGGGGAAGAAGTGTGCCTGGGAGAAATCGAAATGGGCAGAATATAGGAAAGAGAAATGAGGAGAGTTGAGTCAAAGGACCGTGTCTATTTGCTCTATGGTGACCGTCCAGCGAGCCATAGACACGGACAGGGTAAGAGTAGAAAGTGAAAATGCCGGCGGGCTCTCCCCCTCCTGGAACTCTTTTCAGACATATCGAGGAGGAGCCAGGCCGGCGGAGAGGTGATAGAGAGAGGTGTGGAGAGAGTGCAGTCCGGATAGCAAGTGATACATTCATTCATTCATTCATGATTCATACAGAGAGAGACAGACAGACAAGACAAAAACCTTTTTTCTTTCATTCGGGCCGCGTCTATGGTTACCGAATGGCAGTGGGCAGGTTTCTACCCGTGTTTCGAATTACCCATATCGCCAGCGCAACATGAACAATAAGATGATTTGGGTTGATTTTAGTAGGAATTGTTACTGTTAATTAATCTTAATGTTGATGGTTTTGAGTTTCTGTATTTTTTTAGTTAAGTATATTATTTTGATCATTATAATCTACTTACTTTAATTTGAACTAACTTTTATTTCAAAGGGTTAACTTTGGATCTATTTGAAGTGAAAATATATGTTTGTTTGTTTGTTGTTGTTTTACGTCCTAGCAACATCTAAGGTCATATCAGGACAGGGAAAATAAAATATATGCAATTAATATTGTGTGTACAGCGAAATGTCATAGGATTGCAGCACTGACAGTTTCCTTTACGTTTACTATTCCTCGTGTAGCAGTAAATGCATATATATCTAAGTCAAATATATTGAATCAAATCTAGGGAAGTGCATCGGTTCCGAAAATTTGATTCTTTCATCCGACTATATGCAGTTTGAAATCGACAGAGCAGGGGGAGGTGTGTCATTCCTGCCAAATTAGGCGCCATGCGAACATTGCGACCACTCTACTGATTTAATAATTACTTGTACAAGGACTAGCTTTCCCTATCATCTTCATCTTCAGGAGGACACCCGCGAGTGTGGGACTGTCAGCCCCATGTCGTCATCGCCCACACTCGTCTTCACGCTTGTCATGATGTCCTTCTACAACATGACGTCGTCACTATGGTTGTCCCCTGCTGCTCGGTGATTGGCTGAACGCGCGGCCGTCTATTGCTGGCGAGCACAAGTCAAGCGAAAAATTATATATGCTCATCCCAAATCCACATGTTGACGAGCGTAATCAGAGAACTGTGTGAGAGGTGTGCGGATGTGACGTCATACAATCGGTCCCTGCTAGAGACCACTGAGTTGTGTCAGAAAAACTTTACTATGACATTGACACCCACGCCTTGTTATCCTCCTCCCCCCCCCCCCCCCCACCCTCTCTCTCTCTCTCTCTTTCTTTCTGCCTCACCCTCTCTCTCAATGCAAACTAGGACTTCTGTCAAGGCATGCTGCTACGTCATTCCTAGTAAATGAACTAGCAGGGCATAGATTTTAGACACTGCTGGAAGTAGAGCTGCATTAATTAATTAATCAGTATAAATAATTAATCATCATATTTTCGGTCTGTAATAATTTAACAGTAAATACTATTCAGTATATGTGTGTAACGTAGTGAGTACTAACTAGCATAGAACCTTCCTGGTTTGTGTCAACACTTTGTGAGATCATACCCCAGTCACACGAGAGCTAGCGTCCACCTCTGACCTCCTTACGCCCAAAAGGACGCCAACCTCCCAGTGTCCCATTCGATACATTGATTCAAATATGTGGTAGGCGACAGGTCGGCGCCAGGTCGGTGCCAGAACGGCACCAGGGCGGCGCTGGGTCGGTGGCAGGGCGGTGCTGGGTCAGTGGCAGGGCAGTGCTGGGTCAGCGCCGGGTCGGTGCCAGGACGGCGCCGGGTTGGGGAAAGGGCGGCACCCTGGCGCCGACCACATGGTGACTGCGGTATCACATGTGTTGGCGCCGCCAGGTCGGCGCCAGATCGCCAGCAACTCGCCAACCCAGGGCGAGTTGCCCTGTTTGGCGAGTTGCCGGTACTTAATGAGGGCGTAAGGAGGATGCAAGGAGGACGTTTTGACGTCGCGAATCGATCGTAAGCGAACGCAGGCCTCGTGTGACTGGGGTATAAAGGTTCAGTGGTCCCTTTTGTGAGATGGGGTAAATCTGATGATGCTCATCACATCACTTCAAGTTGCATGGTCTGATGGTTTTCAGTTTCTGCAATATTAAAAAAAACTTAATATAAGTTGATCGCTATTATTTATTTTACTTTAGCTTCGAGTACTTTTTATTATAGATGGCTAACTTTGGAGACATTTGAAGTGAAAAACATACAAAATAATGTTGGCATGCACAACGAAATGTTGGATACTATAGGCTGGCATGATTTGTTGTAGTGACATGTTCTTTTTAATTGACTTGATATTCCTTCTATGTGGATACTTATGTGTATTAAGTGTACCAGGGGTTCTTTTAAATTGGTTAATTATTCATTCTGTGCAGCAATAACTGTTTAAATGCATCACTATTTAAATTGAATGTGTAGGATAAAATCTAGATAATTTTGTGGGTTTTTAAAAGATGTTATGCTTTTTTTCTGTTTCTCCGATTATGTAGCTTTAAAGGTCCTGGTTATTGACAAGTTAGACCAATCATCTACTCTGGTGAAGGCTACTCTTTAGCAATGTGTCTAACACTTAGAAAACAGTAAATACATAACTGCATTCAGTTGTGTACCGAATTACTTTTAAGCATTCAGATGCAAATGAGGCACCAAAGTTATTTGAATGCAAAGTGAACAATGAGATATTCATAATTAAAGGTATATAATAGAAGCAAAATGCTAAACTCTTTTTTTTAAATTTAAAGACCAGAAATTATAAGTTGATGTATAGGTATTTCTTATTGCTTATATTATAATAAATGCCTTGTTATGTAAACAGGGAGTTTGTGCAAGGATCAGTCATTGAACCTTTATCAGGGTGTAGAATTGGCCATTCTAGTCCATATCTAGCTCCTTTAATAGGTAATTGTTAAATGGCTAATTGTTATGTTTTGCATAACCAACATGAGGAAAAAAGGGGATGTGTGTGGTGTCTTAGCAGTCAAGATATTAAGTAGTAGCAATGTAAACAGTATGAACGGATTCACGATGCAGTCTTTAGCCGTGTTCACACGGGCAAAATCTAAAGCGATTCAGCCAAGGCGAATACTAGGAATCGAGTTTTAGCCGCGCGTTCACACGGGCAGTACTTGGGCCAGAAATCGATATCAGCGCATGAGCAAGTTGATACTAACCAGCGCCAGTTTGGGTTCGTCGACGTCGCCACGAGAGAGTGTGGGTTCGACCTAGATATGTATGGACTGAATCGTATTGGTTTGGAAGGGTCAAAACTTCTGCTGGGCAGTGAAACCCTAAAATTAAATGATGAAAAAAATATCTGTGCACCTCTAGCAGGTTCATAGACCAAATTATATAATATGTGCTTTTGATCGACCGGAAAGTCAACAAACTAAGGTCTCGACTGCACATGGGTGTGACGTCCTTAATCCGCCTCAGTGCGTCCACACGAGCAAAATAAATCGATTCACAGAAATCGACTCACGTAATCGACCTCCACAAGTGGTTTACAGTATCGGGATCACAGAAATCGATTCAGCCCTAATTCGACTCACATGCCCGTTCACATGCGAAATGTAACCCGAACTAGGCAAGTCGATTTCTACGAATCGATTTACATTGCCCGTGTGAACACGGTATTTGTTGGCATTCCACTGGTGTTAAAGAGCTGTTTGGGACTGTCACCAATGGACCGTGACAGAATTACGTGTGGCCCAAGTCTACCAGACTGTGTTCTCTGTATTTCTATTGCGTTTTAGCAGAATAGAATTGATTTCTGAACATTAATCGCTTTCAAAATAGTCTCATGACAAAAGAAAAGAAAAGGTGCTCCAAATTATTGATGATTCTAACTGGATATTTATTATAGCACCAATTCTGGACAGGGTCGTTTTGCAGTGCTGTAGGAGGTGGTCAGTTATTCTCTCATAACAGTAAGCCTACTTGTACCGTTTGATTGGTACTACTTTCAATTTAGGCTAGTTCGGACAAGATAATAATAACCCCCAAAAGAAAGGAGAAAAAAGTTGTCCCTGTCTTCTTTCAATTTAAATATTCCATCCCAAATCAATTATTACAAATTTAGTATTTCTACATAATAATTAACATAGTATTAGTCGTGTAATAAATAAGTATTATCTTTCCACCAATAAGGTTACGGGACTGACAATTGGCATAACACAGGTTGATATCAAACTAGACTTGGCCACTTTGTGTCGTCGTCTAGTTTTATATCAATCAATCCATGGTAGGTGTACCATGAAACCCAAATGGTAGGAAAATATCGTTAAGTATATGTATATGCAGTTATGTATATATCTATTCATCTATATATGAATATATATGCATGCAATGTCTATATGCACGTCATTGTTCTCCTGTCCAAGCTATGCAGTTAAGTACAAGACCCAGGTCACGAATAGACAATCTTAATACAGGTTCACGGTTCATATTTAATAATATTCATATTCTCCACTGTCCCAGATGGGGTCATGAATGTGTGAATATTATTCATGTAAGTGTCTACTCCAAATAGGTTTAGCGAGTAGGGAACCAGACTATATAAACTGTGTGAGTGTACATTTACAAAAATATAAGTATGTCAAAGTAGCAGGAAAGAAACGCTGCGGCCTTATAACCTGTACATACTATAATAATCATAATATTATTAATAATAGTAGTAAGTATATCCATAAATGCATGCATACACACAAGTAGAAGAAGTACAAAGGAAATACACCAGTAAAATCCCCACTCTATCTGAACACAACTACTGTCAAAATTAACTCACAAGGAAGAAGAATGGAAAGGTACAGAATCATATATATCTGGAAAATAATAGAAGGAAAAATGCCTAACACAGGAATAAAATACCATATATCTCAAAAGAAGGGAAGACTCTGTAGGATTCCAAAAATAGAGTCACAAGCTAGCTGTGCGATCAAAACAATCAGAGAAGGAAGCTTCATAGTGTGTGGACCAAACCTCTTCAATAGCATGCCACAAGACATAAGAAACAAGACAGACTGCAGCACAGACAGCTTCAAACACAAACTGGACAAATATCTCCGAACCATCCCAGATCTACCAAGAATCCCAGGATATACCAACCTGACAATAACGGACACCAACTCATTGCTGGAAATGACAAAGCTGCTCACAATGACCACTGCATTCACACTAGATGACCAAGGCGGAGTCAACAACCTGGCCTGAGCACCACATGCTCGACCTGAACTAAACTAAACTAAACACATGGGGCGTCCCAGGGGGTCTTGAGTTGAAACATTTTTATATTGTTAACGCTTTTGATATTACAAAATATATCTCCACTATATCGAATACAGACGGATCATATATATATAGGGGCCTATATACCTACCTGTAAAAGGATTATGTGAATATGATTCTTCCAGTAAGGAGGCACTATATATATACCCAGTGAAGCCTGTACATACCAGTCTGGTCCTTATCTTTAAAGCTGCATAATCTGATGGTTTTAAATTTATGCCATATCTTTTAGATAAATATATTAAGATGATCGGGATAATCGAATTTATTTAGTTTGAAGTAACTTTAATTTTGTAAGAGTTAATTTTGGCGATTTCTTTTTTAAAGTGAAAAATATACGGAAATTAATATCAGTGTGCACACCAAAATGCTGGACATAATAGGATTCAGCAGTGACAGATTTTATTCAATTGTCTTCGGTATTCCTTATATGTAGCAAAAAAATGCTTTTTTAAATGCACCAATATCTACGTTGCATATGTAGGTTCAAATGTTCTTTGGTTCTAAAAATGTTGTGTTTACATCAGGACTATGCTGCTTTCAGCTAAGATTCCATAGATAGTAAGGATAGACAGGCAGTTCTTGAAATTGGGACTGCTTAGTGTGTGTGTGCATTTATTACACCAAAGAGGCTGTTTTGGGTGGCATATGAGGTAGTCAATCATTTTCTGCTAACCGCCTAACGGTAGGTCTACCAGTCATACTTTCATTTTAGGCCTGTTCTAACTGAACTAGTCTAATACTCCAAAACCTCTGACTATAGAGTTGGGACAAAAAGCAATAACAATAAATGGACTCTAGCTATCAATTAATTAATGGATAGGATACAGCTATAATATGCCTTGGACCTGTTAGCCATTCTTAATTAATAGAAATCGAAACAGTTCTTCAGATTTGGTGGATTGCAACAACTGTCACTGGCTCGAAGATGTATGTCATGCTTGACCAGTATGCATCCAGTCAGGACTTGAAACAGTCCAAAAATAGTCCCCGTAAATTTCACCTTAAATACTCAATTCAAAAGAAACTATGAAATATTTGCCATTTGTAACTAATAATACACATAATACTAGGATGGTGTAATCAATTAACATAGTATTTCCTCTATTAATGTTATAGGATTTAAGCTATTATGGATTGATATCAAATTAGGCTCAGCCACTATTCTGCTTCGTCTAGTTTTATAGCAGTCGTTGATAGGTGTGTGTTGTAACTCTAAAGGCGGAAATACCATGTTAAATGTATGTGTGGATTGTGCCTGACACTCTGGTCTTGTCGCATATATGGAATCTTACACTCGCATACACATATTGTGTATTGTGTGCATTATTTCTTTGCATATCTATGGAGTTTTAGGTTTAATGAAAGGACCATTAGGTAACAATAACACACAAGGTTGATTCTCCAGCTTTCAGTTTGAGAGAACCACAAAAAAGATTAGATTGGACCTGCACAGAATGATAGCACAGTGTATATAGACCAGTAGTCTGTTAAAGGGACCTGCTATAGGTCGCTGAGAGATGACCCGTACTCCGACAAATGCTCTCCAAGCATTCGTTTGCCTGTTTTCAGTTTATGCAACTACATATGTGGGGGGAGAGTGCGGATATTGCTTGCTTCTATTGTGTTTTATTTAGTCCAGCAGCACTGACACTTTTAGACAACCGTACAGAGAAATAAATGTTAGAAATTGCAATCTAAAATAATAAATATAAAGTTCAAATATTTACATTTTGTGTTAATAATTGATTAAATCATGTAGATTAATAGACTTTACAAGTTGAATTGAGAGCTTTCTGTGGCTGCCATCTTGGTGGTTACCATGGCTTCCCTTGTGTGTGGGGAACCCCTCTAGGTCATGTGATGAGGGAATCCCACCTATGATGTCATTCATACATCACATACCTCAACTCTCCTCCCACATGTTCAGTGGCATGAACTGAACAAACTAAGCAAATGTATGTTTGGAGAGCTTTTGATGCTGGGTTCGTTTGTATCTCGGTGAGGTATAACCGGCGACTTTAATGTTTGTGTCTGAAACAGTTATGGTGGTTGTGGGTATGAGAATGTTCTCCGATTGCCAGTTATTACCATATAACAATGCAGTGATGTGGTTGTATAATTAGATGTGCCCAATGTGTCAATAGGTCATTAGGCAGTTTGAACCAACCAAAGGCACTAGTAATCTCATGGGGGCACACTCTCTGCATAAGTGTATGCTCATTAAATAGATATATAAGACTGTATTAATCAAATGAAGTTGTGGCTATGGCAATTGTGTTTTGGTTGCTCTTGATTCTGGCAATGTTTCTCCAAGCGGGTGAATCTTTTATCTAGGTAAAATATAGTTATCGGTATTCAAGAGAGGGATTATGTTTAACATGCAGGGAGATTTCATTGTGATAGTTATTACCTACTGGCTCTACTGTGTTCCCACAATGGCCGAATGAGTTGAGCGTCCACTTGCTATGTGGCAGATTGTGGGATTTGGGCCTGTGGAGTTCATATCCAGCTGAGTCAAACCAATAACTTTAAAATGTATACTTACCACTACATAGTATGGCATTTGGCATTACTAGGATAGGGCAATGAGCAGTAGAATGAGTCGAGTAAATTTCCACCATTTAAATTTACCCGGCTTAATCAACAAATGTAAGGGGGGAAATTGAATTCAAATTAAATTAAATTTGTATGTTTTTTTTCTGTAATTTGGTTTGGTTGGCAATTTTCTGCAATAACGCTTATTTATCAATGAATTCATGTATTCTCCTCCACCAACACGGTTATTTTAAAAATATATGTTATGCATATTACATAGTGTCATTGAATGAAGAAAGACCGAAAGAAAGAAAGAGAAAGACAGAAAGAAACGGCGGACGCCCACGCCTCGTTTTCAATTGGCGAGAAATCATGCGTGAATAAGGTTTACTAGAATACACACATTTTGCATACATTTTGTTCTATGTTTTGCCTTAACAAAATCTGAAATTAGGAAAACATGTGGTTGAACGGCTCAGTAAACCATTCAATAGTTAGTTTGTTTGCCTTGGTAACATTACCCGGTTCAAGATGCATAATAAGCCTACCGTGCATGCTTACTAACTTTGCCACAGATTGAGGCTTTTACCATTACATGCTTACTAACATTGCAACAGCTTAAGGCTTCTACAGTGTGTGCCTATTCACATTACAACATGTGGTGGCGGCTGTAAATATATATGCACCAAACCATTCGGATTTATAAATACACCAGTGTGTAGCTAACACTTGGTAAAGCAGTGTAGAACTAGTTGGACGGCAAGGGGGTCACGTGATTTATACACACAGATCGCATGACAGTTGACGGTGAACTATGTATGACATGTCCACATGCTGTAAGATATCACTTGCAGTCACTTTGGTGGCATGAAAATAAATGTGGTCATCACATTTATATGTTTGCGTTATAATTTACAGGAAAATCGGAAATGGTCAAACTTCTGTCGAATGACAACAAAATGCATGGCATATGCCTAAATAAAAGTGCTTATGAAACTACATGTGCATGCTGATGTGTGTTGTGTGCTGGTTGTCATGGCTATGTAATCGCTAAGCAAAAGTGTGTTGCCGCTGTTAAAATCATAACCGACTTCCCCAAGCCAGTTTGCTGAGCACGAACACTGGAATAGTCGTTATATGTGTGTGATGTTGTTCACAACTGCAAAATAGTACTGCTCAAGAGAAATTGAAAACACATGAAAAGGTGAAGGGTGTTAACAATTATGTGAATCAATAAATTGTTCCCTTTTTGTATATATATATATATATATATATATCGTTTTCTTTGTGTAGTTTGCTTCTTCATTGCATAATTTGGTGAATCTCACATATTGAATAAACTGAACTAGTAGCTATTTCAGAGAGAACATCCACAGTGAACTGTAACCCACAACATTAATTCTTGCCACTGGCAGAAAAGAGTAGGTTGGTGGTGGAAATCCGCTATGTAATAGCAGTGATAGAAATAAGCAAAATTGTTCACTTGTCCATAGGACAAGTCTGGTGTGATTTTCAATTGTCTGTCTGAATTATCACTTGTCCACGGTACTTAGCTTTACTATCTCAGTTAACCTCCATTGTTATGGGAATAATGTAAATTACATTTTAAAATGACAACAGAAAGCAAAGAAAATCGTGAAATACGTATTTTTCAGCCCAAAATTGTATGCTGTCCAACGGAAAAGCTCAAGCCATATTCTGCTACTCTCACTTGGCTCGGAAAAGCAGACAAGCTCTTATTTTTCACATGCTGAATTTCTCGCTAAAGGGGCTGTCACATTAGGTTTTTTTTGCGGGAGCGTATGGCGGCATAGGCACGTTACGTCATATACGTCGGCATACGCCATATACGCTACTCATACGCTATGCATATGCTACTCATACGCTACTCATACGCCGCCAGGTGATGGCGTATGTGAAGTGTATGAGGCATATGCCGCCATACGCTTTCATAAATCCGTCCGTCCAAATTTTATTGTGCATGCTCAAAAAATCTCGACCTATGAGGGCGTATGGCCCATATGCTGCTCATGCGCTACTCATACGCCAGCATACGCTCCTCATACGCCAGCGTATGCTCCTCGTACGCTAGGGGTACGCCGGCATAGGTTTTTCATACGCTCAACTTGCGTCACCAGTGTATCTCTAGCGTATCTCTAGCATATCTAGCGTACGCATAACCTACGAGTTACGTATGGGAGCGTACTCCTAGCGTATGCACAGCGTATGCACAGCGTATGCACAGCGTATTCAAAGCATATGCCATAGGTCTCGACATCGAGGTTCCGCTTAGGTTACGCATACGCTACTCATACGCTCATCCGCTATGCATACGATACACATACACTACGCATACGCTATGCATAGGCTCCACATGCCAATCAAAGCCGTCAAAACATCTCACAGTACGCTCACATACGCTCCTGGTACGCTCCTCATACGTTCCTCGTATGCTCCTCATACGTTCCACATACGCTCAAACCCACCCGAAAGTTCACCGAAGGTCATCATAGGCCAGCACCCACACGACGTACGTAGGTTTTCAATATGCTCCCGCCATACGCCGTAATGTGACAGGGCCTTAAAGTAGGATGCCCAGTAAACTGGTACCCATAATATTAGTTCTTTCACTGCTGTTTGAGGGTGGGTTGGTTGTGGAGATCTTCAATAAGACCTATTCCATAGAGCATGCCCCGCAGGTAGCTGTTGTCCACAGCAGCTACATTGGCGCCACCCATGGGTTGAATTAAGCACCATGGTCTCGGGTTAACGGTTGATGTAGTTCTCCTGTCTATATAGATATACAGTTTTATTATATATTAAATTATAGGCAAAATGGTAAAACCCGGCTTTTGGATTGTTTGCAATTTACTGTAAACAAGAAACAACAACAAAATCGAAATTATTACTAAAACGACATTCAAAAGCTTTGAATTGAATTGGAGTAGTCGGCTATATATGCTGCCCACTGAAAACAAGTGTTAACACACTTATCCATTCCGGGCATGGTAAGCAAATTCATTTTAAAATGTATTTGAAAAATCCTGGTATCACATCTATGATATTACTATCTGACTATTGTCGTTGGGGTGGGGATGGAAGTTGCACACAATCAGGACACGAACCCATACTTATGCTATTCCGACGCTAGCATCCTAACCATTATAGGCTATTAAACTATCACAAATCCCGTAAAGGCATGGCTACCACATTATCAATATTACTGCGAAACTTTAAGCTTAATCAACGGTAAGACAACAAACTTGGGAGTTGGTTGAGTCCAGAGACTCTAGCTGGTACTGGCAATAGCGCCTTCCTACAACTTAAAACAGATAATAAGGCAAAGATCTGGCAATGTGTGGTGAATCACTGGAAGCAGTGAGGACGCAGCCTTGGTAGCACTGCTCTATTCGTAATAGTATTAAAGTTGCAAAGTCCGATGGTTTCAAGTTGCTATCATTTTCTGAGATAATTATATTAGGTTGATTATTGAAATGTACCTTGCATTAGCTTGAAGCAACATTATTTCAATAGCTAGCTTTGGAGATATTTGAAATGTAAAGATGAGGATCAATTTTGCCATGCTTGCCAAAGATTTGACCCCACCGGCTTCGGCAGTAAAAGGTTCAATTAGATTGACTACCCTTATATATATTGCAACAAATACTTATAGGTGCACCAGAATCTAAGTTGGATATATAAATTCAAACCTAGTTAAGTGTCTTACTTTAGAAAGTCTTCAAAATCGTAATGCTTTTATCGGGAAATACAGCTTTAAATATAGGCCTATATTAGCATTAAAATATATGCCTACAACATCCAATTCTTTCAGAGAACGTGTCTAGGGAACATTAATATTAAAACCAATTAATCGAATTCGTCCAGATATTCAATTTAGGAGATGGTCACCGCCCTCAAGGGGAAGCATAGGCCTATTAAGGTTGCATAGTCCAATGGTTTTCAGATCCTACTATTAAAGATCATTAAATACATTGCTTTGATCATCATAATCAACTTTACATTAGTTTGAAGTAACCCTAAATGGCTAACCTTTGGGATAGTTGAGATGAAGGCATATCCAAATAATCTTGGCAAGCACATCAAAATTCTGACTTAATAGGCTTCAGGAATAATAGATTCTATTAAAGTGGCTTAGTAGGCCTATCTATCCCCTTCTAAGTTCTATGCACCAACAGATGCTTAATAAATACATCAGTACGCCTATCTTATACCCCTGTCACACTGACGTAACGGGCCAGTGAGTGGGGAACGTAGAAATCACTTATTTTCGTTGAGATACATTGAAATTCTCGGCGTTGCGGAGCCAATTTGGACGTCAGAAGTACGCCTTCATACATTAAACACGTCAAAACACGGTGGAGAAAAGCCAAACGTAGTTTACGTTATCCATATGTTATCCATGCGTTTTCAATACGTATGTATAATGTACATTTAGCGTACTCAACATATGTCTAACATATACATAGCGTATGCTAACGTATAAGCCACACGTTGTCTTACATCGAGCTACGTTGAAAGTTTTGGGTATGTCCAAACCCTTGACAAGTGTCGATGTAACACAACGTAACACGACGTATCTCGACGTACCTCGATCTAGGCTTAATGAACGTGTAATGTATCTCGACGTTCCTCGACGTAATGCGTGCGTGTGTGCATATGGAACTTAATTTTGTCCAAGTCTTCATATATTGGTATTGTGTTATTAGATTGTAGGAACATTGCCTGTCAGAGTTTATGACTAATTCCATTCGGACTTCCGCAGACATTTTCCATCAGACCACGATCTGGAACCACAGATCAAACGACCAATGCCCATTAAGTATCTAAGCAAATACTTAAGTATGTAAGCAAGTAAATAAGAAAGCACGAAGATGCTCATTTATCCGCCGAAAAGCCAACGCGGGAAAATGTCACGTGACGTCGCAGTTTCCATAGAGGCCGTGGACGGGTCACATGACCAAACAACATGCCCGCCTCCTGTGGCTGGCTGACAGCGACCGAACGCTCCGTATGTTGCAGGAAAACTGCGACAAGTCAACACTGGCAAGATGGGGTCGTTTAACCGAAGCACCCTTCCGACAGTTCTCAAGAAATATGCCGGAGACTATGAGCCAACTTTCACTAATTCGTGAGTATTTTAATTGATTACAGTTTGACAGTCAGTGACAGCATCGAAACGTGGATTGGCGATTTGACCGTCAAGTCAGTGTCACCACCATTACCAAACACAGACTGGGCGTTCGGAGCAATATTAGTGTCCTGCGCTGTGTGTTTCGTGACAACCCTTAATTTTGCAATATATTGAATGACTATGACTTCCTTAAGGTGTTAGTAGTGAAATATTTCGGAGCCCAAAATGCGTCGTCAACTGCAATACTCACGAGCACACGACAAGTGTAAACCTTTACTTTCAAGTTTCAGTCACGGCTGTCAGTCAGTCTCGGTGGGTGCGTCTGGTAGTAGTGTAGTGAAGTCCAATCTAGATTATTAAAGAAAAGTTTAAAGATCTTCAAAAGCCTGATTGAAACACTATTCGAAGAAGTTTGCAGTCTACTGAGTCTGATTTCACGTTTTTTTTAGAGGACACCTGTTGAAAGGCACATTCAAGGTAATGCCTTCTTTTTTCGATTTAGAAATATTGTTAATGCAACATTGTCAACAATAAGTAATAGTAATACTAATAGACACTGTAAGCTGCCTAACGAGTAAATATCACTAACCGTAATTCCGCACAATTTCTACGAATGTATTATGCAGGTCCCTATTCCTTAGACTAAGCCGGGCTTAGACCAAGATGGAATGTCAGATATGTTTGTCAATTTCGGTTAACTGGCTTTAACGATATTCTTATCCTCAAGATGTAATCATAACTTAATTTATTATATAGTTATATAATTACACTGCCAAATGGCAATGCATAGACACCACAACTTATTTTATTTAGTTTGGTGTTCGCAAAATGTTACGAATGCTTTGAATTTCAGGATTTCTCAGAAACATTTTCTTGCAACTCATTAGCTTGACTCTGTTGCGGTTCGAACCCACGACTTCCCATACTGGAAGCCAGTCGGCTTAATTCGCCCATCCTGTAAAGGAACCAACGTCGTGTTGTATTGGAGATGACCAATTTAATAAATATATCAATCAATCAATAGTTCCGTCCTCTAGTCGAGGGTTGGATGCAATGGTTCTCCACTTATCCCGATGTTGTGCTGTTCTGATAGACTGTGAATAATTCAAGCCTGTCCACTGTGAAATATTTGTAAACCATGATGTTCTTGGTCTCCCTCTCCCTCTGCTGCCATCCACCTTCCCTTCCAACAATGTACGGTATATTGAACTCTGACGAATGATGTGGCCAAAATAAATAACTTTCTTTGTCTGTATAGTGGCAAACAAGCTTTTCTTATTTTTAATTTTTCTGAGAACTTCTTTGTTGGTGATCTTCTTTGTCCATGATATTTTCATCATCCTTCGATAAGTCCACATCTCAAATGCTGCTAAACGTTTGTACATTTTCTTAGAGATTTTCCATGTCTGTGCCCCATACATTAGAGTAGACCACACATAACACTGAAGAATACACTTCCTTGTTTGTATTAATATCTTACTTGATGTTAACACTCTATACATTTTGGAGAATGTTGTTCGGGCTATTGTTTAAATATATACATATATGATTATCTTTACTGGTACATTGACAAATATATCTGAGATTTACTTGCACATTAATAAATATATATAATGAGATTTACTTGTACATTGATAAATATATACAATGATCTTTACTCTCACATTAATAAATGTATATGGTGAGATTGATTTCACATAAAAAAATACGTATTAAATACTTTAATTTGACATCTTGTGCGTAATGCAAATACGTGAACTAAGATGTGGCTAAATCCCAATCCATTCAACACGAGGATACCATTATATTATTATAATTGTATGTTTAAAAGAAAAATATGTACATGCAGCATTCAAAATAAGGCTTGTCCGTTTCTCAGAGCCAAGTGAGAGTAGGCACGGACACGCAGAACATGGCTTGAGCTTTTCCATCATACAAATTACAAGTGACAATTGTGGCAAGAGGAAGTGGGGTCGGGGGATGTTAGGGGAGAGGGGTTACATAGTTCGGTAGTGTCATGATCCCCGGGAGGGAACAAGAGGAGGGAATGGGGGGGAGGGGGCAAAGGGGAACACTGATTGCATATATTTATATATATTAATTATTATGCTAAGTGAAAGTTCAGGCGGACAAGTAAATATAACGCCACACTGGAACATTGGACAAGTGAAAAATTTGGATTATTTTTAATCACTGACATGTGTGTATACATGTACATCCCACAAAAGCCACGTCTGAATTTTCATCTATCTGGTAACCATGCCAACCTACTGGACGCGGTGGTAAATTTAGTAGAGTGCAGGATTTCCATGAGGATTGTCGAGAGTTTGAAACCTGGCGAGTCAAACCAATGACTTACAGAATTGATACTTGTCATTTCCTAGCTTGGAGCTCAGCATTACTAGGACTGGTTAGCTCAATATCAGGATAATATGACTGAGTGCAAAAAGCAGGTCACGGTGCCAGCGACCTGGTCTTCTAGTGGGGCAGCACTATAATAAAGTCACTATGAGTCTGCACTGTCACAAGTGAGCACCCATCCTGATATGACCTTAGGTGTTGCCAGGATGTAAAGCCCCAACAAACAGCCATGCCAACTGTCTTTGTGAAACCTCTCCTCTAGTCAGGTGATTGGTATATCTCATGGCTATAGCAACCTTGTTTGTTTTAATCCTTTAATTTCTCTAGTAAAGTTAATCGTCTATGTATTTGGAACACATGGATATGGGGATTTGAATCATTTATGTACTGATAATCAGTCCATCCCGATAGACCTTTTCTGTCGCACAGGCATACTCAGCTGAAACTCTGGTTGCCTGTCAACTTTCGCAGCGAGTACTAATTGTATATAATTACCATTTAAAGTTGCTAGGTCCAATGTTTTTGAGTTTCTGCACTAAAAAAAAATTATTAAGTAGATAAATACATCAGGTTGATCAGTATAATCTACCTTACTTAGTAACCAGACAGGATGGCCGAATGAGTTAGAGCGTCCGTCTCCTGTGTTGGTAGATCGTGGGTTCGAATGCTGGTTGAGTCAAGCCAATGACTTAAAAATTGATACTTGTCGCTTCCTAGCCAGGCGCTCGGCATTATTAGGATAGGGCAAGGAGTGGTTGGCTCAGTGTCAGGATAATGTGACTGAGTGGGATATCAGGTCATGGTGCTGGTGGCCTGGTCTCCCAATGGGGCAGCACTATAAAGTCGCCATGAGTGCACGCTGTCACAAGTCGGTACCCGTCCTGATATGACTTTTGCATCCAAATTAAAGAGGGTCAATTTTGAAATTGATTAGTTTTTATTTCATCAAGATATCCCAAACGGTTTAGTTATGAGAGACATTTAAAGATTTAATAAATTGGGGTTAATTTTGGACTTGTAAAAATAGGACGAAAAGCCATTTTCAGGGACCCATATCTTAAAAACTAAGAGTAATATACCATCAAGGCTCTGGAATTGACTTGTATATACTACATTCATTTTATTAAGCAAATTACAATCATCACCCTATTAATTTGTTGAAGTTACAGGCATATCAATTAGGCAGACTATTTTAATCACTTCCCAACCAGAAATGCACAGACTGCACAAAACTGCTACTTTGACTGGTCGTAAAATGGTTATTATTGTCCCTATACGATTCATCTTTGAGAAACCACCTGATATATATATACAGAATACATGTCTATTCTTTTCGTGCCTCTGTATACATTAGTTTTAGAACTATAAGACTTCAAAAGTTGAAAATATGCTAATTTTACCCATGTCCGAGGCTCAATTTTTATGGAAAAATACCTCAAATGACACAAACTTCAAAAGTGCCTCATGACCAAACCGTGTGAGATATAGACATGAAACTGGCAATACAACCATGTTGGACAATGCTCTTGACAATGTAACCAAATTGGTTTCATTTAAATTAATATTTGCATAGCTCTAGTGGCATTAACATATCCCATTTTTCAGATAATTTAGCATTGTTTTCAGTATGGAAAAAAATTGACCCATTCTTCAGCCATGTCCCATTACCAAGCCATTTGAGGTACAAACATCAAACTTGCACTAGAACCATTGTGGGTCATGTTCTTTACAATGAAAACATATTTGGTTCATTTAGAGTAATATTTACAGAGCTATAGTGGTATTAAACATTGTACAAATTCTCAAGATCTCTGAGTCTAGGTACAGGCCAGGACCGTAAATTAGAAGCAAGGACTTCAAAATCGTGAGCAAAAACAAAACAGGATAGCTACACTCTAATGATGCATTTCTATGACTGAAATTTCCCCTGCTTAAACAACTAATGGACCAAAAAAAAAACAGAAAGGGCTTTTTCAAACTTCTCCAATATGCACATTTGTTGTCATATTAAATAAAGAAATATACCAACTTGAAGCTTAAAATGTGTTCTTTCATTCTGCACTAATCTAATTAGTGTATATTAATGTAATGTATGTGCTACTGAGCATTTAAAAAGTTATTGCAGGGAATCATGATTCTCGCGACCATGTTTTGAGTGCCATTCTCAGGGTTGAAAATCACCTCTGTAGTTTTCAGGTGGAAGTTATATTGGAAGTTACTAAGTTGTAAAGCATGTTATCAGAAAGAGCTGGTTGCAATTTTGGGAAAATCGGATGAATACTTTTCAAAGTACAGCCGAAAGTGTAGATCCTACCCCTTAATTGGTATGCAAAATTCAAATTTATGTCAATTTTCCCAACAATTATCATGATTATTCTGAAAATATGATAATGTTGGTTTATTTTTGGTAACGAATAATTACTACATGATGTGAATAGCTGGGTGAAGTTTCAAGGATATTGGTGGTGTATTTCTTTAAATACAAACATTTATGTAACTCATACCTCTTAATTGCTCATATTGACAAGAGGCACTTTGTGTTTTTTGCCATTTTGAATGGCCAATATCTCGGAAAATAATTATGTCATTACTCTGGGAAAAAATAGACTTGATATATGCATATAGATGACACGTATTTCTGAAAGACAAGTTCATGTGGCCATTATATTTAGAATTATTGATGTCTGAAATGTGGGTTTCATGCAAAATGCCAAAATAGCTGATTTTTTGCATCATTTTTGTCCATATTAAAAAGCCTACAACTTTTTTTAGTTAATCATCTGATTTTAATGAACTTTGTGTCTTTTTACTTCTCCTGGTGAGAGCTATGAAACTATATCAAAATAAATGACTTGGGATAGCTACTGTCAACATCAGCTATTCAGTAGAGTCAGTATTTATTTTCTCCCGTGTTCGTGCATTTCTGCGCATTTTCCCATGCATGACAGACAAAAATAACTGTATTATTTAAAAAGAGGACAATATTACCTTTCTAATGATATAAAACACCTTATATTTAGAATTATGAGCCGTTTTTGGCATCATTTTGAAGTTTTCAAATGTTTAACAATAATTCTGTTCAAAATTCTTTTTGATATTTGATACTAAAATGTGGCTAAGAATCTCCTCTATCATTTCTATGTGATTTTGTACATGTGGGAGCTATGGGGCTTTGCACAACTTTAATTGAATGTTGCCACAACAATTCTTGATGAACTGGAGACATGGCCAAAAGGTGTGAAATGCACAAATTTGGCTCTCCAATATACACTTTTTTACTAGAATTCCGAACAGTGAGAGAAATAATAAATAACACATACATAAAGAGCAGTTTATAAGCTATTATTCCATATACTTTTCATTTCAATCTGTAGATTTCTAGATGAAGTACAGTGAGTTTAAAATGAGCTTCTTTTGGTGCCTAACGATGCATTTCAAGCGGCCTGGGGCTCTCTATTGGGATACCTACTCTCATCCTTGATTAGACCCTAAATAAGTCCAGAAAATTGGTAGTTCAAATCTAGTCTCATTCAATCACGATAATTGTGAATAAGTAAGGTTGTGTTGGTCATGTTAGTGCCCCTTTAACTCTCGTTTTATTTTAATTCATGACCATCATGTTTAGTGAAGATACTTGTAGATAACCATTCCGGATGATTCCACCCGAGGTTGCGTGACAGGGTCCTATATAGCTGATAAATCATTAACCTGATTAGGAGATCTGTTTGGGGTTTTTTAAGGAAGGGGGGGGGGAATAACCCGTAGCATTAATTCCTCACTAGATCACTCAAAAACGCACCGCACTCAATGCAGCCACCGACAAGTTTAACATACAAGGATGAAAGATCTCTGTGATTTTTACTGTACTGCAGTCCCGCAACACTATTATTAGTGTATGATATGTTGTTCAAATGCCACAGCACTATCAGCATATATATACCAATGTGTTATGAAACCTGACTTCCAGGAATTTTCCGCGATTCCCTGACAGTGCTAATGGGAGAATATCCACGTTTTCACTGAAATTCACCGTCGGTTTACAGATAATCTGACCGTAAGCATATATTTCCGCATTGTGTTGTTGCCAGAGACCACTTTCATCCCTGAACAAAATATCACAAGCATACACGCTTCTAATTACACTGGATAATGAGCGAAGTACTTAAGTGCCTGCAATTCCATTTACTTCTCAGAAAGCAGTCTAGATCTCCCATGTGCCTTGTGTTCATGCCTCAACATGCTCACCGGAGTCACCCCTACCATGTTCACGCGGATTTACCCTCATCTATGAATGAATGCAAGCCTCCGTAAATGGCTCCTTCGTAATCCCTTTGGGAGCCTTTATTCCCAGGTCGCCCTCTTACTAACAATGCTACCACTGGAACCGTCGTCCTGAAGCTTACCTACCGCAGTGACGTTTTACAATTCTCTGATGGTGGCGATATGATTATCTAAATACATGTAATATAGTGAATATATTGATGAAATAGACCAACGCTTCAACTACAAGCATTGTTTTGCACATTGCTTCATTTGTGTGTCTGTGTCTTGTGTCTGTGTCTGTCTTGTACAGTTGTATGGATTTAGGGATTTCTGTGTAGGTAAGGGCGTGCATATTTCTTCCCGTTTGCGGTTTGTTCAGTTTTTGCATGTTTTGACCTGTCTCCCGTCTGACGCTCACCAAGAACATTGATTTGTAAGGGGATTAACCGCAAGTTGAGCAAAGCAATCGTTATAACATATATGGTAACCTAATATAACGTTAGGCAACAATATTGGTACAAGACCGGGCGCGGAGGCCGAATCGATACAGGTTTCCTGTATGGAAGGTTGAGAGTTCAAATCCGAGCCGAGTCAAACCAATGACTGATCAAATTGATACGTGTCGCTACCTAGCCTGGTGTTCTGCATTAATAGCATAGGACAAGGACTGGTTAGCACAATACCAGGTCATTGCAGCCTGGTCTGCCAGTGGGACCACTATAAAGTCGCCATGAGTCTGTACCCGTCCAGATATAACCTTAGATGTGCCAGGACGTACAACTCCAACAACCAACCAACAAAGTCACTACCAGAGTACGGGAAGGAAATCGTTTATTCCCGGAATATGCGACCTGCAGAAGAATTTCTAACACCTTCACTCAATGCATTCGACCAGACGGGATGGCCGAACGAGTTAGAGCGTCCGTCTCCTGTGCTGGTAGATCGTGGGGTCATGGGTTCGAACCATGGTCAAGTCAAACCCATGACTTAAAAATTGATACTTGTTGCTTCCTAGCCAGGTGCTCGACATTATTAGGACTGGGCAAGGACTGGTGTGCTCAGTGTCAGGATAATGTGACAGTGGGATACCAATGGCCTGGTTTCCCAGTGGGACAGCACTGTAAAGTCGCCATGAGTGCGCACTGTCACAAGTTGGTACCCATACTGATATGACCTTAGATGTTGCTAGGACGTAAAACAACAAACAAACAAACTCAATGCATTCAAATCGAGGCTTGACAAACACTGGTGCGGTACAGGTGTAGCCAACACTCGGTACATGATGTATATTTAACCATCCCCATCCTCCCGCCCCGGTCTATGGTTCTGATGGTAAATAAAATTCAAGTAGTTGTTTGTTGGGGTTTTACATCCTGGCTACCTACATCTAAGGTCATATCAGGATGGGTACAGACTTGTGACAGTGCACACTCATAGCAACTCTTTAGTGCTACCCTACTGGGAGACCAGACAACCAGGACTATGACCCGAATTCCCACTCAGTCACGTTATCCTGATACTGAGCAGTCGTTTCCCTATCCTAGTACTGCCGAGGGCCAGGCTAGGTAACGATGTGTATCAATTCTGTACTTTATTGGTTTCACGTGACCGGGATTCGAAATCCGACTTTCCACATAAGAAGCCTACAATCTTATAGATTTGACCACCACATCCAGGCAGAAAGTTTAAGCTTTTCATGTCAACTTATTATGTCCCCATTGGTCTGGTGGAGAATCAAAACCACTCGGTAATGTTTGATAGGCTGTGAAGTCCCGCAATCTAGCTGTTTGTGTGAGTGAGTCCCGCAAATGCAAACAAGCTTATACCAAAGCCCACTGAACATATAATCCTACCAACTCCAGCATAGTCCTCTGCCTGATAAGCTTATGGCCTAACCATAATCAGTAGTAATATTATTGGAAGGCTTTAGTTTACTTGGCTGTAGGCTTACTTAATAGTCCCTATTGCGAGTGAGTCGGGAAGACTGGTTTTAAATTAGCTTGAGCTAACGGTTTGTGTATAACTAGTACATCAGGTATTGTAGGAAGATAAAATTTGTATTTATATATATATATATTCTATATCTTGAGGGGCAAAAGGATGAGAACAAATTAATTTTAAGAACACTTCATTGAAAAGTATCATTTTGTTTGTTTAACCACCCCCCAGCACAAAAAGTAGACATCGGTTATTGGGGGGTTGAAAATTATTGTCGTGGTCTGCACTGACCTCTCAGGCAAGTAACCACATAGACAGGTAGGCGTGGGGAGTGTGTTGATATCAGGGAGCCTAGGTGGTGTAATGGTTAGCACACTGGCCCGGAATGCAAAGAGATGTGGGTTCAAGTCCCACTCTAGGCGCAATATTCCCCATTTTCATCACCCCCACGACACTGGTGCCGTGACCAGGATCCTGTACAAGCTTTGCGCTGTATGGTTGTTGAACCTACCCTGTGTATGTATGTGTTAGTGCATTGCCTGTATGTATGTAATTGTAAGCATTACAAGACTTACAATTCCAGGGGGACGAGTGTAGTGGTCTGCACTGACCTCTCAGGCAAGTAACCACATAGACAGGTAGGCGTGGGGAGTGTGTTGATATCAGGGAGCCTAGGTGGTGTAATGGTTAGCACACTGGCCCGGAATGCAAAGAGATGTGGGTTCGAGTCCCGCTCTAGGCGCAGTATTTTCCATTTCCATCACCCCCACGACATTATCATGCCAATGAACATTTTTTTGTATGGAAATTTTGATTAGTTATCTGGTCATTTCCTTTACCCAACCTGTCGGCACTTTTCCAAAAGCAGCTGTCACACCTCGTCGGATTGAGCAACGGACAGAATTGTCTGGTCATGTGGTGATAAGTATTAAAATGTGTTAAAATGTTGCGCTACCGGGTAAATGGCCGCTGGACGAACGGACATGAATGGATAGCCAATGGACGAAACAAACTCAAATCGGACATGAACCGTATACGTCAATCAGGCAGCATCCGTTCCTAGTTTTGTGCATGTTCAAAACTTGTATGGACACAAACCAGACTTTGTTCGGTTTTTGTCCGTTTTCCCCAATCCGGTGAGGTGTGACAGGGCCTTAATGGATTGTTCAGCAGCCCTGTCTCAGGATCAGGGCTGCGGTAGTGACTATGTTGCATAGTGCTCCGCGTAATTTGTGACGCGATTTGCGACAGTAAAGCCCAAACGAAATGTTCACTGCGTAAGATGCTGAACTAATACGGAAATCCTTGAGGGGGGGGGCGGTGAAGGTGAACAACTTGCGATGAAGCGCGTGTCTGAGCAGTAATTAAGTGGGAATTTATTTAATCCTCCCCTAATCCACCGACCGGCAACTGGGATTAAGTCCCACTTTTAAATAGACGCGGCAATGCCAATGGCATCTTGATATTGGTTCCGGTTTGAATCAACAGGAGCGCCACCGTCGCCTCCTTGGTTCGTGCGTTGGACACCAGGGGGCGGGTGAGTCGGAGGTAACCGTATAGGTGCCACGGAGTTGAAAATAGGTGTGGGATGGGGGGGGGGGGGTGGGGGGGGGGGGGGGGGGCGTGGTAGATGGGTGGGACTGGGTTGGCGGTTTTGATATGCGTGTGCGAGGAGGTCGAGGCCCATAGGTGGGTGCTGAGGTTTAGCATAGAAGGGAACAGAAAGTGTTGTTGGCCCCTATCTAGTTTCCATGCTTAGCTGGTTTTGTTTGTATGTCCTATCAACATTTGAGCTCATAACCATATCGAGATAGATACCGACTTATGACCTTGTGCACTGATGGGATGGCGACTTTATAGTGCTGCCCCACTGGGAAACGACCACTGGTATCATAGCCCGATATTCCGTTTAATTACATTATCCTGATACTGAATGAAGCTCTCCATGCTCAATCCTACCAATGTCGAGTGCCAGGATTTGTAGCGAGCGACATGTATTAATTTTCTACGCCACTGGTTTGACTCGGTCAGGGGTTCGAACCTCCCGCATGGGAAGCCATCCGGTACTCTTACCGATTCGGCTATCCCGTCCATTCACGCTGGTACCGCACTGCTGCTACGTGGTTGTGGTGTCTGCAAACCATGACGCTTGTTCCACATTGTGTGCATAGCGAGAAGCGAAGCGCCCAGTATGGGAAAATGTATACGTGTGTGTGTGTGTGGGGGGGGGGGGGGGGTCCAAGAACGCGGCCAGTTTTATTAGAACATTTTAGGTCAATTTAGCACGGGACATGCTAACGCAGACAGTAATAGACCTAGAGGTCATACATTACAATTTACATGTAGGACAAACTCCAAAAATGCATTCAGTCCCCAACTGCCCCCGCTAATAAAACCCACAAATGCCTCTTAAACAAATAAAACACACCACACAACCCCCTCCCCCCATTAAAAAAAACCACCAGATTACAGTTCATTTATAAACGCCGAGTAAAATGTGTTTTTTTTAAATTGAGTTTTATTTTTCTCTGCTAAGCAACTAAAATTGCCGTAATGTGTGCATTTTGATTTTGTGCTTTATGCTACGGGTATGGTGGAGATGTTATTGTTAAGCCAGGGAGTTTGCTATTGGTAATTTTGTATTTTTGTTGGTAAATATTTTATTCATCTGAATGGAATATTTCTCCATTGCCGAGGCACTGACTGGCTTTCCGGGCAAGTCTAACTTAATTTATTTACACTATTTATTTACTAGACTAAATCATAGAGGAAGAATACTAAGATAAGCTACATTGTCACTACTTTTAGATAACTAGGGGTGTGATGTGTACGGTCGGAGTAAAACATTCGGTGTGTGCGTTGTTAGTATGGAGGTTGTGGTGTTTAAAAAAAAAAAAAATATTTTATTCACGGTGCCGTAGCAATGGTGAATAATATTTGGGGGGGGGGGGGGGGGGGGGGGCTCACCCGCCCGGCTCTATCTTCATATCGACATTAGGGTGCCTCGCAAATACACCCGGGTCGTTAAGTTACATGATGCGCGGTTTTACAAACAAATCACTATCTACATCGCTGTTAGTGTTAACTTCTCGTCACGTGACTGAACTGGGCCACTAAATCGGTAAGAGTGCTAGCTGGCTCCCGGACGGGATGGTAGGATGAGTTGAGCGTCCGTCTCCCATTTTGGTAGATCGTGAGATTCGAACCTACGGGTTCGAACCCTGGTCGAGTCAAACCAATGACTTAAAAATTGACACTTGTCGCTTTCTAGCCAGGCGCTCAGCATTATTAGTATATGGCAAGTGCTGGTTGGTTCAGTGTCAGGATAATGTGACCGAGGAGGCTTTCAGGTCATGGTGCTGGTAGCCTGGTCTCCCAGTCGGGCAGCACTATAAAGGCACCATGAGGGCGCACTATCACAAGTCGAACCCGTCCTGATATGACCTTAGATCTTGCGAGGACGTAAAACTCCCAACAACCAACCTGTGTGGGAGTGTGTGGGTTCGAAACCTCAGGCAAGTCAAGTTTGTTTGTTTGTTGTTTTACGTCCTAGCAACATCTAAGGTCATATCAGGACGGGTACCGACTTATGACAGTGCGCACTCATGGCAACTTTATAGTGCTGTCCCACTGGGAAACCAGGCCGCCGGCACCATGACCTGGTATCCCACTCAGTCACATTATCCTGACACTGAGCACACCAGTCCTTGCCCTATCCTAATAATGCCGAGCGCCTGGCTAGGAAGCAACAAGTATCAATTTTAAAGTCATTGGTTTGACTCGACCGGGACTCGAACCCACGATCTACCAGCACGGGAGAACCAATGACATACAAAATTGAAATCTGTCGCCCTCTAGTCTAGATAAGATAGGACAAGGACTGGTTTACTCAGTATCAGGATAATATTACTGAGTGGGATATAGGGCCATGGTGCCGGTGACCCGGTCCTCACAAAGGGGAGCATTTTAAAGCCGTCATTATTGGGACCTATTAAAGGGCAATACCTGTTTAAAATATCTCAAGAGGGCAGCACTATAAAGTGGCCAGCATTGCGCACAATCATAAGTCGGTGCCCCTACCTAACATGACCTTTGATGTTGCTAACAACAGATAAGCAAAAACAAAATAGAGGTTGTCATAGCCAATGCTTTAATTTCGCACCAGTTATTACTGTATTATTTTGTTTCTTAAAATGTGAGGTGTGTGAGTTCGCCTTAATTCTTTTTTTTCATTTAAAAAAAAAAAAAAGGTCTAGCGTGAATGGGATGTGAATTGTTAATAAACCATACCTCCGCACATGCTGGCCGTTGACGATAGGTGGCGCGTTGAGCGAGCTGTCGTTACCAGAATTGCAGTAATGACAGAGCGCGCAGGTACAAGGCGCATAGCAAGCAATCAGAGCCTGAGAGTAGTGCTGGGCCGTCGCCACGTGGTGGTGGGTTGTGTGTGTGTGTGTGTGTGCAGGGGGGGGTCGCTACGGGATGGTGGAGGCATAGGTTGGGGAGAAGAGGCTTAAGGGCGCATTCCATATACGCGTAATGCGTAATGCGAATGCGAATGCGACAAAAAATCGAAACACCTTGAAACCTATGAGCTACATTCCATACACGCGTAATGCGTAATGCGAATACGAATGCGAAAGAAATCCATTATCCCGATCGCTCCATGTAGCGATCGGTGCGTAATGCGTAATGCGTAAAGGTGGTGCGAATAGAAAGTCCTCTGTCACCTTTGTCCATTGATATAAGGTTGGAGGAAGCGACTGATAATTACGGACAGCCGGGACAAGGTGGAGCGCGGACCTGTTAGGAAGCAGTCTTCAAGGGTGGTGGGGGTTCTTGTTGGTAAAAATGCTACCAGAGCCACAAAAATAGGAATACTTATCTATAATTTGGTTATAATAAAGGTAGGAACCCCCATGTGACGTACAAAAAGTTACATAGATATAAATGCAATATTTGGTCATATACAGAGCAGTATGGAGAAGGGGACGGTGCAAACATGTAGGTTTATGCGGCGGACCTGTTAGGAAGCAGTCTTCAAGGGTGGTGGGGGTTCTTGTTGGTAAAAATGCTACCAGAGCCACAAAAATAGGAATACTTATCTATAATTTGGTTATAATAAAGGTAGGAACCCCCATGTGACGTACAACAAGTTACATAGATATAAATGCAATATTTGGTCATATACAGAGCAGTATGGAGAAGGGGACGGTGCAAACATGTAGGTTTATGCGGCGGACCTGTTAGGAAGCAGTCTTCATATTTGGGACGGTCCTAACATCCCTCAAAGCAAGCTAAACTGAGCCATGTTTGGACCGTCCCATTCTCTGTGTGTGTGTCTCTGTGTGTGTCTCTGTGTGTGTGTCTCTGTGTGTGTGTCTCTGTGTCTCTGTGTGTGTCTGTGTCTTTGTGTCTGTTGCTGTGTGTGTGTCTGTGTGTGAATCTCTGTGTCTCTGTGCTTCTGTGTTTGTGTCTGTGTGTGTGTGTCTGTGTGTGTGTCTCTCTGTGTCTGGGTGTGTGTCTCTGTGTGTATGTCTCTGTGTGTATGTCTCTGTGTGTCTCTGTGTGTGTCTCTGTGTCTGTGTGTGTGTCTCTGTGTGGTTGTGTCTCTGTGTTGTGTCTTTGTGTCTCTGTGTGTGTCTCTGTGTGTGTATCTGTGTCTGTGTGTGTCTCTGTGTGTGTCTGTGTGTGTATATGTGTCTGTGTGTGTCTCTTTGTCAGAGACACAGACACACACATAGAGACACACACAGAGACACAGAGTCACACACACAGAGACACACACAGAGACACACAGAGACACACAGAGACACGGAGACAGACACACACATAGAGACATACACAGAGACAGAGTCACACACACTTTTTATATACTTTTTATATACTTCACTGCATAACGCATAACGCAATACGCATTACGCGTATATGGAATGCTGGCATTCGCATAACGCGTAACGCATAACGCATTACGCGTATATGGAATGCAGCCTTAAAGGTGACTTTGATGTCGGTTTTACCTGACGCGATTCACTCTCCTCTCGCCGTCTGAGGATGGAATCGGGATGTATTGAACACTGTGACTGGTGTGAGAGCCTGATGTAGTTCGCAGGTGATCAATATAATATAATTAATGCGTGCACACGCACTCATCACGCACATTCACTCATGCACATTCACTCACACATTCCCTCACTCACACATTCACTCACTCACTCACGCGTTCACACACTCACTCACGCATTCGCTCACACATTCACTCACTCACACACTCACTCACTCACGCATTCACTCACTCACATATTCACTCACTCACATATTCACTCACTCACACAGTCCCTCACTCAGATATCCACTCACACACTCCCTCACTCACTCACACATTCACCCACTCACTCACATCGTCATCCTACCAGGCGCGGTGTCCGAATCGGTAAAGCACAGGCCTCGCGTGCGGAAGATCGGGAGTTCGTGAGTTGAGTCAAACCAATGACTTAAAAATTGATACTTGTCGCTTCCTAGCCTGGTGCTCGGCATTATTAGACTAGGCAAGGTCTGGTTAGCTCGGTGTCAGGATAATGTGACTGATTGGGATATCGGGTCATGGTGCTGGCGGCCTGATTTCCCAGTGGGCCAGCACCATAAAATCGCCATGAGTGTGTACTCTCACAAGTCGGTACCCATCCTGATATGACCTTAGATGTTGCTAGGACGTAAAACAACGACAAACAAACACATCGTTATCCTAATAGGTAAGAGCCTGGCTTTCGTGCTGGAGGTAGTTGGTTCGAACCCCGGCCGAATCAAACCAATGACTCACAAAATTGATACTTGTCACTACCCTGCCTGGCGCTCGGCATTAATAGTGTAAAGTATTGAGGACAAGGCCGGAACTTGTTTGCTCAGTATCAGGACAGTCTGACTGGGTGTCGATGTCCCAGTCTCCTAGTACCAGTGGTGCAGCACTATAAAGTCATGAGTGTGCAGTCAAAAGTCAGTATCCTTCCTGCTATGACTTTTAGGTGTTCCTAGGACACTCCTCACCCATGGGGGTGGGAGTTGGGTCATGCGGTTGGGTGACGGTTCATTTGTGCAGGTGCTAGACTGGACTGTGTGGAAGTGGGCATTCAACCTAGGAGTATATCAAAGACTCTTTATATAGTTTGGAAATGAATATAATGGTCAAAACACCACTTCCATACATTGTTTTACAGAATAGTAATATTTGTGTTTAAATAATGTCTGCAAACACAATAATGTCATAAGTCTTTGAAGGTATCCAAGTTTAACGATATTTTGAACATTTTCGGTTTTGTTGAGTGACATGTCCTGAACACTTTGACAGACGACCAGGCATTGTTAAAATTGTTTTAGATGGGAATTTTACCTGAATAGCATCTAAACACCTATGCATTAATTAAATAGCCATGAATGAGACGAATAAATTGTCTGAAAGTGACATATTATTTTCTTTATTATCGGGATTAGTTTTTCCACAAAAAAATGTACATTTTGATTACCGTGAGTTGGCAGTAATAATTCCTTGTGAGCCTTTCTTTATTTACACATTCGTATCATACATAGAAGTTTTATACATCAGGAGAAAGGTACTTCAATATCCTTTCTTCTGGTATAATATATGTAGTGCTAAGTGAATTAGAAATGATGCTACAGCTGATATACGAACACTACCCCCTAATGTCGAACGGCACAAAAATGCTGGTTTGATCCAATATGACATCATATCAAAAACGGCTTATAAAAAAAATTGCTCAAGGGTGCCAGAGTGGCACCCTCCTGATTCTCAAAATATAGGTATATGACTATCACAATCCGCAATAAAATTGCATTAGTACGCACTTTCACACCTATGGCTGTTTTGGGCCTTTGGCCCCCTGACTATTGACATAGTTTAAAAATGAAGACTGCTGGAAATAGAGCCCACATGGTCACAGCGGGTTCAGTGGGAGTTATACTTATAGAGCTACAGGTGGTTGTAGGGGAGGGGAAGGCCTTAGCCAGCCTTTAACAAAATGTATTTTCTTATATATATATATATATATTTTACCTCGGTATACAGCCTCAGGCTAGAGAGAAGGAAGCACGTGAGGTACCAGCAATTAGCATATACAACTCACGACTGGATTACGTGTCGTTGGGTTGCTCCGGCAAATTTAGTCTACATACAAGCAAATACGCAGTAAGTATAATAAAAACTGTGGTTAGCTTAATTATGATGCATTAGAGCATCATTATGGAAAGTTTAGACTTTCTTTGGTCCATTTTGGACGAGTTATTTGGTTATAAAAAACCAAGGATAGAATTCCTTCTCGAAGGATTGAAACCGATCATTAGCGGTTCTGTCAACACCCGAGTCACCGTGTGATTATGGGTAGAGATGTGGGCTCTGCCTCGTCTCCTGTGGAAATTCTCTCGTACTCTAATAGAGAGTAATGTTGCAGATGCTCCTGGGTTTCTTTTATAGACTCCCCACAAACTTTTTCAGGCGTTTCTCCGAGTTTCGTAGCATTTTCTCCAACTTGTTGACGTAGTAGTCACAGGTGGGAGAAGTGTGCAGAACAGAGGGATGGGCGGGCCGATACACTGGTCCCGACCCCGCGTAAGGTTTGGGCTTGACCCACAACCCACGCACAAATTTAGCTTATTACGCCTGTGTTATAACGGTATAAACACATTCTCTAACACCACTAGATGTCCAAATGAGTTTGAAACAACCATATTGAGACATATATATATACCGGGACTGACCAAAAATCTTTGTTTCAGTTCCCGATGGCCACGAAGCGGAGTAAGCGCGGTGCAGCAGCAGCCGAGGGGCGTGTTCCGAGTGGACTGGACGAGGAGTACGACTCCTCACCCGTGTTGTCGGCAGGGCCTTCGACACAGCCCGGGGCGCATATTCTGTCCGAGGAGGACATAGTGCCTGACGGCGCCGCGGCTCAAAATTGGGAGACGCGGTTTGCGGCGATGGAGAGTCATATTATGGCTCTCAAACCACCGGTGTCTCGTAAACGGCGAATGCCGAGTGTCCAAGAGGAGTCTTCATTTGAGGATTTCTCGGAGACAGACTCAGCGATGGAGCTTAAGGCTCCTCCTCCTTCTCCTAAACGGAGGAAGAAGAAGAAACATATCGTTTCTTCTGGTGATGATTTCACCAAGGAACGGGGGAAGACTGGACTTCGCAAAAAGCGGAAGACCAAGTCCAAGAAGAAGAAGAAGAGGAAAGATTCTTCTTCTTCCGATTCGTCCACAGATTCCACTTCCACGGAATCGGACTCAGACACACAATATGAAGGTGTCTATGCTGCCATTGGTGGCAAAGTGGAGAAGCCAAAGGCTAAGCGTGTGAAAACCACTACGCTTATGCGTGAGAACATTAATGGCCATTTCCGCACGTTTAAACCGGCGGAGATTATTTCCAAGTTAGCAGATGAGTTAACAGGCATTAAAGGTGTTCCCAACTCCATCATTAAGGAGATGGATCGAGATGTCAATATGACGGAGGACCGTAAGAGATTTGAGGGTGTGTTGCACACAGTGCATAAGGCGGTGCTTGGTACCCTAACAGCTATTGCTCCTGTGGAAAATAGAATGCAACGAGAAAATAAGTTCTCGTCTTTGGCTAAGACGATGGACAAAGGAATTGCATTGTTGGCGGCGGCAGGTAATTACCTGTCGTATCGAAGATATGAAAATGTCTTCGAGTCGGTTTGCACAGATGCTGGCAAAGAAGTGGCTCGCTCAAAGAAGATTACGGATAATGATGGGAAAGAGTTTACGCTCTTTCTCGCTCCAGAGCCGATTAAAGGGAAACCTTTAGATAACACGAAAATGTTTGGCGGTCAACTACAATACCTCTATAAAGAGGTAGAAACTGCAGCCAAGAGTGGCAAAAACATGGATGGTAAGAAGAAACAGGAAACTCCTCGTTTCAAAAGGTCACGAGGGGATTTTCGTCCACGGCGGTTCACCAGGGGAACCAGACCGGGCTCAAACTTCGGTCAAGCTTTTCGGGGCCGGGGCGCTCGCTCAGGCTGGACCGACAACACCGCACGGCCACTAGGCCGAGGCGTCAACTCGCCGAGACCCTTCCCCAGGGGCGGGTCCAAGTAGAGGTTGAAACACAGACGTTACAAGTCCTTCCAGCCTCTAAAACCACACAAACTGTAAGCAACTTTGTGGCTGGTAATATTAATAATCATATTTCTGAGTGGCACAAAATTACTAGTGACCAAGAAATTTTACAAATAGTTAGGGGTGTTCAAATTTCTTTTCACACAAATTCCGGTACAAGGCAGGATACCTTTTCCTTATAACATTGAACCGGTTGAACGAGAGGCACTAACTAAACAGGTACAAAAATTCTTTGAGAAAGGAATTATACAAAAAGTGACATACTGTTCAGGAGAGTTTATTTCAAACATCTTCTCGAGACCAAAGCCTAATGGCGAGGTTCGAATGATCCTGGATTTAACAATCCTTAATAAAATGGTTGAATATCGACATTTTAAAATGTTCTCGCTAGATACGGCACGAGATCTGATTACGCCAGATGCGTGGATGGCTAGTGTTGATTTACAAGATGCATATTATACGCTTCCCATAAGGGAAAAAGACCGGAAATTTCTTCGGTTTCTTTGGGATAACCAACTCTATGAGTTTACCTGCATGCCGAATGGTTTAGCTTGTGCCCCTCATTTATTCACTAAACTGCTTAAACCTGTTTTCTCAGAAATGGCGCGGAAGGGTCATATAATGTTTCCATACATAGATGATTCCTTTATTATAGCATCAACACAAATTGATTGTGTGAATGCAGTTTTGGATTTATGTGCATTACTCACTAAACTGGGGTTTTATGTACATCCACAAAAGTCAGTGCTTAAACCAACAAAACAACTCAAATGTTTAGGGTTTATTCTGGATACACAGTCTCTTACAGTGTCGATAACAGAACAAAAACTAATTAAGTTTATGAATACAGCCACCCAGCTTATTAAGTTACCAAAACCTAAAATTAGACAGGTCGCAGTCCTTATTGGGATAATGATATCGTATGCACCCGCTATTCTATACGGGAAGGCCCATATTAGAAATAGATAAAAAATTAAGCGTTAACACGAACTAAAGGGAATTTTGAGCGAAAGATGTTTATTTCGCAAGAAGGGCTACAGGATATTGCATGGTGGATGCAACACATAGCAAGTTCACCAAATCCGATCCGCATGGCGGAACCTAATACGGTAATTACTACTGATGCTTCGTTAGAAGGTTGGGGAGCTCATCGAGATGGGGTCACAACAGGAGGTAGATGGCTTGATGATGAAAAATCAGACCATATTAATGCGTTAGAATTGCGTGCTATTTATCTGGGTTTATGTAGTTTAGTAAAGATACATAAATCACAAGTTAGAATACTAACTGATAATACTACTGCCATGGCATATATTCGTAACATGGGTGGAACCAAATCAAAGCCTTGCAATCAGTTGTCTAAACTGATTTGGAACTGGGCACAGGCTCAACAAGTCTGGCTGACTGTAGCGCATATTCCAGGGTCACAAAATACACTTGCAGACCATAAAAGTAGAAATTTCCATGACCATTTAGAATGGTCTCTCTCTACACCTTTGTTTAACTTCATTTGTGAAAAATGGGGTACACCTAAAGTTGACTTGTTTGCATCACGAAATAATAACAAATTACCTTGTTATGTTTCTTGGCATCCTGAACCGGAGGCTTGGAAAGTAGATGCATTTGCTATTACGTGGGAAAATAATTATTTTTATATTTTCCCACCGTTTAGCATTATCAGCTGAGTTGTCAGGAAAATCGGTTTGGAAGGGACACATGCTATACTGGTGGTGCCCGATTGGGACACGCAACCTTGGCTGCCAGCAATTTCACAACTGGCAAAAGAACATATACGATTCCCAAGAAAACTCGGGAATCTGACACACCACAGACCGCTAGTGGTTCACGGCGACGTGTCAACGACGCCCCTATTGGCATTCCTTTTCTAAGGAAACAGCTGCAGCAATTTGGATTGGACAAAATTACTGAGAATAGGATAGTATCTGATGCCTGGAGGCCAGGAACTGTCAAAATGTACACATCCTATTTAAAGAAATGGGGTGTACATTGTTTGTTAATGAAAGTTAAGCAAACAAATCCAACAATTTCACAAGTAGCTCGTTTTCTTCGTTCTCTAGAGGATGAAGGACTATCCTTTGGGTCGATCAATGCGGCAAGATGTGCGTTATCAATCATATTACCCAGAATTGATGGCGAAACAGTTGGAAAACATTATGTCCTTTGTTATCTACTTCGGTCAATTTATCAAAGGAATCCGCCAAAACCAAAGTATAGTCGGTTTTGGGATGTGTCTATAGTATTTAAGCTGTTTCAGGCTTGGCCTCACAACTCGTGGTTAGATATAAAACAATTAGGTTTTAAGGTCGCGGTCCTGTTATTATTAGTAACGGGACACAGAGGACAGATGATTGTTGCTTTATCCTTAACTGGATTACAAATAGACAAGAAACAAGCTACGTTTGATTTAGCACAATTGCTCAAATCGAACACGTTAGGTGACCCTTTATCTACGGTTCACTTAGACTGCTTTCCGAATGATCGGAAATTATGTGTTGTGTCAGCCATACGGGCTTATATATCTAAGACAAAGGATTTACGTGCATCACAACAACTATTAGTGAGCTTTATAAAGCCACATAAGGCAATTTCACGAGACACTCTTGCCATGGTCTCCAAGGCACGGTTGCTAGGTATTTCGGTGAAAAGAATACTAGCGCATGCAGGCTGGAAGACGGCTAAGTCGTTTGCAAAACATTACAACAAGCGACTAGAAAAGCCTACTGGCATTGCAAAGCGCCTGCTCGCCAACTAACAAGAATAGGTGAGAACAAAAACGTTGAATATTATATAAGAATGGATGATATTAAGGATAAAAAATGAATTATGTAAAGGTCTCCTTAGCCTGAGGCTAGCCTGAGGCTGTATACCGAGGTAAAATAGTATAGTTATACGAATCTTACCTGGGTATAGATGATGGATAACTGTTGTTTTCCCGAGGTATAAGCCTCGGGTAGACGTGGGCTAGGGCCCACCCACCACGCCCTACCACGTCTATCCCGTTGGTGTACCATTACGGGAAAATCATAGTATCCGTTGTATTGAAAGATCATTGTTTATCCTGAATAAGTAGGTTAAAATTGCTGGTACCTCACGTGCTTCCTTCTCCCTAGGCCACGTCTACCCGAGGCTTATACCTCGGGAAAACAACAGTTATCCATCATCTATACCCAGGTAAGATTCGTATAACTATACTATATATATATATATATATTATAAATATATACACATTAAAACATCTCTATACCCCTCCACAGATCGACCACTCTCCCTATATCGATCGCTTTATTTGTGTCCCAACGATACCATTGTAAGGATATTCTAACTCTCTAAACCGACCGCCTCCCTAAATGGACCACTTAAAGTCGGTCCCATGGTTGGTCGATTTAGAGAGGTTTTACTGTATATATTTTTTAAGTGGAATGGTTATTGTTCATTCAGTAAATAACTCTTGTTAGCGCCGAGGCACTGGTCTTCCAGCCATGAAATATTACAGTTTTTGCATAATTGTGTTTGATGTATGCGTACCTATAATTATGTATTGATAACAAGGTAGGATTTAAACAATGATTTTGCAAAATATGTGCGTTTTCAGAAACTCCCAGGTCTTCTGCCCGTGAGTAGTAGCGGGGTGAATGGGGCTGGGCTCAGGGATCTCTCTCCCCGTAGGAGTTACCGGAAGCGGTGGCTTGATCGGTAGTGCGAAGGCTTCCCGTGCGGAAGGTCGGGAGTTCGAATTCCAGCCGAGTTAAACCAATGACTTATAAAATTGATACCTAGCATGACCCTTGGCATTAATAGGATAGGACAATGACTGGTTTGCACAGTATCAGGATACTCTAACTGTGTGGGATATCAGGTCACTGTGTCAGCTACCTGGTCTCCCAGTGGGGCACCACTATAAAGCCGCCATAAGTGTGCACTGTCACAAGTCGGTGCCCGTCCTGTTTCTAGGACGTAAAACAAATAAATTAACAAACCGTAGGAGTTCCGGCGCCGACTGCTCAGGTTTGGGGTTGGGGTGGCTTTGAGGCGGGATGTGCCTGATACTGATAGGGAATGGCAGATGGAGCGCTACGCGTCCACCGGCAACTCCACCACCACCATCCCTACACCCCCCCCCCCCCCCCCCCTAGAGGATGGGTGTAAGCTGTTGTACTAAATCGTCATAATCAAATTATGGCGATTTACTCCAACAGCTCATTCAATTCAATTCAATTAGCGCGGAATTACCCCCCCCCCCCACACACACGCTGTTTCGCTATTTTTAGATGGCATAGTGAAGTACTTTGATATATATATATATATATATATATATATATGAAGAGTTCAGGTGCAAAACCACGTAAACGCCAGTCCAAAAATAGAGTTTAAGATTTCTACCTGAAAGTAAGTGTTAAGCTAATTAATTCCACTTTTCATGTGATCACATGGTTATGGAGCAATACACAAAACAGTAGGAATATAAAAATATAAACTGTTTGACGGTTTGATTCCGATGTTTCTTCCTATTTTTGGATTGGCGTTTGCGCGGGTTTGCGCCTGAACTCCTCATATATATATTATATAATATATATGTACTATATAATTTATTATGTGTATATAAATTAAGAATGCCTCCTAACGTTTTTAGTCAGTGTCCTTCTGACATCGACCCTCACATACTAAACTAACTCGATATACTGATAGTTGGTCATTCCGTGCATCCCACGAACTCTGGCTCGTAACCAGCTGACCCCAATGGTCAGTCACATCTCACTTTCAAATTTGTATCGGTAGGGCATATATATATCCCCTTACCAGAGGAATAAATCTCAACCCAAACCAAGTTCTAGTCTTGCTTCTTTATTCTGCCCCGTCCTAATATGACCTTAGATGTTGCTAGGACGTAAAACAACAAACAAGCATCTTTATTCTGCTTCGACTGTTTATATATATAATAGTACACTTAACAAGTATAAAATGTGGCGAGATATGCTGGTTAAAGCTGCATAGTCCGATGAAGCATCAAATTTTCAAAACCAAAATAATTATATAGATTTGACTCTACATATCTAACTTAGATATTGATGCACATATTAAGCATTTATTGCCACATAGGAGGGAACACTGAGACAATTTGATAGAACCTGTTACTGTTGAAGCCTATGGTGTCTGAGTTTTGGCATGCTTGCCAAAACTAAGTTTGCATGTTTTAATCTCAAATATCTCAGAACTTATCCATTTAAAATCAAACTTACTTTAACCTGAAATAAGGTAGATCATAACGATCAATTTAATATATTTATCTCAGAAAAATGACCAAAACGCAAAACCATCGGACTATGCAACTTTAATCGGTGATACTGAGAGTGACCACACGCAGTGTGTGCCGCTGTGGCTGGAGAGGAAACTAGGCCATGTTATTTATAGATCCTAAGTATATTATAAGTATGGTTGTAAGGAGATGGAGAACTGATGCTGGTGGCAGTCCTTGTTTATATTCCCTTAATATAATCTATATTGATTTTGTGACCATAGCACATTTATATTAAAAAAATTACTTATAGTACAAAAAATCATAATATAAGTTATGTGTGTTTTTTTGGTAAATATGTTTATTCTGCTGAATAAGTCTTTTGTCAGTGCCGAAGCACTGGTCTTCCAGCAATTTTTCAATTCAGGGTTATTTACACAAAAGGTATATAGAATAAGGTATACAATAACTGTTGAATATAGTTGCAGCAGGTAACACAATGAAATTCTGTAACCCCAAAGTTCCATAGCAATATGGTAACAGTAGTGTCATATAACTAGATCAATATTAGTCAGATCAATGTGAGTATTTACATAGTATTTAGAATGTAAGAAGAAGTTATCTTCTGTATATAGTTGGTAAAGTTGTAGTAAGTTTTAATGTTCAGTTGCAGTTAGGCAAGCGGTATATAAATGTCAGTTGTTAGAAATATTCTAGTGTAACTCTAGTGTAGTTAGTTATGTGAGTTCATGAATTATGTTGTTGGGGTGAGGGTTGTTAATAATACACTGGACCAGCTGTGACCAGTGAAGGAGTGGGACCAATCCCAGTGCATTTAGGTCTTAGATTTTACATAACAGAGGAACAGCAACACATTTTTTAAAAGGGGGTGGGGGGGGGGGAGAGAACTGAGGCTGATTTTATTATGTCAATATGATTATCAGTGTAGTACGATGCTGCATCGTTAATAGCCACTACTCATCATCTCATCCACCTCCACCTTCCCCTATACTTCACAGCATATCATATTGTTGCTATATAAATTGTAGCTAGATCTATATTATATACAATAGGTTTGTTATAAATTTACCTAGGTCTAAATGCATTTGAGTTTGTCTAAGGGTTTAAAAAAAGAAAAAAAGCGAAAAAAACTTGTTGTTGAAAGGATCACGTGACACGTGATGCTTGGACAGGAGTGGATGAGGGTAGTGGTGTAAGGGCTGTGGTGTGCGGTCTGTTCCTGTCTGTATACAAACCAGCAGTAGATCCAGCCTCCCACAGCTCAATGGGTGGCCGCTAAATGGATAACAGAGGGAGCAACCCGATAAAAAGAAATCATATTGAGGCGCTGTACTGCGCTGAATATTATCAAATGGCGGCTGGAGGAAGAAAGTAATATCATCTTACCGCATCACTGTGTGTGTGTGTGTGTGACGGGGAGGTGGTGGTGGGGATGTGTGTGTGTGTGTGTGTGTGACGGGGAGGTGGTGGTGGGATGTGTGTGTGTGACGAGGAGGTGGTGGTGGGTGTGTGAGACGGGGATGGGGTGGTGGGGATGTGGGTGACTGGAAGGTGGTGACGGGGTGTGTAGGTGGCGGGGTGTGTGGGTGACTGGGTGTGTAGGTGACGAGGAGGTGGGGGATTTAATTGTGTGTGTGACGGGGAGGTGGTGGTGTGTAACGGCGTGTTGTGGGTGTGTAGATGACAGGGAGGTGGGGGGTTTAGTTGTGATGTGTAGATGGTGGGGCAGTGGGGGCTTTAGGTGTGTGTGACGGGGAGGTGGTGTTGTGTATTTGGGTGTTGTAGGTGTGTAGATATGGGGAGGTGGGGGATTTAGTGGTGTGTGTGTGATGGGGACGTGGTGGTGTGTGACGGGGGGGGGGGCTGCGGGTGTGGAGATGACAGGGAGGTGGGGGGGGGGGGTTTAGTTGTGTGTGTGACGGGGAGATGGTGTTTGTTGTTTTTGGGGAGTTCTCAGTCGCGTTGGTGCGCTGAAGGCTGCAAATCTGCAACACTGAATGGGCACCACTGAAAGCGGTCCCATGTGGTTGGGAGTTGGCTTCCGATGGGTAGTGGTCAGAGAAATTGGGGGGGGGGGGGGGGCGGAAGGAAAAAGGCAGCCTCAGAGCCCAACCACAGTCCTCCGAGAGGGCTGGGGGAGGCTGGGTGGTTGGTGTAGTTTTACGCCCCAGTAAGACCCTAGGCCATACCAGGACATGCACTGACTTGTGACAGCGCGCACTCATGGCAACTTTGTAGTGCTGCCCCACTGGGAAATCAGGCTGCCGGCACCATGACTTGATGTCCCACACAGTCACATTATCCTGACACTGTGCGCCCACTCCCTATCTTGACCTCATAACGCCAAGGTCCGAGCAGCAACAGGTACCTATTTTATAAGTAATTGGTTTGACTCGACCAGGATCCAAACTTCAGTCCCTCCAGTTTCACCGGTATGCACAGTAAGTCTGGCCAAGGCCATAGGAAGAAGTGAAGTGAGGATGGAATTAGTTAGGCAGTGGGTGGGGTTACCTGTTAGTTGTTAGTGAAAATTAGTGGTGTCAAGTCAGCTATGGTGACGAGGTCGGGCCTGCTAGTCCTCAGTGTCATGGTCTGGGCGACCAACAGTGTTGATATCTGCGTTCTGGCAGTAGAAGCGAGGAAGTGCGTTCCAGGATGAATAGCAAATCCTGGAGAGGATAGCCAGAGCGGCCCTATTGTCGCTGAGTTGGCGGTCAGAGTCCTCCATGCAGTCACTGATGGCAGATCTATCAACGGCGCCACATGAGGCGAGTATGTGGGCCACCTTGAAGATCTTAGTGCCGCAGGGACAGCGCTGGAGGTTGGGGACATCAATCCAACGGCTGTAGCCAGTCCTGAAGCATGTGACGGTGACTTGGGTAGAAGCAGGAAGGCTGACTTGATGGGGGATGTTGGTTCTGACCAGGGTGTACCAGAGCTAGCTTATTGAATAAGGGTTCCGTACTTGTTCCTTCTGTGTGGCGCGTTCCCAGAGTTTGGTCGTGGCTCGAGAAGCGGCGGCGGTCAGTTTGGTGAGGGATGGCTGTCTCCACATCTGTTCGGTTGGCACTGGCTAGAGCGGCACAGTTGGCCTGGTCATTACCATAGTCCTATATGCGAGGGGACCCATAGCAGGACTGTGTTGAGGTGTGCCTGATGTCTGTTCGAGATTATAATCTGGATCACGTCGGCAAGGGAGTGTCGGGCATTTGGGCGGGCGATCTCTTTGATGACATTCAGAGAGCCGATAATGATGATGACACTTGAGTTGTGGAGGTCTTCGAGGGCTAAGTGAATGGCGGGGAGCTCGGTATCGAGAGTGGAAGCAAAGTCTGACACCCGGGTGGTGTTCTTTGTGTTGGAGAAGGGGATGAAGATTCCGGCTCCAGCTCTACCTGATGTTGGGTTAAGGGAGCCATCGGTGTAGATCGTCTTTGCGAGGGGAAAGTCCACCTTCGCCTTAGTTATGGCCTCGAGAGGCAGGGAGTGGAGTTCTGGGGTGGAGTAAACCGCCTTGGCAGCAACTAGGTTCGTGGTTCGGATTTCCACTGGAATGGAAACCCCATGGTGGCTTGTGAGGGCTCAGGGAGGAGTCTGCAATGTGGAGTCCATGGGAGTCCTTGAGGGTAATGATGGCATCCTTGAGGCGGTAGATGTGAGAATGACCGAGGGTCCCAACTCGGAGGTAGGGAACGGCTCTGCGGATTGTTGGTGAAAGGCCTGAGGAGAGGGTCCTTGTGAGGTGGGTGGTGAGAAGTTGTTTGCCTCAGAGGTGGAGGGGAGGGAGGCCGGATTCAAGGAGGAGGATCTCAATCCTGGTGGTGCGGGGAACACAGAGGACAAGCATGGCAGCCCGGTGTTGGATGTTCTCAAGTTTCCGGAAGATTTTGTTCTTGGGTAGTCGAGTTCTGGGGTTGTCAAGTCCGAGGGCTGTGAGAGCGAGTGTGGGCGCGGTGTAGTCGAAGAGAGAGCGGACTGCCTGGCGGTAGAACAGTGCGAGTACACCGTCCGGGGTGCCCCAGGAGAAGCCCGAGATCCTCTTCATGAGGAGGAGTCTGTTTGTCATTCTGGTGGCCAGGTGGCGGAAGAGGGCTCTCATGTTCAGGTCTCGGTGTAGACGTATACCTAGGTAGTCGAAGGTGGAGACCCATTCGATAGGGGATTCATCTAGGTAGAGGGGGTGAAGTGGTTGACCTCTGAACATGTGTATGATCTTGGTCTTGGTGGGGGAGATTTTTAGTCCACAGTCCGGGCAGGCGTTTGCTACCAGGTGGAGCGCCTGCTCAGCGAGATCCTGTGCATTGATTGCATGGGAGCAGGTGATGGCGATGTCATCTGCGTAGCAGACTATGGTTGTGTCTGTGATCTCTCGGGTGGTTAGGTCTTGTTTAAGCCTCCTCATGAGAGATGCCATCACTGCATTGAAGAGGAGGGGGCTGAGCACTGCATCCTGGGGGACGCCATTTTTTAGTTGGAGGTCGGGAGAAGAGGTGCCTTGGACATGTACCCTGGCTCGCCTGTTCTGGAGGTAATTTCGGATGTACGCAAGAGGCCGGCCGGCGATGCCAAGATCAGCCATTGATGTCAGTACCACGTTGTGGTCGATAAGCTCAAAGGCTTTTTCGAGGTCAAGGAAGATGGTTGCTGTCTTGTGTCCATTACCGAGGCCATAGGAAATGCTCTCGATGAGGGTGGCGACGGCATGCTGGGTGCTTCGTCCTCCTCGGTAGCCGGTGACCTCCTCTGGTAGGCCAGTGGTGGGGTCTTCTGTGACCATCTAGGACGATTCTTTCGCTAACTTTCCTGAGGGATTGGAGAAGGGATATGGATCTGACTTCGCCCGGGGTTTTCTTGGGGATGGGGATGATATAAACATCCTTCCAAGATTGAGGTATGTCCGCATTGTAGAAGATATTGTTGAGGAGGGGGAGGAGAGTTTCCCTATTAGTGGCAGATAACTTTGTCCACGCAGTGTTAGGGACTCGTCGGTTCCTGGGGGCTTGTCTTCTTTGTGGTGGTGCCTAGGGCGCAGTCAAGCTCACCCCTGGTCAGGTGGTTGTCAAGATTATGGGTGGACCTTTTGGCTATTGATATGTCTATGAGGTCGGCACTCCAGGCCAAGTTCCTGGTGAGCGCTTGTTGGTGGGGGTAATGGAGGTTGATTGCAGGGTCTGTTCTGTCTGTGAACTTTTTGTTGTGTTCTACTGCAAGTTGGCCAGGGTGTGGGTTCGACGGGGGGGGGGGGGGGGGGGGGGGGGGGGGTGGCGAGTCTCCCCTGGATGCTGTTCAGTTTGTGCCAGAGTTGTCTGGAGGTGGTGTGAGAGTTTATTTTGGTACACCAGAGTTTCCACTTCCTGTTTGATTCGCCAAGCTCGACATCTTTGGGCCAACTGGTGGCTATTTTAACGAGATTCTCAGTTCCTCGGTCGGGGTTCGTGCGGAGCTTGTAGAGGAGTTTGTTGCAGAATCTTTTTGCTCTACATGTTGCATTGGAGGTGGTGCGGCCAGTGTGGTTACAGGAGATGGTTTGCTTTATGGTGTCTGTCATTGCTTGGTAAGTGAGTGTGGGGAACTCATCACATGTGGTCGGTGGGTTCAGATCTATTAAGTTTTCTAGACAAAGGTTGAAGGTTGCCCAGTCTGCCTGGTTTAGGTTGAATCTGGGTGATGGTGGGGCGTGGGTGACTTTGGGTGCATTGGTGTGGAGGAGAGCTGCGTGGTGGTCTGAGTAGTGTTGAGCTCATGGGAAGGTGCGGCTGCAAGGCAAGGAGTCAGTGATGCAGAGATCGATCGATGTGTTTGCTCTGTAGGTAGGCGAGCCATCGTTGAGGATAGAATGGGATGTTGAGTCGAGGATCTCTGCTAGGAGGGCACAGCCTCGAGGGAATCGATGTTGCTGTGTCCCTAGGAGGAGTGGCGGGTGTTAAAGTCTCCCATGACAACTTGGTTATCTGTAACGTTGCCGAGGGCCCGGAAGATATGGTTTAGAGTATAACTATAAGTAGTGTTGACAGGGTTGTAAATGTTGTATACATCCATGACGGAGTGTGCTAGGTGGAGACATATGCGAAGGGTGTCAGCATGAGGGTTGAATCTGTTGCTGGGATCTTGGTGGAGTGGATGTGGTTGCTTACAAAGGTGCCGCTGCATGTTTTTACTGCGGGTATGTGGTATGTGGTGTAGCCTTTGATATGGGGTGGATCGATGAAGGTTTCTTGGAGAAGTGTGATGTCAATTTTCTCTCTTTGTAAGGTGTTGCCAAGAAGAGCTATTTCAGTCCGGCACAGTTCTAGAAGAGAATGTTTAAGGAGTTGTAAGTGGAACCGGGATGGGAGTGCGGGCTGGTGGTGGCATTATTGTGTACCTCCATTTTGTGGTGTCAGGGCAGCACGAAAAGAAGCTGGCAGGTCTTTTGGGACATGCGGAAGGAGGTGCTGGATGTTGGAGTCGGCTTGGAGCCAGCTAATTAAGCCGAAGGCTAGGGCCTCAACAGAGATTCTGGGTGTTATGGTGGAAAGTGATGCATTAAGAATGCGGAGGAATATCGGGGTGGGATTTGGGTCGGAGGCAGGGGGGTCGCATGGGGTGGAGGGGAAGGTCGTTTGGGTGGAGGAGTCAGCAGTGGCTACAGTTTGAGTGGAGATGGATCTGGTCTGTGGGTGGGAGGAGGAGGGGTGGCAGGTCTTGGGTTTGGGGGCTGTGAGGTTGAGGGAGGCAGGGCTGGGGAGGAGGGACAATGCGGCGGAGGTAGGGAGGGGTGGGTAGGAGGAAGCAGAGGGGGAAGGAGGGGCAGTGGAAGGGGGGGGGGGGCATCAGGTTGGGCAGGCAGGGCAGCAGTAAGGGGGTCCTCGGGTTGGGTTGGGTGGGGAGTGGGGCAGACAGGAGGGGGAAGTAGGGGTTGGTTTAGCCGCTTCAACAGCTGGATGCGCACAGGGCAGTCTGTACTCTTGGCGTTGTCATTTCCTTTGCAGGCAGAGCACCTGATGGGTGCCTCACACTTAGCGGCAATGTGCCCCAGAGCGGCACAGCGCACACAAACGGCAGCAGTGGCTTTGCATTAGGGAGGTGGTGGTGTGTGCTGGGGTGCTGTGGGTGTGTACGTGACACTGAGGTGGAATGTGAGTGTGTGCGTTATGTCTACTGAATAAGTTGCAGTCAAGTAGGTATAGGGGAGGCAAGTTATCTTGTGTGTGTGTGTGTGTGTGTAAGTGTGTACATGTGCATTACATCTATGGAATGAGCAGCAGTCAAGTGGGCATAGCATGATTAGTGCCAATGATTTTCCGTTTCAAAATAAGGCAAATTCCGTTTCACCAAATAGCAAATTCCGTTTCAATTCTGTTTCAGAAAAAAATAACAAATTCCATTCCACACTGTTTAATTTTATGCTTGATTATGTTACTTATGTATTGCTATCATGTTAGAATTAGTTTAATCTAGTCTAATTGCAGGTAAATAGCTTTCTGATGACAGAGTAAGAGACACTGAGATGGTGATGGGGACTTTAGCATTAAACTTGACTCTGCACTTTTATTATAATGATACCAATTGAAATAATAATGTAATACATCGCAACATGATCGTCACACAAAAGAATGACAAATAAAATTTAAATAAATACTGATGTTAGATTGGAGATCATGACTATCTGAAATCCATAAAACAGAACATGAAATTGAATATAACATATAAAAGTTAATAAGTTATAAGTAAAGTAAATAAATATGCATATAAATCACAAAATAATGGAATTCCGCTCCAAGTTTCAAACTTGACAATCCGCAATTTCCGTCCGTTTTCCGCGATCGCGGAAGATCATTGGCACGAGGCGGTTGTAGTGAGGCGAGGAGGCGGTTGTAGTGAGGGTTGGGTGGCTGTAGTGAATGTGGGGGGTTAGAGAGGTGAGTGCATGTGTGTGTGGGCGGGGGGGGGGGGGGGGTTGTATTGGGTAGATGAATTAGTAATAGTAGTAGAGGTAGTGAGGGTGTGTGCATTATGTCTACAAAATGAGCTGCAGTCAAGTGTGTGTGGTTGGTATGATGGGGTTTGGGAGAGGTTTAGTGAGGGCTGAGTGGCTGTAGTGAACATGGTGGGACTGTGGATGGGGCGAATTGTGTGTGGTAGGTGGGAGGGGGTTATAGTGATGGCTGGGTGGCTGTAGTAGGCGTGGCGGTAAGCTGGGGGGGGGGGGGGATTGTGTGTGGTGGGTGGGAGGGGTGTAGTGAGGGCTGGGTGGCTGTAGTGAGCGTGGAGGGAAGCTGGGGGGGATTGTGTGTGGTGGGTGGGAGGGGTGTAGTGAGGGCTGGGTGGCTGTAGTGAACATGGTGGGACTGTGGATGGGGGGGATTGTACGTGGTGGGTGGGAGGGGTGTAGTGAGGGCTGGGTGGCTGTAGTGAGCGTGGAGGGAAGCTGGGGGGGATTGTGTGTGGTGTGTGGGAGGGGGTGTAGTGAGGGCTGGGTGGCTGTAGTGAGCGTGGAGGGAAGCTGGGGGGGATTGTGTGTGGTGTGTGGGAGGGGGTGTAGTGAGGGCTGGGTGGCTGTAGTGAGCGTGGAGGGAAGCTGGGGGGATTGTGTGTGGTGGGTGGGAGGGTTGTAGTGAGGGCTGGGTGGCTGTAGTGAGCGTGGAGGGAAGCTGGGGGGGATTGTGTGTGGTGGGTGGGAGGGTGTGTAGTGAGTGATGGGTGGCTGAGGTGAGCGTGGAGGGAAGCTAGGGGGGGTTTTGTGTGGTGGGTGGGAGGGGTGTAGTGAGGGCTGGGTGGCTGTAGTGAGCGTGGGGGAAGCTGGGGGGGGATTGTGTGTGGTGGGTGGGAGGGTTGTAGTGAGGGCTGCGTGGCTGTAGTGGGCGTGGAGGGAAGCTGGGGGGGGGGGGTTGTTTGTGGTGGGTGGGAGGGGGTGTAGTGAGGGCTGGGTGGCTGTAGTGAGCGTGGAGGGAAGCTGGGGGGGATTGTGTGTGGTGGGTGGGAGGGGGTGTAGTGAGGGCTGGGTGGCTGTAGTGAGCGTGGAAGGAAGCTGGGGGGGGATTGTGTGGGGTGGGTGGGAGGGTGTGTAGTAACACTGGGCGGCTGTAGTGGACGTGACGGGAGGGTGTGTGGGTGGGGGGGGGGGCGAATTGTGTGTGGTGGGTGGGAGGCTGGGTGGTGGCGAATGCTGTATGGTGGGTGGGAAGGGGTGCATTGAGGGCTGACTGGCTGTCGTGAACGTGGACGGAGGTTGGGTGGGGGCGAATTGTGGGTGGAGGGAGGGGAGGGGTCACGCTCTCCAATAGTGAGAGCGGATCTCCTTTGACAAAGAAGGGACGTGAATGATCCGCTGTGAGAGCAGCAAATGTTGTGGTATCAGTTAGTCTGTGGGGTCGGGGTTGGGGTGGGAATGGGTGGTGGTGGGAATGGGAGTGGGTGGTGGTGGTGGTGGTGGTGGTGGTTGGGGGCGATTGTGTTACCTGGAACCGACTGTGGAATGATCCCTTACAGACTAATAGGGGTTCAATTCCAGCCGGGAATGGAGAGAGGAGAGTGGAGAGTTGTGCCTGGTGGTGGATGGTGGTGGTGGGAGATGGGTGGTGCGCGGTGGGGTGCGGGTATGGCAAGGTTTGGCCAAGAGAGGTGAGGAAAGGTGTCGCGATGGGGCGGAGGTGGGTGGGTGGGGGTGGGGGTGGGGGGATGGAAGGAGTCACTGCCGACCTCCAAGTGAGGTATCTATTTCAGATATAGCATTAAGATGGGTTAATGATGCCGGTGGTGAGAGGCCAGGTGGCGTTAATGGGTGCCACCTACCTACCTACCTACCCACCTACCTACCAGTGAAGCTGTGTGCGGTGCAGCTATACATATATGCGCGCTGCATCTTGGGTGGATGCAAATGCTGCACCTGTATATAACCGCCATCCTTCGTGTTGTGAACTTTCACCCAGTTTTATTGCCCAATTGGTAACGAGTGAAAAGAAATACATGAAAGGAACAATTCACGAGTTTTATGTGCTGTCGAAAAAAATGTGACAGCTGCATTCCCCTCCCCTCCTACCCCCCCCCCCCCCCCCTATTTTTATGGCTGTCCAGAGAGGCGTTCTAACCTAATCGTGCGCTGGCATATTTTCTGAGCCGGTCGCCAACCGATGATGTCTTTTGTGTTTGTCCCCCCCTCCCCCAGATATATCAATTCGACCTTACTTCCTGTACTATATATAATAACACGCATATATATATATAAATATATATATTTCCTATTATATTATATCCAACAAATAACAAGGGAAGTCTCAAACTGAGACCGTATGGAGATATGAATGCAATCCGGCCATTGATTATTTTATTTTATTTTATGTTGTGTTCCAACACACGTGAGTGGTGGTATGTTAGTAAGACGGGACATTTACAAGGCGATGGTGGCGTATCGTGATACACACGAGACTGTTGGAGACTTGGTGGTGAGTGGGTTCGTGGGTGGGTGGGGGTAGGCAGTGTGTCAGTGTTAGCGGAGGACACGCCACACACATATATATATATACACACAGCCTCCACACACACACACTCTCCACACACACACTCTCCACACACACTCTCCACACACACGCTCTCCACACACACACTCTCCACACACACACTCTCCACACACACACTCTCTCCACACACACTCTCTCCACACACACACACACACACACACTCTCCACACACACACACTACAGCCCCTTCGTGCCATCACCAAATCACCAGGTGCACACGACACCGCGTGTGGACCCACACCTGTGCACACCCACCTGCCTGCAAATCACCCACACCTGCCCGACACCCCCAACAGGCCCCCACGCGCAACCACCCACTTGGCGGTTCCTCCCGTGCATGAGGGTGTTGGGGGGAGGGCTGTGACGGAGTTCGGCAGGTTCCTGCCGATAGCCTGCCTGCCTGGCTCTCTTGGAGAGCCGGTCGCGTCAGCTATTGTCGTTTGGTTCACGTCGGATATACACCGTGTAGCCTACCCATGTATCCTGTCCCCGCGGACCTCTAGGCCAGGATTGCTCTCCCTCCTTTACCTGCAAGACGGACCCGTAAGCAGGATTTCTGATGTACCTGATGGGTGAGAGCCTTGTAGAGTGCCTGTTGAGTGCCTCTGAGTACATGAATGTGCGTCCGGCCGGCCACCCCCCCCCCCTCCAACACCCCCAAACCCCCGCACACCCCTGTCCCCACAACAAACACCCCTGTCCCCACATGCCATTTTACCAGGGATGAGAATTTCCTGCCAATTGGCAGTCTCCCACCTTTTTAGGTCTGACCCGTTCTCATGCCTGCTATATACAGGGATGAGAATTTGCCACTGATCGGCGGTTTCCCACCTTTTGGGCAATGACCTACCCTTTTAGATCTGACCTGTTCTTATTCCTGTTTTGCACAGTCATCATTCTTTGAGTACCGTGTCCCCAAGTTTTGATCAGTCTAGTCTCAAACAGCCGTAGGTAGGTGGGTGCGGGGAATTACCTCCCTCGGTTCTTTGAGACATAGGCGTTCCTCCTGCTCACGATGGGCCAATAT